>CM028359.1:6637105-7237105 GCA_016618105.1 Dendrobium huoshanense | reverse complement strand
GTAGATTGTACTTGTTCAATATATAGTATTGAATTGCATGTTTACTGTATTGATTTACGGATTTATTGCTTTATCGATTTCTACTCTATTGATTTGATCGGATTTACTGTATCGTACGGATTCTATTGATTTCATCGATTGACTACTGAGCATTGATATGGACATAGATAGATATAGATATTGCATTGATAGCATGGACATCGTATAGATTCATTGTATTGCTGCCTATAGATTTTATAGATTCACTGTTGCTATTGTTCTACACCGTATTGACTGTTTCATAGATTCCTTGTCTCGTATCGCTTTTCTCATTTGACTTCATTGATTAGATCGTACCGATTTGACCGTATTGATTTAATTGACGGATATTGATTGAGTTGATTTATCGTATTGCCTGCCGCTGCATTGACTGGTTTTATTGACTATTGATTTCCGCTGCATAGACTCATTGACCATTGACTGATTCGGATTGATAGATTGACATGCATATTGATAGCATTGCCGTGCTTTGATTTCAGTTATAGGTATTAGGTGACCTGCTGGGCTTTGTAAAGCTCATTATATGTGGTTGATATTTTCAGGTCAGGGATCGGGAGCAGGAGATAGGAGTTGATTCAGAACGACAGGTTTTAGTTCTTTTGATCGATAGATGATTCTTTTGTACTCAGGACAGGATAGATTTCTCTACTTGCTTTGATAGTGTAGTTCCTGAGTATTGTATATGTTGTTTTGTGTTATGAATCGACTGAGATATTGATGTTTTAAATTTTATAGATATTTGATAGATTGCTTAATGATGGTTTTAGATAACTCTGGTAAATTGTTTGGCTATTGATCGACATTCTTTCCAAGTTAGATCTCGGGGCGTGACAAGTTGGTATCAGAGCAGTGTTATTGGAAGAATGGATTGTTACCAGAGTTGTAGGTTTGGATTGAGAGATTGGGTAGATTGGGTAGCTTTAAGAGCTTCATTGGCATACATCGTTGCATGTGTGTATCATTTGTTTTGAATTGTGCAGGTGAAAAGATATGGATCCTCCAGCAGAATCCAGTGTACCGAATGAGCAACACAGCGCAGCTCCAGTACCTTCAGAGAGTATGATGCAGTTGGCTACTGCGATTGCACATGTTATGGGGGATGCCCAGAGCAAGATGAGTGGGAGCAAAGAGGAAGAAGTTGATAGACACTTGCAGATGTTCCACAAGCTGAAGCCTCCATTGTTCAAAGGGGCTGTAGGACCACAGGCTGCTGAGGATTGGATCATGAGGGTGGAATAGATTTTTGACAGCATGCAGTGTCCGGGGAATAGAAAAGTACCATTGGCAGTATTCATGTTGGAGAGTGAGGCAGAGAGATGGTGGATCGGACAGCAGAGAGAGAAATTCCAGGGGAAGACCAATGCTGAGATCACCTGGGATGAGTTCACTGCAGTATTCAGGATGTGGTTTGTACCACCGTCAGCTCAGCGACAGATGCAGGAAGCTTTCATGAGATTGGAGCAAGGCCGCAAGTCAGTGATGCAGTACGAGGCCGAGTTTACTGCACTTGCGAGGTACACTGCTCACTTGATTCCTACTACTGAAGAAAAGTGTTACAGATTCCTGCACGGATTGAACAGAGAGCTGAGACATCCACTAGTATCTTTTCGGATCCACGAGTTTTCTGAGCTAGTGGAGCGAGCCCGATTGATAGAGATCGATTTGGCGACACCAGTATCGAGGTACGAGGATACCAGGAGGAGGAGAGATGAGGTACGACGAGATGATTCTGGTAGAGACAGAGATAGAGAGAAGAGAAGCAGGTATGAGGGTTCGAAGGGATCTGCATCGGGATCTGCGTCACGATCAGCATCGATAGTATCATTTGGTGGTTCTGGCACGTGCATCCACTGTGGTAAACGACATGCAGGTCAGTGCTACCTATTGACGGGACAGTGTTTTCACTGTGGACAGAAAGGGCACAGAGCAGCATATTGTCCTCAGAAAGGACTGGGTGGAAGGACTGATTCTGGCACGGGGACAGGACAGCAGAGGACTATTGGCTCGAGAGCCTATAGTGAGAGATCAGGGAACATGATGGATGATAGAGCTGTCAGAGATCAGAGAGAGATAGTTGCGCCACGACCTTCTGCACTTCCTCCAGTGGTGCCACGCATCTACAGTCTACAGAGTTTACAGCATCGTGAGGATCAGCAACGACCAGAAGATTCTACTGGTAAGATTGATTTGACTAACCGATTGATATTGACATATGAACATCGCATATTGACATTTGATTGATTGCATTGTGTGTTCTGTATGGATTTCGACGAGTTTTGATTTGGATTTGGATTTCGATCGAATCGTTTTGCGTTGTTTGTTTTGCTTCGTACCTGTAGGGAAATGTCGGGACGACATTTTTCTAAGGTGGGGAGATTGTAATGTCTCGTTCCCTTACTGTTCCTCTCTGAATTGGATTTTCCTCCCAGAATCGGCCAGGACGAAGTTTGGATCGTCCAGGCCGCTCAGTGCATGGAAAACAGCTGATTTCTGGTGTGTTTTCTGGAAGGATTTCTGCACAGATCGTCCAGGCCGATCGTGAGATCGTCCAGGACGATCGGTACTGTAGAAATGATCGGCCAGACAATAGCCCTGAGTGAGGTCCAGGACGATCTGGATTTGGTCGGATCGTCCCGGGACGATAGCTCGATCGGCCAGGCCGATATGAGTATGATATAAGGAAATGAGCTCGTTTTGAGGAGAGAGAAAAGATTTTTATAAAATCAGAAATATCTGAGGAGAGAGAAAGAGAAAAGGAAAAAGAGAAAAGCTTGGTTTTGGAGGCCGCGGAGCGCTTTTCGTCCGACGCTGCTGTTGGGAAAAGTGTAGATCTCGTGGTAAGGACTCCGAACCCTGTTTCTGTTTTCAAAGATGTTGTGTTTTGACCGAGTTGGAATTTGTTTTGTGTTTTCGTAGTCGACTTTTCAACATGATTTTGAATTGACACAACTTCCACCGCACAACTTCTAGTATGTTATAGATATGATTATTGTACACGATTTGACTGTATTCTACGAAGATTTTACCGGTCGGAATTGATTCTACGTGATTTTAATCGAATAGAAAATAATCGGGACTTGATTTGATTTGGTTTCTATAGGATAATAGTCTTGTATTGATGTTATAGATATTCTACTGTAATTTGGAAGAATTTGGATATTGTATCTTTTTGCAGAATTTTTGTGTAAATTTGACCGACTACCGTTACGCTGCCCGATTTTCGTATGATTTCTGAATTGTCTGGAATTGATAGATTGAATCGATATGCATATGATTATTGATATGATTGCTTTAATATTGACTATTGAATTGTTTATTGATTGAATTGACTATTGATACTGATCGCAAGTGGAACCTGGTTGAACATTGGTTGGAGATTGATATTGATACCTGTACAGGATGGTGGGCCGACGGGCTTTCCTTTAAACATTGATTATTGATATATTGAAGGGAGACATAAGGAGTTTATTGATATGCCGACGGGCGAAAAGAGTGACGACTCTTATTGATTGAACCAATGTAAATTGATATCTACAACAGCAATATGGAATCTACAACAGCAACATAGCCAGTAGATTGTACTTGTTCAGTATATAGTATTGAATTGCATGTTTACTGTATTGATTTACGGATTTATTGCTTTATCGATTTCTACTCTATTGATTTGATCGGATTTACTGTATCGTACGGATTCTATTGATTTCATCGATTGACTACTGAGCATTGATATGGACATAGATAGATATAGATATTGCATTGATAGCATGGACATCGTATAGATTCATTGTATTGCTGCCTATAGATTTTATAGATTCACTGTTGCTATTGTTCTACACCGTATTGACTGTTTCATAGATTCCTTGTCTCGTATCGCTTTTCTCATTTGACTTCATTGATTAGATCGTACCGATTTGACCGTATTGATTTAATTGACGGATATTGATTGAGTTGATTTATCGTATTGCCTGCCGCTGCATTGACTGGTTTTATTGACTATTGATTTCCGCTGCATAGACTCATTGACCATTGACTGATTCGGATTGATAGATTGACATGCATATTGATAGCATTGCCGTGCTTTGATTTCAGTTATAGGTATTAGGTGACCTGCTGGGCTTTGTAAAGCTCATTATATGTGGTTGATATTTTCAGGTCAGGGATCGAGAGCAGGAGATAGGAGTTGATTCAGAACGACAGGTTTTAGTTCTTTTGATCGATAGATGATTCTTTTGTACTCAGGATAGGATAGATTTCTCTACTTGCTTTGATAGTGTAGTTCCTGAGTATTGTATATGTTGTTTTGTGTTATGAATCGACTGAGATATTGATGTTTTAAATTTTATAGATGTTTGATAGATTGCTTAATGATGGTTTTAGATAACTCTGGTAAATTGTTTGGCTATTGATCGACATTCTTTCCAAGTTAGATCTCGGGGCGTGACAGTATGACCTATCCGATGTTATTTTTCAAAGTATTGCTCGATGATATTAACATGTGTGGAAGAGTTTGAGAGGATGTGTGCTCTATTCAAGGTTATTAGTCATAATATTGTTAAGTGACATTAACATGTGTGAAAGAGACCGGATCAAATTCTCCTGTCATTGGAGCAGCCATACACACAACAAAGCAAATAAGCACCGCAGGATCCTAGCAAACAAATCATTCACATTCGAACACATGAAAAGCAATAATGCACTCATACATCTATATTTAACAGTAAAACTATGACAATAAGAATTAACAAGAGAATGGAAATGTTTAGCTGCATTCTACTTTCTCTACATTTATTTCCTTTCATATGTTAAGCTTCTCTTCTTAGCAACACCTACTCTGTCTTTACACTACTGAGCAAATTTGTTATGACATCTCTATGGCATAAACGGCATGAACATCCCAACTCCTCCACCATCTAGTGTATCTCCTCACAAAAAGAAAAAAAAAAACCAATTTATCTTCCTTTTTTCCTCTTTACAAAGCTTTTAACATGGCTAAGATTGAGTATGATCATATACTTAATATAATTATGAAATAATAATTAAGTGTATGTTTGGAATAGATTTCTAAATGTTTTATTTTTTAGACCAGAACTATATTTTTGATTGACTACAACTTTTTAGTTGCTTTTCGAAATTTTTATGACTTTAACTCACTTTTACAACCAAAATTAGTAATATGTAATAGTTGAAAGAGAGTTAATGTAAGATATTGTCTAAAAATATATATCTATAATATCTAAAGAAACTTTTAAAAATGTTATTGTTCCCATAATATATTCACAACAACTTCATAAAAAGTCGCAGTCGCTCCAAATAAATCATAGTACGTATGAAAATCTTAACAATTGAACATATAGTAATTAAGCGATCAATGAGACGTACCTCATATTGGTCTGTTAGTTGAAGCTTTAGCTATCAACCATGAGGCCTTGTGTTCGAGTTTTGCGCAAGTGATGTGCATGTAAGTTTGCCTTAATTGGCCTAAAAGTCCCCCAAAAAAAGAAAATTGGTTCAATGAGATTGAAAAAAAGCATCAAATTAATGTATTTCAATTAAATTAGTCTTCTATCCACATCTTGTTTAGACGAAAAAAAAAAATCCTGTGCACTTTTAGTTTTAGCCAAGCAGTTTTAAAAAATTTCCCCAACTTAAAACTTGGCTAGATGCAAAATTACCAGTTTAGCTACTATTTACAAGCTAATTCGGTAATTCTTATTCTTTGAAGGGTAATCGTGGAGGGCAATTTAGTCATTTGAGATGAAAATTTAATTTAAGCATTCCACTCATTATCCTGAAGCACATAAGGCATTTGCTTTATAGTTAAATTTCAAAGGAGGTGATATAAATAACTGAAACACGCTAATTAACATATAAGAACTTTTCATTAAGGGAAAAAAATAAATAATAATTGGCCTCCAAATTAAAAAATAAAAACAGCTAAATGAAAGGAGGCTAATATTTTGTTTATTTATTAAAAAATGCTAATGGCTTTGATCATAAAAATAAAATAAATATAAAACTCTCACCTTGTTTCTTTCTATCTTGGCCTACAAAAGGACCTCAGGTTTTCCCTGCTCCTCCCATCAAGTTGGCTCTTTTCTTTCCCAGAAGCCTTTTGCTTTGTTTCTCTCTTCCCAATCTCTTCTGTTTGCCTTACCAACTCCATGGATCTCCTAACTGAAGAGCAGATCTCTGAGTTCCAGCAGGCTTTCTGCCTCTTTGACAAGGATGGAAATGGTACTCTCTCTCTCTCTCTCTCTCTCTCTCTCTCTCTCTCTCTCTCTCTCTCTCTCTCTCTCTCTCTCTCTCTCTCTCTCTCTCTCTCTCTCTCTCTTATTCTTCTTCATATACATTTTGCTCATGTTAAATAATTAAAAAAGTCTGTTTTTGGAGGAGTGATTCATTCAGAAATTAGCACAATTAGCTATAACTAAAGCCTTTCATTATGTTGAGTTTTGGTAGGTTCTACATTAGGGCTGTTTGGTTTGGATAACAATTGATGTAAAATAAAGATTTGCATCGATTTTTGTTTTGTTCGAAGTATCATCATCATCATCATTATTTTTTCCCTCTCCCAACTCTGTTTCTCTCTACCCCTCCTCTTTCTAGCTAAAAGGAGGCAAACCAAATAACATCAAGTGATTGAGAAAAGAAGAAAATCAGAAGTTAATTTATGTTTATGGTCCCATCCTTTGTTTCATGGGTTCTTGATGTTGTAATACATCAAGCTTAGATTTTATAATTGATTGCCTTCTTATTGGCACTTACAAATCTATTATCTGCTCTTTGTGAATTCCTTCGCTTTACTACTTGCTGGATTTCATAGTTTGTGCAATTAGGTGGCCACCAGCCACCAAAGGAGTTTTGTTTTTTTTTTTTTTTTTTTTTCAATCTATGATTTGGTCAAGGTCAGAAAAGGCCAGCCATATGGCTACATCCCCTTCAATCTCTCAGTTCAACAGTCAAGCAATTGTGCGTTAGATGTCACCATCTATGACATGGAGATCACCATCTTTTGGAAGTTTTGCCTTGGTTGTCAATGAAATTGATGGCTCTTCTTTTGTCTATAAAGTGGAGATCACCAAAATTTTCTTCGTCCAGTATAAACATATATTTCTCTGGGCTCTTGTTTCATTACTATTTTCTTGGTATCCCGAGTTGTTTCAAGTTTAACAGGCTTTGGTTCTATGGTTTCTTGCAAAATACAATAGAATGATCATGAGTTTATGAAACACAAACTTTATGGGGCTAGCAGGCAGAGTTGGGCAGTTGGTGGCGGCGGTGGCTGATTGTAACTGAAGGTGGCGGTTGGCGGTGGCAGAAGGTGGTGGCTAGCAACAGTTAGCAGTGGGAGATGGAGGCCAGAGATGGCGGTGATAGCTATTTGTAATTTGTAAAACAATTGAAAATACAAAAAAAAGTTATTTTTATTACTAATAATAGTTCATCTAAGTTATTATTTGGTTAATCATGAAAATTTGAGTTATTTTTATAAGTATATCTAACTCTCTTTTTGCAACAGGGTGCATCACCCTTGAAGAGCTCGCCACTGTCATCCAATCATTGGGCCAAAATCCAACTGAAGAAGAACTGCAGGATATGATCAATGAAGTTGATGTTAATGGGAATGGCACTATTGAATTTGGAGAGTTCTTGAGCCTAATGGCCAGAAAATTTAAGGTTATTAATTGAAACATACAGTTTACAATTTTTACTGTTAGAACTACTAATTTGTTCATTTTATTGCATGAGATGATAAAAATATTTTGCATATCTGCAGAAGTTATCGTCAGCAAACTCATTTCTTGTAATCATTCAACATTAAAGTTTCGTTTGGGACAACTTTTTTATTGTTTTTTAAAACGGAATTTCAGTATAAAAAAGTCGTCCCAAACGAAACCCAAGTCAAATTGTCATCCACAAGCTTCATTACTGCATCTTGTATATAAGATCTAATCATCAAGGACTCATTCAATTGTTTGCAGGAAACTGATGCTGAAGAAGAGTTGAAGGAAGCCTTCAAGGTTTTTGATAGGGATCAGAATGGCTACATCTCAGCTAGTGAGGTAAGCACTACTTAGATTTCATTTGGGACGATTTTCTTTATGCTTTTTAAAGTAGTTTTTTAGTATAAAAATTAAAAATTTTATACTAAAAAGTTGCTTTAAGAAACAATAAAAAAACCGTCCCAAACGAAACCTTAGTTTTACATATGCTTTGCATTTTTTTCTGTCAAAGCACTAACTATAGATTTCTCTTGTTGTAGCTGAGGAATGTAATGATCAGCCTTGGAGAGAAATTGACTGATGAAGAAGTGGATCAGATGATCAGAGAGGCTGACATGGATGGTGATGGCCAAGTAAACTATGAGGAGTTTGTTCGAATGATGATGGCCGTCTGATTCGATCGATCAATTCAATATTTGATGTTTGTTTTGATAGATCTCATATTCAAAATTGTTTTAATCATGTATGGATTAATTCCATCAGAATCATTTGTTCTTATTTTGTGGAGATATCTGGATTTTGTTGGTGGTGTTAGTATTTTCATGTTAAAGTAATGTATTGTGTTTAATCTGTGCAATAATTACAAATTAAGCTCTTGTAGAAAATTTAGAAAGACGAGCTTTGTGTGTTTCCTATCACTAGTATGTAATTTTCTTGTGTAGATTAACCATCCTTACAACATATTTAACCTATGATAAGAACTGGCTCAGGTAGGCTTCGTTTGGGAGGACTTTCTTGCTGCTTTTTGAAGCAGCTTTCTAGCACAAAAATTTAAATTTTTGAACTAAAACGCTGTTTTAAGAAGCATCAAGAAAGCCGTCCCAAACGAAGCCTTAGTTTGGGGCAACTTTATTATCATTTTCTTTTTTATATTGCAACTATAGTTTTTGTTTGACTACAATTTTTACACGGCTTTCTTAACGATAATTTTACAATCACCTTTATAAAAAGTTGTCTCAAACAAACCTTATGTCAATATTATCTGAACAAACTAATTTGTGATGGTAGGTAGTGGCAGCGGACGACTGCAATACAGTTGAATTGTGGTGAAAACGAAATTCAACCAAAACTCAATAAATTTATAATACGTAAAAAATGGACGAGGGAGTGAAAAAGAAATTTATTCTTTTTTCATCAAATAATTTTTATTGCATTTTTTTTTCAACAAATTAAATAATCCCTTAATAATCTTAAGGTCAATAGAATATTAGTGAGAATATTCTTAGGACTTTTTTTTCATTAAAAATGTGTGGCACATAATAAAGCCACAAAATTTTAACGTTTACTAATACATCATTAACTGTTTATAATTATTAAAATAACATCATAAACAACTAATTTTTGGCTAATAAAACACTCCTAGTTTTGAACTATGCTTGAGTTGGTTGTGGAGTCAAAATACATAGTAAGTTAAAATTAATCATAAATACAAAATTTATGCATGCTGACATTAATAAAGGTATAATTAAAATTAATTTTGCAATAGTCAACCTATTCAATCAAAGCCATATGTGATAGGAAATTTGCATGAAAAACATAATCATGACTATTTAAAGGGATTTGAATTATATAATGAAATATTTACAATAAAATAAATAATTTTTTATTTTAAAATGTTGAGATAATTTGAATAAAATTCTCATAAAAGATTTAATATTTTCATATAAACTCTAAAATGAAATGAAACATTTATGATTTCAAATCAATGTATTGTTTAGAAAATATAAATGAAATACTTTTTTCTTTGATGAAATATTCTCTTAATTCAATATCAACTAATTAGGAATTTGTATTAGTAAGAATTTAAATAATGATGGTGTATCAATAATTATAAAATTTAATAAAATATAACAATAAATAAAGAAAAATGTAATAATAGGTTGATCTTTAAACCCTAAAAGGCTTTAAAAATTATGATACATCTCTACAATCTTATTCGTAATAATAGGCTGATCTTCAACTTTATTTTTTATGTTTTTAAAAATCATCAGATTCAAGCAATTTTCAAATACACCACAAATTTTCTTTCATTGTTGTCACCACCGCCGATCTTAACTTGCTGTTGTCAACACCATGCTCGCCAGCCATCGACTACTGGCAACCACTATCTTTGATCATTATATTATATTTATTTTATTTCAAGATAAATAAAATAATAATAATTACCTACATTTGTTTCACACTTACTCCAAATAATTTAAAATATATCAAATATATTATATTTTCTTACACTGTGTTTCATTTTATTATGTATTTTTTTAACAAAACAAATGGAAAGTAAGTCTCTCTTTGTCAAAATATTTGACAAAATGTTATGAAAATAAATTTAATTATAAATTAAATTAAACCAAAATCATTCGTTCTCAGGAGAAGTTCTCCTTCAAATTTCTTTCTAGAAAAAATACAATTTATTGCTAGAAGCTTAGAGAGTTAAAATTAACAACAACAAATTGATTTAAATTATGTATTAGAAATCATTAATTTTATAAATATTTAATCATAAAATATTGTCATAATTTCGAGTAATTGATCGAGAAAACGAAATTTTTTACGCGTGAATAACTTTCAAGTTATAATATAATATTGTTTTGGTGCCAGGTAATTACAAAATAATTAAAAAAATTAAAAAATAATTTCTTTGTGCAGTTTCATATGCAACTTTTTCAAATGAACAGGTTACCATAATTGTGAGAATTGGGGCTAGGTCAAGAGAAAATTTTTAATCATATTTAATCAAAATGATTTTTTTTTAATTATTAAATTTATATTGAGATTAATTTATACAGGTCTATCAATTAAATCTTATATTTCAATCATCTTGAAATAAATTTAACAATTTTAAAATTAAGCAAATAAAATTGTGTTCGTAGGTACTACGACAAATTATATCGGGAGGCACTTCAAACAAGGGTGGAATCAGTCTTAGTTCTCACGGGGGCAAGCAACAAACTTATAATATATATAAGAGTGCAAAAAATAATTTATTTAGCACAATCACTTTTCACCTACTTATTTATAGTGTTAGAAAAGTTCAACATAATCAGATCAAAATAGCAAGAGGTTAAGAAGCTTTCTGATTTTTGAAGGGGCAAATTGCGTAAAAAAAAGATCGGATGAGGACAAAAAATAAAATTCAGGGGAGGGGGGTGCAAATTATAAAAAACCCTTGCTATACTAAGTATTTTAATTTTCTTATATAATACTAACCATAAAAAAGATTGAATGATTTTGAAGCTCATCATGATACAATTTATATGATGACATAAATTTCCCATTGGGTTTGAACAAACAAGTAAACAATCGACACTTCATATCAAAACCAGCAAACATAAGTTGGTTTAGGCACAATGATAACTGTACTGATAGCAATCCTCACACAATATGAGCACACAAACCAGTTTGGTCACAAATATGATACAATCTTACAATGCCAGTGGCAGTTTATTATGCAGATAACATTTGCCATCTTTGGATATGATGGCTTAAGCAGGAACGGGTACTTGGAGCTTAGCATCCTCCTGAGAAGCAACACTGTCATAATATTCAACCAGAACTTTCCACCCGCCAGGGCACATGAAGCCTTCGGGTGGATTTTCTCTGTTCTTTGCCAGGCTTCGCATCTGAATAATAGGATGAAAGTTAGTTTAAGGTTTCGTTTGGGACGGCTTTCTTATTACTTCTTAAAGCAGTTTTTTATACAAAATTAAAAAAAATTTGTAATAGAAAGTTACTTTAAGAAGCAGAAAAAAAAACCGCCTCAAACGAAGCCTAAGATACATTGAGGATTTGAATTTGGAGGGTAGAGAAAGAGAAACCACCTTGGTGCCTGAGATGAAGATGAAATCTTCGGATCTTAACGGGTTGAAGAAGGCCATCTTTCCCTGTGTTTTGTCATAGGCAGCGACCTGAACTAGTCCATAAGTGGCGAGATAGTAACATGTATTGGGAAAATACTGTTAGAACATCATAATAGAGAGAAAAAAAAAATTATCTTTTAGGAAATTTATAATAAGATTGCCAGTACTCAAATTATGCACCTAATCAAACCAACACGGCGCTTTTGCTTTCAAGTGTCTCTGGATAATGATTTTGGTGCCATGCTCCAATATTGATGTACCTTGGTGTATGCTTTTTGCTCATGATTTTTAATGAGCATATACGTGAAAAGGTTGGAGTAGCTCTAGTGGAAGATAAGATTAGAGAGAGTCGCCTTAGATGGTTTGGTCACATAAAACGGCAGCCTTCCGATGACCCAGTTAGGAAAGTAGAGGTATTAGATTTGACTTGTGTTAAGAAAGGTAGAGGTAGACCGAAAAAGACTTGGTTAAAAAATATTAGAAATAATCTTTCTTTTTTAGACTTAAACGATAATTTGAGTTTTAACAGGACACAATGGAGAAAAAGGATTCATGTAGCCGACCCCACGTAGTGGGACAAAGGCTTGATGTTGTTGTTTCTCCAATATTGACAACGAAAAAAGGATGGAAGGTTAGGCAGTATGGGTGGTTTTAACTCTACTAGTCTGACATTAAAAACCAATATCATTCATCCTGTTCCTACCTTCTCTACAGCATCGAAGGAACAGTTTTCATGATAGAGCATGGCTGCATGGTTGATTATATCTCAAAAACTAGCATTCAGTGAATATTATTGTTTGGATCGAAAGAGCTTACATACCTTGAATGGTAAGATGTTGAGCTTCTCGAGACCCGGGGCCATGCTAAGTACTTTCTTCCCATGCTCAGCATCATAGAGGTCCCTCTTCTCAATGGGGTGGCTCATGCCAGCGGGATCTCTGCCAACAATATAGAAATTAGCACCAGCATTAATCCGAGATTTTGCATGCCACTGCACCTCAGTTGGGCCTGCATAATGCATGGGAGATGGGAATATTGCGACAACTGTAGTCTCGGGGTCAAGCACACCTTCCTCAAGAACCTGTAAGGGATTGCTGAAGGATGGAATATTATCGATCATTTATAAATAGACCAGAATTTGCTAGAACACAATTTGTCTGGTAAATTCATTTAAGTACTTCACTAACCTTCTCATGTTGCTTCATCCTCCAAAGGAGGGGAACATCATCGGCTTTAGTGTAGCCACCTAAGGGATGAAGAAGCAATATTGGGTTTTTGTAGCCCACCTCCAGAAGATGCTTTCGAGTGTCATTCATGAGCAATGCATGGCCATTATGGACAGGATTTCGAAGCTGAAAAGCAAACACAGCATCAGCATTGCGCCTTGTGAATTCTTCCCGCAGATCTGCAGGTGAAAGACGATATTTATCAAGGCCATCATTGTACTTAATTGGCTCAATAACCAACAGGTCTCCTCCAATCAGCCAGTTTCCAGCTTCGCTAATGGCATCATCAACATAAGGTAGTCCTGGGGCGGTTGTTCCCCAGGTTCTAGCAATTCGTTCTTCTTTGTTATGCTTGTAAATTTCAATACTGAAACAATAAAGAAAACATCGAATTATGGGACAAGATGAAGTTTGTTTCAAGGAAGGTTGGGAATCAATGATGAGTTCTCCATAAAAAATAGAATTATCTCGGTTAAAGAAAATAGTGCAACATTGAGGATTGGATTTCTAGGGATGAAAGACTGTTTTTGATGAAAGTTGGTAACTTGATCAGCTATATTACGAAATCAAATACTGATGAAAAAGGAGTAAACAATGAAATTTGAAGTTCACGAAGGAAATTACTGAAATACAAGCTAAATGATTTTTGTTTAGAAGAAAACAGCCTATGTACATAAGCAAACGCATGCAGCACCTTAGCATATTGGTTCGGCTCCAACCAAGAGGTGTTCAGAGAGAAATAAATGCAATAAGCTACCAATATTTATGTTATTTAACTCAAATAGTAGCCTAAATCCACAAGAATAAAAAGAAGACCTGATCTACCATACAAAAGCCACGTAGAGGTAGAATAAAAGAAGCTAAAAAAATCTTCCAAAAATTTAAGAACACCTTATCTCACCAGAGAAGAAAAGTCATAAATATTCTGAACTTTAAATGATGTCATCCATCACTTTATGCACTATCTTTATTTTAGAAGACCGATCAACCATCTTATCTGCTGAGAGTGAAGTCCCATCCATGATTTGTTCAGTCAAAGAATATGTCAAGATCCCTATATTTAAAAAGGATGATTTTATGAGCTTATTTTACATCAACTCCCCAAGTGAAGATAACCTCAAATCCCAATTTGTGCACCTCCTTATGGCTAACATCGATGCTCTTGCATGGGAGCCTGCGAAACGCTAAAGGTCAACTTGAACTTCTCCTTTCATAGGTTGAGTAAGCCCCAAAATCATAAGATATAATATTACAACACCAAAATTCAACAAGCAATTAAAGAGTAGGTTCTCAAACTACTCAACATGAGATTTATTATAGAAGCCCAATACTTTAAGTGAGCCTCTAATGTCATCACGGTCAAGAAAGCCAACAAAAAATATAGAATGTGTGTTATAGCTATTAGGACACGTGTATTGTAAAACTAATTTGTAATAACTGTATTTACAAGAATACCTGTAAATCTCTTATAAATAAAAACTGCTCTGCTCTCTCGGTGAGTAAGACAGAACATTTCCTTTCTCTGTCAGTATCTTCCTGTTCTTGAAACTCTACATGGTATCAGAGCGGTTCCTCTCCTGAGGTAATCTTTCGTGTTCTCATGGCCGATCATCTTCCTCTCTCGTCTCAATCTGACGATACTCGCGGTGATGTCTCTTCTCAACCTACTATCTCTCCCGCCCTCAAATTTGTTGTTACTAATCTCAAAACGCTAGTTCCGCATCAACTATCCCCTGAAAATTACCCCATATGGCGAAGTCAAATCTTAAAATTACTTCGTGCAAATGGGTTCGCTACTTTCCTCGAATCTGCTCCTCTCTCCGCGCAAGAACAAATCACCGATCAGTCTTGATAATCTGTACGCGCTCTTAGTTAGTGAAGAAATTCATCTACAGAATGAAGCAGCTCGTCATCCTCCTCTGGCGGATCCTAATACGGCCCTGTATATGCATAGAGGTCGTGGACGCCGAAACTCCAACCGACAATCTCAAAATTCCAATCCCAACATTCGCACCACTCAATCCAACCAGGTTTCTTGCCAAATATGCAACAAGCGTGGACATTCGGCTGATGTATGCTGGCACCATCTGAACACCGCCTACACACCGCAATCTACTCCAAGAACAAATACGGCACTTCTTGCCAACACAGCCGCTCCTTCCAGTGAATGGTTCCTTGACTCAGGAGCCACATCTCATATGACGAATGAAGCTGACAATCTTACCACTGCATCAACATATCACGGATCGGACAGTGTTATCATTGGGGATGGAAGGTCTATACCCATTGCTCACTCGGGCACGGGACTCCTTCCAACCCCAAACCGTAAGCTCTTCTTGTCTCAGATTTTGCATCTTCCTGCAATTTCATACAATCTTATATCCATTTCTAATCTTGTAAAAGATAACAATATTTCGGTCACATTTGATCCTCTTGGTTTCACTGTTAAGGACCTGATGACGCAGCAAACACTACTTCAAGGACCATGTAAAAAAGGTCTCTACCCGATCCATCAGATGATTCCCAGCACACGACCTTCCGCATTAGCCGCTACTCGAACATCTTCTACTACCTGGCACAACAGACTGGGACATCCGCATCAAAGAATCTTCCAGCACATCGCTCACTCGAATCCTCTGCTTCATATACCGCAACTTAGTTTCAATTGTCTTTCTTGTATGACTTGTAAGGGTCATAAGTTGCCCTTTACAAATTCTGTATCTCGTAAAACTGAACCTCTCGCGTTGATACACTCTGATGTCTGGGGACCCTCACCGGTCTCTTCCCATCAGGGATATCGCTATTATATTTTGTTCATTGACGACTTTTCTCGTTTTACATGGTTATTTCCGCTCAAGCTAAAATCTGATGCTACAATGGTTATTATTAACTTTCTTAAATTTATTGATCGCCAAACTAGTCATAGGGTAAAGGCTTTCTGAACTGATGGCGGCACTGAATACGTCAATACTCAACTCAGGACGTATTTGGCTAACACCGGCATTCAACATCAGATTTCTTGTCCTTATACGCCAGAGCAAAACGGCACGGCTGAAAGAAAACACAGACATGTGGTTGAAACAACTCGTACATTGCTCCAAACTGCTGCTGTTCCTAGCTCTTACTGGCCGGATGCCATGCTTACCGCTACCTACTTGATCAACAGACTACCTTCGGCTAATACCAATCACCAAACACCTCTTCAAATCCTGTTTAAAAGTCTACCTACCTACACTGAATTTCGCACGTTTGGATGTATGTGTTTTCCGCTCACGCCGAAGCACATGCGACATAAACTTCAACAAAAAGCTGTTCCTTGTGTTTTCATGGGATACTCTGAATTTCACAAAGGATACAAGTGCTTAGACAGGGCATCAAATCGCATTACTATCTCGCGTCACGTTTCGTTTATTGAGAACCTATTTCCCTTTCAAGAATCTGCCCCTCAGTCTCAGCCCACACATGAATTCATTCCTCCGTCACTTCTTATTCCTACTACTACTGCCACGAGCTCGACTACACTTCCCATCATCTCTAATACTTCTTTCAATTCTCAATCCTGTTCCAACAATCTTACTTCCTTAAATGACAGCCATAACACTTCTCCTCACAGCAATACCTCTCCTAACCAGCCTTCTTGTCAACCCATTCGTCATTCTATGAAAACCAGACTTCAAACTGGGTCTCTTAAACCAACGGTGCGTCTAAATCTTCTGCATAATCAATCTCCTCAAACAACTTTGGAGCCTACCACATTTGCTGAAGCCAACAGACATAGTCAATGGCGGACTGCTATGGCCGAAGAATTTCAAGCCTTGCAACAACAAGGAACATGGACTCTTGTACCTACACCTCAAAATGCGGCCATACTTGGATGTCGCTGGACATACCGCACCAAAATGCACTCGGATGGTTCAGTTGCTCGGTTTAAAGCTAGACTTGTCGCTCAGGGAAATAGACAACAACACGGCTTAGATTATGATGAAACTTTCAGTCCGGTAGCCAGGCTACCTACGATCCGTGTCTTATTTACAATTGCTCTTTTTCATGGTTGGCAGGTGCAACAACCAGATGTCGCGAATGCCTTTCTCCATGAACGCATCGAAGAAACAATATATATGCGCCAACCTAAAGGCTTCGAAGATGCTGTGAATCCAACTCACGTATGCCTCCTGCGTAAAGCCATCTATGGACTTAAACAAGCCCCAAGGCAATGGTACACTACGTTCACGGATCATTTACTTATGTTAGGTTTTCGGCACAGCAAAGCTGACCCGTCATTACTTACCCTGGCCAAAAACCACACGAAAATCTATTTACTTATCTACGTTGACGACATTCTGCTTACCGGGAACAATCAAGCTGCAATCTCGGATCTTATTACAAAACTACACCAACGGTTTGCTATGAAGCACCTAGGAGAAGCTACTCATTTCTTGGGGATCAAGATTCAGAAACAAAATGATAAGTACTTTTTGTCTCAATATTCTTATGCTTATTCTATCCTACAGCAAGCTAATCTTCTAAATTGCAATGCAGCCGCAAATCCTTCTTGCACTAAGTTACCTACTGATGTTCCTGACGTCTCTACCCTTGCCGACCACACCACGTACAGACAAATCCTTGGATCACTTCAGTATCTGACAATCACTCGTCCCGATCTTGCTTATGCCATCAACCATTTATCCCAACACATGCACGATCCGTCTCTTCTACATGCCCATCTTCTCAAAAGACTCCTTCGTTACGTTAAAGGAACGCTGGAACTCGGCTTGCCTATTTCAAAGTCAAATCTCAAGCTGACAACTTATTCTGATGCCAACTGGGCAGCAGATTCAGACACTCGGCGATCCGTTTCTGGGTACTGCACATTTCTTGGCAATACGCTCATTTCATGGGCTGTAAAAAAACAAACTACAGTGGCCATATCTTCCACCGAGTCAGAATATAGGGCGCTGGCGTCGGCAACTGCAGATACAATATGGATAAAAAGGCTTTTGAATGATTTTCATATAGATCACAATGAACCTATTGATCTCTTTTGTGATAATACATCTGCAATCGCTCTCGCATTAAATCCTGTATTTCATGCGAGAACGAAGCATATTGAAATTGATCATAGGTTCGTTCGTAATCAAATTCAGGAAAATCACATTAATCTTTTACCCATCAGTACTATCGATCAAACTGCCGATATCCTTACAAAGTCCTTGTCTACTCCTCGATTTAAGATTCTTCGCAACAAGCTCACAATCTCTCCGATTGATCAGCTTGAGGGGGGCTATTAGGACACGTGTATTGTAAAACTAATTTGTAATAACTGTATTTACAAGAATACCTGTAAATCTCTTATAAATAAAAACTGCTCTGCTCTCTCGGTGAGTAAGACAGAACATTTCCTTTCTCTGTCATTATCTTCCTGTTCTTGAAACTCTACAATAGCAACCTACAAGAGACTAATGACCAATATTTTCAAAGCATAGAAGGGACACAATCATGAATTTCATATCGAAGACATCAAGATCAAGAGTAAATCAACCATTAACAAGAATGTTATAGCAACCTACTAGAGAGTAATGCATAACATTTTTATACCACAAAAGGGAAGCAAGCTTAAACATATCAATGACATCATGATCAAGAGTAAGTCACACATCAACTATCTTATTGATATCTTCAAGATGTTTGCAATGTTAAAGATGTTCAATATGAAGCTTGAATAACATTTTTATACCACAGAAGGGAAGCAAGCTTAAACATATCAATGTCATCATGATCAAGAGTAAGTCACACATCAACTATCTTACTGATATCTTCAAGATGTTTGCAATGTTAAAGAGGTTCAATATGAAGCTTGACTCTTCCAAATGTAAGTTAAATACTAGAACTGATAAGTTCCTTAAAGACATGATTATGTTGGTCGACATCACTACGAATCCAAATAAGATTTGTATGATGCTAAAGATCAAGCCTCCACGCTCGGTAAAAAAGTTCAAAAGTTGACAGTTAAGATGGAGGGCCTTAGCTAGTTCATTTCTTGTTCATGCGAGTGTAGTGCTCCACAATTCAAGGCAATTTGCAAGAGAAAGAAGTTCCACTAAATGCTTGAATGTGAAGTAGCCTTCCAAGAGTTCAAGCAATACATAACTTTTCCTCTTGTCCTTAATAGCATGAGACAGAGAGACTCCATCCTTATTTCCAAGGTCATAATGTCGAAGTCATCATGGAGAAACATCTGATAAATAATCCAAAAAAACTATAACTCTAAGGAGGCTTATAAAGTAATCAATTGAGCTCAGCAAGTACACTTGATGTCTTTATCAGACTTCCGTTAAAATTCAAGATTTGGTAGATTTTGTTGTGGAGTTCTCTTCAACTGAAGAATAACTGTATTATCCAATGCATATAAATGACGCTTTGAGGGAGTGAAACAGTAAGTTAGCGTGGTTTTAAAAATTCCTCAAGCTGTGGCTTTAACCTATGCATTCCAAATCACCTTCAATGTCACGAACAACCGAGACGAATATGAGGCTTAGTTATAAGTGCTCTACTTTGTGAAAAAATTAACATCAAGAGATTCATCGTCTACATTGACTCAAAGCTAGGCACCAATTAAATCCTCAACAATTATGAAGCAAGTCTTGATTTTGAGTTGTTACTCCAAACAAAATCTAAGTGAATGCTGTGAAGATTGATAAGTTTAAGGATTTTAGACCTCCATTCCAGAGTTCGGTTGTTGTTTGGAGGCATGCAAGTGGATGTGTCACCAAAATATATTAAGAGCCCCTCAACAGTGTCAAATTATGTGAAAAGACTTCAAGTGTCATGGACCAAAATTTTATTGTAAGAGTAATTTTGAAATTCTGCTTGTTTTTAAGTTCGTAAGTTGTTTGTATGGAAAGATACCGAGCGATACCGAGCAAGTACCGCTCAGTACCGAGCATGTATCGCTAGGTACATGCTCGGTACCGAGCATATATTGCTAGGTATCGCTAGGTATTGCTAGGTATCGCTAGGTACATGCTCGGTACTGCTAGATATCGCTAGGTATCACTAGGTACATGCTAGGTACCGAGCATGTACCTAACGATACTTAGCAATACCGAGCATGTACTGAGCGGACGAATGAAAGAAAGCCGAATCAGGAGTTATTCAAGCTTTCGTTACTACACGTCAAAGTCAAGGCCCACAACACTACTCACCTGCTCTTCCGACCTAACCGAGGCCTTAACGTTTCTTACACTCACAACTTCGGCTTCGTTTACTGCTTTCGAAACCATTATTGCTTTCGGCTTCGTTTCCTGCGTCGTCTCTTTCCGACTTCGTCTCCTACACTCATAGCTTCGTCTGCTTCCCTCACGGCTTCGTCTCTTTCCCTCACAGGTTCGCCTCTAGTTTGCTTTTCAATTCTCACAAGAAGCCCTAATCCTATACGCGAACATGAATCAGCTGCGTCGTATTTACATATATACCGAGTAAAAATTTTCGAGGCGGTACCTCGTACGGCCTCGAGGTGTTACGCTCTGATGCATACGCTTCGTGCGAAAAAATCGTAGGCTTCGCTGGATGGTTCAAAGCGTAAGCCCCGATACGCATGACTTCCGCCTCGACTTGAGCGCGACTCAATGCGAACGCCTCGTCCGCTTTTTTAATGGTTGCCCTAACCCTAGGAAAACAAAGTTTTTAATGCATACAAATCAAAAGGATATCTCTAAACAATCCCCACATTTAATTTCCCTCCTAGAATCCATTCAAAAAACCTTCTTAAATGAGCTCTCAGGGATTCGCATGCATGCGGCTAACGGAAGAGGCAGAGATGTTCCGCCTGTTCTCCGCCTGGGCAGATCCCGCGTGGACCGGCTGGACTGATCTAACAATACTCTCCTCCCAAAGATCCACCTTTTCCTCAAGGTGGAAATATACTCGTGTTCATGTGGAAGTGGCCATCCTTGAGGTGACTAAAGAATCTTATCGAATTGTTGAATCAAGGGCTACACTGAAAGAGAAACATCCCCTCCCTCCTCCAGTCTGAACACCTCCAGCCTGTGTAATCCCACCAGATAATCTTCCCCTACCTCTTGTAGGTTCCTAACTATCGTCTTAAGTGATACCATGGCTTTGGATAGCCCTGCATCTCCCCTTATAACCATCTTTCTCCCAACCAGCATTAATTCTATCGTGAGTGCTCCCCAATTATCCTTGGTTTCCCCCAAGGTTTGCAACCACTTCATCCCCAGGATGACATCAGTACTTCCTAACTCTAGTGGGAGAAAGTCCTTCCTTACTTGAATCCCCTGGATGGTCAACACCACTCCTCTATAGATCCCCTGGCCTTTCTCCACCTTCCATGTACCCATCATCACTCCATAACAACCGGTGTCCACCAATTTCACTCCCAATTGATCGACGACCAGAGTGAAAATAAAATTTATGGGTAGCCCCACTATAAATTAGCACAACCAGCTCCCTGTCCTCTATCTCCTCCTTCACCTTCATGGTATGATTCGTAGTGAATCCTACCACTGAGTTCAAGGAAACATCAGCCAAATCCAAATGTAGCTTCTCCTCCATCTCCTCCTCTGTCTCCTCCTCACCTCCCTCAGTTTCCTCGTCATCGCAGACGGTGAGAACCTGAAGAGTTCGATCCTTGCACTGATGCCCTGGCGTATACTTCTCTTCGCACCTGAAACACAACCCCTTTGCCCTCTTCTCCTGCATCTCCTTCTCTGTTAGCCTCTTGAAATTTTTTCCACTCCCTCCTACTGGCTTCTCCCTGGTGATCTCATTAATGTTGCGTGAGGCAGGCCCCTTGGGTGCTAGAAGAGTGATCGTAGTCTTGTAAGAGCCTCCTAAGTTGCTGCTCCTAGCTCCCTTCTCCAGATTCTTCTGTTTTTCCACTAGTTGTGCCAACTTCATGGCCCCCCTCAAGTCACTAGGCATCAGAACTTTCACCACCATTTGGATCTCTGCCTTCAACCCCTTCATGAAGTTCCCCTCCAACACTGTATCCGATAATTGCTCCACCCTACTGGCTAGGTGCTCAAACTGCACCCGGTAGTCTGCTACTGATCCCTCATGTGCCAGAACAAAGAAATGCTCATAGAAATCTCCTCCCCGATCGGTTTAAAAACGTTCTATTATGCAGTCCTTGAATTCCCTCCAGTTCCTGATAAGTCTCCTCTGGTCTCTCCACTGGGTACCATGACAGTGCCTTCCCCTCCAAACATAGGCCTGCTGCTATCAGTTTCTCCTCCTCCATTAGCCCATTAATGACAAAGTACCTTTCCACCTTATAGATCCACCCATACGCATCCTCCCCCTCGAAGATAGGCATCTTCAACTTCCTCACCTTCTTATCTCCACCATTCCCCCTTATTCCCCCATAGCTTTCCCTCTCCCACGTGCTCAGCCCACCCCACATCTCCCAGTTTTCCCTTGCCCTGCCATAGCCCAAACCCCCTTCAAATTCCCCTCTTCTTCCTTCAAAATCAGCACCTCGGCGACCATAATGTCCCTCCCGGCGTTCCCAATCAGCGCCCCTTTGCTCCGTCCCTCCATACCCATGCCTTTCCTCATACCTACCTCCTTTATCCTCCCTCTGAAAATACTTCATATAGAGTTTCCTTCTTTCTCCCTCCACGATTTCCACCTCATCTTCCTCCCTACGAATTTCAGAATTCGTGTTTTTTCTTTCCTCCTCTTTTTCCAAGGAAGCCGCCGTTTGGTTGTGGATTTCCAATATTTTCTTCATCATGTCCTGGAGGTCGGCTACTTGTCCTTCCATGGAGGAAATCCTTTCCTCCACCATTGTCTTGATTTGGTTCATCTCCCCTTTAAGCCTTTCTTCTAGCGCATCAACTTTCTTGGCCGCCATCTCGATCCGAACTTTTGTAAATCCAAAAATTTTGGATTTGGATTACAAAAACAGCACTTCGTCCCTTCCCGACCAAAAATCAGATGCCAAACTTCGCCAAAATCAGCCCACGAACAGTCCCAAGACTTGCTCTGATACCAATTTGATAGGAAACACTTGTAGATCTCAAGTATTTCCCATCAATCTTCGGAAAATAGCGAGAAATCTTCACAATAATCCTCACAAAACCACAAAAACAGTAGATAACTTGTATTATTTGATAAAGGAACACGAAAAATAGCAAGATACACTTGATCCTCGATTCGAGAGGAGGATCGATCTCTCCCAAATCTCTAGAAGCCGCTAGAGCCTAAAGAAAACCTTAATCTAAGAGATCTCAAATTTCAGCCAAATTCAAGATGCCCTAACCCTAGGAAAACAAAGTATTTAATGCATACAAATCAAAAGGAAATCCCTAAACAATCCCTACATTCAATTTCCCTCATAGAATCCATTCAAAAAACCTTCATAAATGAGCTCTCAGGGATTTGCGTGCGTGCGGCTAACGGAAGAAGCGGAGATGTTCCGCCTGGGCCGGTCTCGCGTGGACCGGCTGGACCGGTCTAACAGGCTAATGAATTGGCCACACCAAATGCCCCAAGCCAAATTGTCCATGTTTGTGCCTTTGAGCCAATTTTGATAGGACTCAACCAAGCCTAGTACATTGTACTTTCATTGAAACACAATCATCTATATTAAACCTTGCTCTATCCAAACCAAACTCCAAATATGAGAAAACATACTTTGATGCACTATTCAACCGACCTATATGTTTATCTTAGGATGCTCTCAATTCGGGTGAGTCGAGAGCTCTCTATTCGGGTGAGTCGAGCTTCTTTTGGATAGCTAGTTTGGCCATGCTAAAGCCTCTAACTCACAGTAGCTATGTTATGTGCCTCTGAGTTAATTAGACATAAATCCGTCAATCCCAATGTGATGTACTTTCATGGAATTATGGCCGACTGAAATGGTACCCTTAGGCCTTTTCCAATCAATACAAACTCCAAATGTTACTTCAAAAGGAAGTTTCCTTTGATATACTATTCACCCTATTCATGTTCCTTAGGACCTCTTTATTCGAATAAGTACAATCTTATTTTAGATAGTTTAATTAGCCATTCCAATGTCTTTGAGCCACACTAATCATGCTCAATGCCTATGAGACAGCTTTGATATGAATTAATCATGCCTATTGCATTACAATTTCATGGAAATATGGTCATCCATACAAATCCCCTCACTCTTCTCCATCCAAAAAGAATTTCAAACCTCATTTTGAGATAATACATATTTTGACATATTGCCCCACCCAAGTCTACTCGATATACTGAAGAGGAGGTAATCCATGCCTGTTATTCAGGACCTCTAGACGACATTGCTTCACTTTCTTTATCGTAGATAGATTAGGTCAAATGCATTAACCGTAGATGATGGAAGCATCCACTCTTAATCAAGATGAAAAGCCATCCTCATTCATACCCTTTATAAATCATAACAACTTTGTATGCCCCGGGACCCGTATAGAGCATACTTTAATGTCCTTAATCGAAAGAGTTCTCCACATCACATCAAAGATGTAAATAACAACGAGGCTTGCATCCTTGGGGGCCTAGATCCCCAAGAATAAAATAAACCATGGTCGATTCCTCATGTTGGCTAGGGGAAACCAGAAGGACATACTCTATCTACCCTTGAAAACTCACCCTTCTTGTTGGTCTTTACGGATTACTCAATAAAACAAACTATCTTGCACTTTGAATTATTTTGTCTAAAAATAAAGACAATAAAAGATAGCTCACAAGTGGAAAACAATGATTTATGAGGATAAATATGATAAGAATAACTTGAATCTATAATCAATTTATCATTACTTCTCTCTCCAACAATCAGCAAAAAACTATAACTTAAATCCATGCTTGAAAATTCTGCATAAAACTAGTATTAACTAACTAATCCTCGTTGTTATTTTCTATGGTATGTTGCCCCTTCTCTTCCAAATTTAGAAATCACTCGAAAGGTGCCTTTTTATCCGAATAGAAACAAACAATGTCACACTACTTTTTATGAAACTTATTTTGCTATAATTAGAGCTAGACAAATTCTTAGAGGTTTCGCTATAATCAACAATCCCTTAGTTTGCTCTTCATCTCCGTCAACCACAAGTTTAGAAATTATATTTTTAGAAATAGGCAAATTATTAACATTCTATAATCTAATTGTATCTCATTCATATAATATCGTGTCATAAGAATATTTATAAGTGAGATAAATAGCACAAGGATTGCAAATTTTGATCACCTTAATAATATCACATCAACAAACCGTACATTCTTAAAAATAGAACTAAACTCATAAAGATGTGATTTTATGGGCATGCCTTCTTACAACGGAAGCAAATAAAATCTCTAGTTTTGATAATGTTACATTGAAAAGACTTGTTCTTGTGCAAAGACTCTAACTTGGAATATAACCCCTCTATGTTGTGTCATCCAAAACCTCAATTAACATCTAGTCTGCCAAACGTAATTAGATTGTTGAGCTATCTTTCTACTTCATGTATGGTCTCAGTTGTTGGAGAAGTAAAATCATGCAACAAATACAACCAAGAAAGAGAAAATACAGCGGAAAAGAAAGAACACCAGAATTTAATGTGGAAAAACTAGAAATAGGGGAAAAAAAACCCAAAGCTACACCACACCAAGAGATTTAATATAAAAATTGGGAGAAATTATATAGATCTCTCTTCTCTCTAACTCTCTCCTTATCTCTCTTCACTCTTGCACCGTTTTTGCACTCAGAACTAACAAAGAGACATACTTCAATTACTCTAAAGGACGCAACCCTTCATGTTAAACATGAAAATAAGAAAAAAAAGATGTCCAGCCTGACTCGCATCACTGCAATGCCCAGTTTGGAGCACCACGGCGCTTCACTCTCTATCTCCTTGCTTGACTAGTAGCGTCACGACGCTCCACTCTCTGTCTTAAAATGGAGCATATGTACAGTGTTGTAGCACTAGAGTATAAAGTGTCGCAACGTTGTACGATTATACGTAATTTTTTTTAGAGAAAAGCGCTTGAAACCAAGTAGGGAGGACCCCCTTGTGAGCTCAACCAACAGAATTGAGGTCCAAGGTAACAGTACAACATGATTGATCGACATAATCAAATTCCACATAGAACTAACATTAGCCATATTCAAGAAGCCCCCTTGAATGCCTTCACAAGTTCATGCTAAATTATTACACCTTTAATATTGGTTCCCCAAAGATCAGAACTTTTTTAGCCATCAAATTTCTCTACCCATTCTTCATGTTCATTGTATCCTACATTAGTCTCTAATACAAGTTTTTAGGAAAAAAAACCCAAATTTTAATATATATGCACCTAACATAAGTAAACATTATGAACAGACAATGTAATTTTATAAGAGATCAAGTATTACAAAAAAAAAAAAAAAAGGTTTATACGATTCGACTAAAACAAGTCTACATTCATGGGAGTAGAGAAAGGACTTGATTTACCATAGAGAAGTCATATAAGTGTAAAAAATCAAAAAGGCATAAGGAAATACTCTTATGCAAATCTAAACAAATCAAAAGGGTATAAGAAAACACCCATACCCAAACTTATGTGCACCCAATCTCAACATAACAAAGAACCCACAAATCTCTTAAGCCAAAAAAAAAAAAAAAAGAGAATACAAAAAAGAAATTATGCACTTAAAGTTTCTTAGAATGGCAACTTCTTGTATCTATGGAATATTTACAAAAATTTTAGCACAATAGCTTTTATCGGGTTGAGATAATACTCGATGGCCATAATTTTTTTTTCTTTTTTGGCTCAATCTTCCCTTTCTATATCTTTTATAATTTCAAAAACTTCCAAATCTTTTCAAAGACGACTCATTTAAACTAGTTTCAACAATGGCCTTCTGTCAACAACCACCCATAGAAAAAGGAGCATATGCAAAACAAAATTGGCTCTAATTAGTGCATACAGATGAAAGCTTTGCACCAATTCCTCTCGCCAAAAACCCATAGGCAACTCTCTCATTTCTTTGTATATTTATAAGGATATAAGGAAGTGGATTTCAAATGTAAAATAAGTTTAAATTGACATGAAATTATTCAAAATAAAAAAATTATCTAACAAACTTCTAAACATTATTTCATTACAAAATAAAAAGATAATTTATGTTTATCATTATAACAGTATACTTTTAATCTTGTGCATATCGTAACAAAATTATTGAATTAAAATTCTAATAAAATAACACATTCAAGTACTTATTCAGCATCCACACTATAATTTATTTGGAAAATGAATTTTGCTCTTGTATAGTCACCTCAAAAATGATATAGCTAACTCACATCCCAGAATACCATAATTAAATGAGATGTGTGATTTTTAAGAGTAGTTTGAAGATTTAGCACCAAAAAATATAGGGAAGTAAGGGAAAGAATAACAAGTTGAAAAAATATATTTAGTAACTAACAAATTTTCCTAAAAATTAAATCAAATAAACAATTGAATAAAAAAACATCCAAAAAACACAGCTTCTTAAAAATGTTGAGCATCTTAAACTTTTATCTGGTAAATAAACTATAACTGCAACTTCCATAGAACAACATAAGGTAAACGCCAACAATCAAATATAAGAAAAGCAGAACTGGCATGTAATTTTCCAAACATGGAACAGTTTGAAAAGTCATTAACCCAGTAACACTTCCTTAGTTTTCTTAATAATAGTTATGTTAATCCTGCTGCGGTGCTGCCCCTCTTAACATTCTACGCAACGCCTCAAGTCCGCACTTATAGGCTAACCCGGTTGAAATTTCTTTAGAAGACGTTGAACCAACAAGTATATCAACTGTGCAGAACCAGAAAGCAACAGAACAGAAATAAAGATAAAACAAAAATGTATCGCTAGTTCTAAAACGAAATATCAGTTCCAATTCATCACACTCAGTCCAAAAAAAGCGTACTTTTTTAGCTCACAAACCAGGTCGGCACAATTCAAAGCCGCAACACTAGTACAATTTAAACAGCTGGTGTTACAAATTTCAAATTGGACAAAAGTACATAGGTTCATCTGCAATTTTGAGGTAGAAAACAAACTTAAAGCATGGCATTTAGCTTGCTCACGGGATAAACTGTTTACCAAAAAGAAGTAAATAAAATATCAAGAAATCCGCATTTCCTTACTCTTAATAAAATATCAATAAATCTGCATTTCCTTACTCTTTAAGTATGGCGACGGCCTTGTCATTCGCATCGACGAGTACAACCCTGCCTCGCCCCTCAATCGCCCGTTTCTGCCCACCATCGATGGCAAGCACAATCGGCACCGACATGTTGACGAAGGAGCCGTCTGGCATCCGGAGACAATTGAAATGAAGTGTTTGGAGGAACTCGACTTCTCTCATGAAGCCGCGGAGTGGGCTCGCCCACCCCTCGCTCAAAACGTGAACCCACTCCAGGTCGATCCGCGAGAGCTTGATCCGAGGAAGGCCATAAGCAGGTGCCGCCTCTCGGCGGCGAGCCTCCCGCTCCGGCCCGGCTGGAGATACCAGCTGTACCAGTTTCCCGCCGTCTGGATCGATGAGCCCGCATCGAACCCTAGCGCCGCCAGCGGGGCGGCGGCGAAGGCGTACATCGCCTGAAGCGGCGAGATTCGAAGTTCGGGGTTGGAGGAATTGGAGATTAGGGCCCGGCGATTTCGCTAAGAGTGCCGCCATGGAAGCCATTGCCCGGCGGCTGGCTAGACGAGAAACTAACTACCATATATAATAACGGAATAAGACAGGTAGTAGTGGAAAATTAGTGCCATGCTATGTAGGCTAGTCCAATTGGAGTGCAGGAGTTTTGGTAATGCGTTGTGAAGCCATTATTAAATGAGGGAAAATGAGAAAAATGCATTTTTTTTAAAATTATTTTTAGGGTTAATATATATATATATATATATATATATATATATATATATATATATATATATATATATATATAAGGAAATTAACTTTATAGGACTTATAATAGTGAATATTGGGGAAATACAACTAATATTTATTTTCTAGAAAAATATAGCAAAAAGTTTATTTCAGACTAAAATATATCTTTTAGTATAAGTGGACTATTTATTGAGGTACATGAACTAGTTTGAATTCGAACAATTCAAATCGAGTTTAACCTTGATTCCAAATCGAGACAAGCAACCTTGATTCCAAATCTAGACAGGCAATGAATGTGATGGGGAAGGCATCCCTATTTGTGATAGGGGAAGTTGTTGCCATGTTCGTTAATGTTGTCATTTGAGATAGGGAAGATAGATCATATGGGCAAGTTGATAGGAGTAGCGGCATGTAATGGGATCAACAACACATTTAAGAGAAAGATGTTTGCGATGAAAGCTCCCTGGGGGAAGGTGTCAATGGGATTGATGACTTATTTAGGAGAAATGTGTTTATGATAAGAGCAAGTAAGGGGAAGTGCTGACAGGCTTGACAGTGTGTGAAGAAGAAGGATGATTCATAATGGGAGTTCGTTGGGGGAGCAATCAATGGAAGCACGATTTGTGAAGGAGCAATCAATTCTCAAACGAGATCAAACATTTAGAACTTGTTGTGAACGAGGTTTAAGTAAACCTTGTTCAAATTTGGTACAAATTAGATCTGGTTTTGAGTTTGCATCAGGTTTAAAAATGGGTTTGAACCAGGTTTGAATTCAAATATGTTTGAATCCATTTTAGTTACATGGACTTCAAAAAGCAGTCCAAAAATACATAATGTTATCCTTCATTATGGGTAATTTAATATGCAACAAATTTTTAAATTTTTTCTTAAAAAAATAACGGATATATTTTTCTTTATTATTATTATTATATGATATATAAAGTCAATTTTTTTTATATAAAAGAGTTTAAGACCTACAAATAAAAAAGATGAAATTAATTAATATGAAATTATTTTGATTCAAAAAGAATAAATCAAAAATATAATATGCTTGGTAGTTGTGCAAAAGTTTGAAGAAAGCAAACTTAATAATTTTCTTCGTTATTTAAATATTGAAAAAAAAAATAAAAATCGTAGACTCAATCTTTAGTAGTTAAGAATTAACTAACGATAAAGATGTGATGCTGATTTATCTAATAATCAGAGAATCTGGGCCATATTCTGGTAGTGATGGCCGGGACGAAAGGTTTCAATTGGAGATAAAATTGCTGCAAGAATCTGGACATGTATTTGCGTTAGGTGCATGACAAAAAAAAGGGGGGGGGGGGGAATCTACATACAAATATGTTGCGGGTTAGAGTATTCGCGATGGTAAAGTGAAAAAAATTTTACGTCTTAGCATTTATACGAGTATTCAGTACAAAAATAGAGAAAAAAATACCATAACTTTTTACGTGAAAAATCACAAGGACACGTCCAGTTGAAATAATTCAACTAGTATTTGAATAGATTACAAATGACTGATTTATCCTAAAAATTTAGAACGATTAGATTATAATAGTGAACTGTCATGTTGAAAGAGAACTATGATTTCCTCATCTTCCTTCTCTCCATTCTCTTTTTGCATAGGGGTCCCCTCCATGAAAAATGAGTGAGCTATTTATATTTTTTGTGAGTGACATGGCCAATAATTGAAGGGAGATAAAGGATATGTTGGGAGTAGTTTGAATGGATGGCCGATATTGATCACTTGATGGTAGACTGCTTACTGAGCATTTGAATGTCTTAATAATGTCAGAATTCTATTATCTTGGGCTCATTGGATTCATATCGTCGAGCCGCTCAATTCGATTATAAGCATTTCATGTTTGGAATTTGTTTGGTAATCCAAATTATGGTTTGAACCTTTCAAAGGCTCTTTGAGTCTTAGATTTGGACCCATTTGGGTTCAGATTGAGTCGAATTTGGTTTCGTTAGGGTTTGTCTTTTCAAGACATTTAGTTCGACTATAAATTTGTTGAAATTGGAGTTTTGATGATCCTAGATTTAATTTCAAAAGTTTTCAACTTGATCTTGCCTTGAGATTAGTGTCTGATTAAGATAATTTTTTGAGAAAAAAAAAAAGATAATTTTCTGAGTTTGGTGATCGACTGCGAGAAGTGGCAGACGATGTCAACCTACTTCGATAGCTTCCAACAATGACAACTTGTAGCACTGGTAGTTGGGTGATAAAAGGCGACTAACATTACTTTAACTAAAGCTACATAAATTTTGAAGCTAACTCAAAATTAACCCGATTTTCATTCGGATTCAGGTACTTATATGAGTCCGGCTTAGATTAAATGTGTTAAACCGGTCGTATTTAGGTTAAATGTCATGTTAAATAGTAAAATGTGAAGTTAAATTTGGGGTATTTTATACAAGGAAGGACAACGTACAACTAAAGACTCATATGGGAGAGTACTTAAAAATACAATCACATAATTTGTTAAAAGGTGATAGAGCTAAGATATATGGGTGAGTAATTAGAAATATAATCATATAATTTATTGAAGGGTGATAGACCGAAGATATAGGATGATGGAATTAATCTTATTTATGAAACTAAAATGATCTGAAACGCTTCTCTAATAAATTTCCTGAGATTTAAGCATGCAATTAGAAAGAACTAACAATTTTAAGAGTATGTTTATGTAACAAATATCATTTTATTGGAGTATCTCCATAGTAAGTTTGATGTATTATTCCATTTTAAGAAAGCAAATCAAATAATTAAGAAGTAAATTCCTCTACAAACTCACATCTAAGGGCATCTTCAACCGAAAAATTCATTTTCCACATCAAAATGCAATGAAAGTCCAAAATGTAGTAATTCATCTACAATCGTACTCAATTTCTTCTACTCTTTCGCGTGCTTCTTCATCACACTACAAAGGAACCGCCTTTCTCCTCTTTCGCGTGCTTCTTTCGCAAATCTCGTAAACTAATTTTTTTGCGTTTCACACTATTCACTTCTGGAGATTAGCGGGCAATTTCACGTTCGATTGGAACGTTTGACAGACGGCAGACACTTGATTACCGTTCGGTTATGAATGGTCTAAAAGGCATTATGATCTCATAATGTTAATTTTGACACATGGAATATGGAATGCACTATAAATATTTAGAAAATTATAACGATAATTAATATGATATACCTAATAATAATAGCGTATAATCATTAGTGAAAGAATACATTACTAAAAGCCTGCTTTTACAGCAAGTAGAGAAGGCTCCCATATATATTATAATAAACTACGGTTTAGTTTAGGACAGCTTTCTTATTAATTGGCATTTAAGATCGCGATCATAATTTATGTTTGGTCACTACTCTTTTGATGTTTTCAAAAACAAAAATTATAGTAGAGCTTTAAAAAATCACTGTATGTAGGGAATACAATTTTACAAAATAGTGAAAGTTATCCTCAAGTAAGCCTAAGTCAAATGATGTCACCCATGTTAAGTTCTTCAATCATAAATATGTTTTTTTTTTTTGTTTTTTTGTTTTTTTTTTTTTTTTTTTTGAAAAATTTGGGCTTAGCCCGTATAATAGAGTAGAAAAGATATTATTACAAGTAAAAAAGAAATAAAAAACAACACCACAAATAAAGGAGCTAGATCAACAGAGCTTAAAAACCTGCTCATAAAACAAACAAGCAACAAAAATCAAAAGTGATACAAAATTAAGAGGCTAAAAGCACAAAAAATAGAGCTCCCAAATCCAATAAAAGCCTGGACTCATGAGATAATACCAACGAATCAGAGAAAAACTCAAACCCCTAGTTGCCCGAAGACCGTTCAAGGAGAGCCTGCGATAGGAGCCACATTATTGCCCAAGGCTTGGCATAAATACCAGTTAATTGACATAAGCGAAAAAGGCACAAATATGTTAAAACAATAAAATAATTTTATTTTGCCAAATAAAGCTATATTTATGCTGGAAAATAAAAATAAATAGAATTATTTGATTGATATTCAAATAAAACTGACATGAAATTAAAAAAATAAATAAATTTATGTTAGAATGATATAATAAAACTTTAAAAACCGCTCATATGTTTTAACTATCTTTTACTTAAAAAAAATATATGAAATTTAAAGCTTCGCTTGAAATTTGCCGTAATTCAATTTGGATTGAAAGAGTAGAAATATCAGAATTTTTTACATGAAAATTCTGAAGAGAAAAACATGGGATCATACCTAGTCGAAATTGATCAAATAGTATTTGAATAAATTAGAAATACTCGTCCTCGAATTTGAGGGCGATCATATTAAAATAGCCAACCAACAGGCTGAAATCTAGCGACGAATAGGAGTCAGATATAAAGCTGGCGACCGTCTTGATGAATATTTACAACAAAAATTTAATGTGTAGATTTTTTCATAGAAAGAGACCAATATCAATAATTTTAGCAAAATTTTATCAAGCCAAAAAATATTCAACGAACCAGTTAATACTGCAAGACACCAAAATTAATATGATATAGAAAGTAAGTAATTTAAAACTTTAACTAAATAGATTTATAAAGTTAGATTTAAGTGGTTCACCAATAGCCAAAAAATTAGTTTACTAATAATTTGAGTAAAATAACATATCTAAGGCTTAGTTTGGGACGGTTTTCTTGTTATTTTTTAAAGTAGCTTTATAGCATTAAAATTTAATTTTAATGCTAGAAAGCTGCTTTAAGAAGCAGCAAGAAAAATGCCCCCAATGAAGCCTAAATAGACGAATAACAACTAAAGTTGCTGGAGGTAAAAGAAAAAAATATAGCTGCAGTGGATATGAAGAGGCAAAAATCCGAGCCAGAGGAGAAGCACAATGGTGAGAATAGGGAGAATACAATGAGTCGCGTGAGCAATCATAGGTGATAATAATTAAAATTAATTAATTAGAACTAAATGATGCACTTAATCTAAATTTTTAAATGTTGCATGAATATTCTAGTATGTTAACAGTCGTGTGAACAGTAGCGTGATTTAAGGGTGCAAATGAGTCAAGTCGAGCTCGAGTCATGCCTAACTCGAGCTCAACTCACGAGCCAATTCCTAAGCTCGGACTTGAGTCGAGCTCAAACTAGGCTCGCAAGCTAGCTCGTGAGGAGTACCAATATAGTGTTAGCGGTCCGCTTTCGCTTCAACCTTCCACGATTCAGCCATTCAACATTCCACATATGTAGTTGCCCCCACCGATTCCACATCTTAGCTTGTCCGAGCCAACCCCCGCGGTTCGACCTTCTGCCTTCCTCCTTCAGCTTTTAAGGTTCCGCTTCCACACTCAAGCCACTCGACGAGTAATCGAGTCGAACATCATCTTGATCAAACTGGAGCTTGATAATCCAACAAGATTGAAATTATATATGCTCAAGTTCGATAAACTTGACTCACGAGCTCGTTAGCGAGTTAAACTCTAGCCAGCTCAGTGGATTTACATCCCTAGGATCGAGGATTTCGTTCGTGTAGTCGTAAGCGAAACATGATTCTTGGAGGTAAAGCTAAGATTCCTTTCTCATAGAATTTATTTTATTAATACATGCAAATACATATTAAAAATTTGTAAGTGTGGCATACACTTAATTCTGCTTATGCTAGACCTTGGGTGTTCAAAATTGAATAAAAAAGCACTTAATTAATTCATCTTCACAGGATATAGACACTTTAACTAATACAAGTCATGATAGTTAATACAAAATATTTGACATTAATACAATTTTAATATAATTATGATTATAAAAAAAATCATAATAATACTGTGTAGAGGTCATAATAGGGCCGTGAAGTATTCGTATAAGAGGATCGACGATTATTCTTTCAGAGGAACAAAAAAATATATCTTCTTTGATCAATAATATATTCCCCTTCTAAGAGGAAAGAATCTTAACTCTCTGAAAGAAACTCTTCGCTGGCTCCACCTCTGCTCTGCTTTGAGAAGGCACTCCGATCAGTTGAGGGACCACATGAGCATGGTGGAAAAGCCAAAGGAGAAAGAGAGCTCTGCGATTCAATAAGAAAAGCCCTCTGAAGAAGAATCGCATGAGGATTCTCCAAAAAGGGAATATGTTTTTCCTTGATCAAAATGGAGAACAAGCTGTAGAAAGGAGGTACGTACGTGCATGTCAACTTGCTGATTAATAATGTACTGTTAGAGCAAATTATATTTATATATTATTTTTTTTAAGGGAGATTTACATACATACCATCTTATACTATTCTATTTACATATTTAACACCTAAAAATTTAATATTACATAAATACCACTCATAGTTCATTTTCATATCAAATATGAGTGGTAGAAATGAAATATATGAGTGGTATGAAAAAAATATAGGTGATATATTTGATATTAAAATAATATAGGGTGGTATGCATGTAATATTAAAATTTTAGGTGTTAAATATGTAAATAGGATGTTATAAAGTGGTATATATGTAAATTTCCCTTTTTTGAAATGTATTATCAGTATTTTATAAGCATTTTTATTTTGAAGTTAAATTAAATGATTTGTTTGATATGATTACAATGTTTATAAAGTTGGCTGTGAAATTACAATGAGAAAAATAACTTAGTCACCTTAGTTTAAAAAAATAGCTTTTTATTAATATTTTTTTTGAAAAATAATAAGAAAGCAGCGACTAAATGAAATCGTTGTAGTTGTATGAAAAGAAAAACAACAAAAAAGCTATCCCAAATAGATCCTTAATTCTCATTAGTTATTCCTCAAAATTTGTAATTAACTTTTGACTTCTCAAAATTATTAATAAAAATAATAGTAATCATAAACTATTTCTAATTGAAATTAGCTTAATTAACCCTAATTCATCTTTCCATCCAACACAACTTAATATGAACTTCAATTTAGACTTCGTTTGGGATGATTTTCTTACTAATTCTTAAAACAACTTTTTAGATTTTTTATATTAGAAGATTATTTTAAAAAGCAGTAAGAAAGCCGTTCTAAACGAAGCCTTAGTTTCTATCTTTCTCAAAACTTCTCTTATACAACTTATACTAATCATTATTACTTAATTTTTATGCTCATTTTTATGATTTTCATTATATGGATCTATTATTTCTTGCAATTTGTTTCTCCATCATAAGACCATGCTTGAAGGAATCTTATTCTTTTACTATTATCTTTCTCTTACCCATCATTTGCCTCCTTAATTGCCCTCCTTTTCTATAATTAAAAGTACTTATTTCTTTGTACTTCTTAAAATAAAATGTGGTTTGGATATATTCATCTCTATAAACTTTAGAACATTAATAATAAAACAAATTATTATATCCTTAAGCATAGATTATAAATGTCTTAACCCTCAGAAATATGAAAAAATCCCCTTTATAAATATGAAAAAGTTTCATGTAAATATTAATATTATAGTAAGAAAGAGAAAAAAATATAGAATAAATCAAAGAACTCCAATATGGGCATTAATAACTAAAAATGCATTATGAAAAGTTGTCATCTGATCAGAGAGGGAAAGTGATCTGTATGGGCAAAATAACTTTTCTTTGGTTTAAGAGATGGGAAAGCCTTTGCCTGCATGGTCTCTATTTGAATTAGAAATATCCAATGCTGTTAATATCAAAATGATAATTACATTACTTCGTTATTATGGTTAGTGTACTGCAAAGATAATCAATATCTTATGTTGATGACATTAATGCTTTTAAATCTTAGGCTTGAGATTGTTTAGGAAGTAATAAGAAAGCTGTCTCAAATGAATTCTTAATTGTAGAAGAAAAATAGGGAGAAAATTAGTTTTTTATAAATTATTTTTCTTGATCTTTTAAAAATATGCATTTGTATTTAATGAAGTTATTTGTATATAATTATTGCAATTATGTTAATATGTTACAACTTATGTTAATATTAAAGAAATTTGAGAAATTAATAGTTGACCTATAATACTACAATTTCTATCCAAGCGAATAACTTTTTTAGTGGGTGTACTAATTAGTTTTTTTGAAATATTCTCTCAACTTTTTTTATTTGAGCTTGAGACTGACATTGAAAGTTTTTTTAAAAAGTTTGTTTGAATTTGTTATATAAAAAATAAAATATAAAATGATAAAAAATTATAATTTATAACACAAATTTTTCATATTCTAAAAGAGTTGAATGATTAATTCATTACTGTTAAAATCTAATATTTCTTTCTTAATATAGGTGGCTAAAGTATCACTTATCCACTAATCTTCAATTATGTTTCATAGTCAATTTTTTTATATTAATAATAGCAGGAAAAGCTCATTCTTCATATATTTATTTATCTTAAAATTGATTTGTTGTGGACTAGAATATACGCAACGATAGAGTTAGAAAATTTCCTTCTTAGCGTTGTACGGATATCTAGCACACAAACATGAGAGAAATAAATACACTTGGAATTTTACTTGGAAAACCCTTGGAAAGGGAAAAAACCACGGGGTCACGCCAAGTTGAAAAAGTTTCACTAGTATTTGCTTGAGATATAAGAGGCTGACTCGTCCTTAAAATTTAGGACGATCATATTACAATGATTTACTTCCGGATTGAAGTCTAGTTACACACAAGTTGTTGTATTCGAGTTGAATTCATAGTCACTTAGAATTTCGGCGTCACTTGGAAATCGGGCGAAGTTTCGGCGTCACTTGAACATCAGGCAAAATTCCGGCGTCGCTTGGGCTGAATTCCGGTGTCGCTTCGGCAGAATTCCTACGTCGGGTAGAATTCCGGGGCATCAGGAAGAACTCCGGTGCCACTAATTGGGAGTCGGACAGAACTCCGGCGGTGGTCGAAGAGGAGTTTCTTCCCTCATATCCTTTTCTTCTTCTCTTATTTTTCTCTTCTCTTCTTCTTGCTTGGGTCCCCTCTCAAAGAAATGAGGGGTTATTTCTAGTTTTTTTAGGATGGCATGACCCGTAAATAGAAGGAGGATCAAGGGTAAAGGTTGAGTGGTTCAGATGGACGGCTGATATTGAATCCTTTGATCGTGGACCGTTTATCAGACATTTGAAAGTCTTAAGGATGTCAGAATTTGACAATCTTGGGCTAGTTGGATTCTTTTCGTCGAGCCGCTCGATTCGACTGTTTAAGCATGTTATGTTTGAAAAACGTTTGGTAATCCAAATTGTGGTTCAAACCTTCCAACAGCGCTTTGGGTCCTCGATTTGGACTCATTTGGAATTGGATTGAGTCTAATTTTGTGTTGTAGGGTTCGTATTTTTTGAGATGCACAATTCGACTATAAGTTTGCTGAAATCGGAGTTTAGATGATCCCGAATTTAATTTTTGAAGTTTTCGGCTTGATTTTGCCTCGAAATTCGTGCCCGATCAAGATAATTTTTTTATGATGTATCAAGATGATAACAATTTTAATTGATCATGATAAAATTTTGATTATAATATATCCTAATACAATTTATTTCCATATAAATGTTAGAGATACAAATAGATGAATAAAAAATAATGTTGATTAATTATACTTAGATTTTAATAAAAACATTAGTTTTAATAATATTAAAAAAGACCTCATTTTTCTAACTTTCAACTGATTTTTATTTTAACATTAGATATTTTTTCTATTTTATTTGTATTTACTCTAATTTATTAAAAAGTTACTAATTTGCAAATGAGTTTATAATTTATATTTTTTGCCAATTTTTCTATCAAAACATAAAATATTTTGCAGCTGAAATAACTTTTTAATTAATTCAAATAATAATAATTAATATCATTATTCATTCTTTAAGAATTATTTTATATCTACTTACATGTAGCTGATTTTTAAATTGTTTATTTTTATATGAATTACTATTGAAAATATTTTTCATATATCACAAGAAATTATAAGAAAGATTGATATTAAAAAATAATAGATAATTAAATAAATGTATCAATTAATGTAATAATTTAATAATTTAAAATTAAATTACTACAGGTCCAGCTTTTAATGTTTGATCTTTTTTATAAACCTTTTTACTGTAATTTATTGACCAACTATTTGATAAGCTGAAGAAGCTCCAAAGCAGCTCTATACTCTTGCAAAGGTTCTCCATGCAAGTAAAGCAATTAATCTTTTTGTTATAATCTTTGTTTTTCGAACTAATCAGATTGACAGAGGACAGATGTGAAGAAAATCAACATGAAGACTAAGGTTTTGTTTGAGACAGTTTTTTTATTGCTTTCTAAAACGGAGTTTTAGTACAAAATAAAAAAATTTGTACTAAAACTCTATTTTAGAAAGCAATAAAAAAGCCGTCCCAAACGAAACCTAAGGGTCCGTTTGGGACAGCTTTTTATTGATTTTTACAACAACGTTTTAGTAAAAAAAAATTAATTTTTATATAAAAAGTTGTTTTAAGAACCAGGAAGAAAGTCGTCCCACACGAGACCAAAGATTTAATTAAATATTAGAACAAAAAGTTCTTGGAATAATAATGAACTATGGGCTCATCAAACCCCACAAAAACAAATAAAGTTCTAAAGCTGCTAAGATCATAGTACTTATAATCCATAAGATCATATTACTATTTACTAGCATGAGCTTGTAAGGGTCAAAAGTTTCATTGATTCATAGATTTCTGAATCTTACTGTATGAATCTGAGCCAGCATTATTGAAACAACATGGAAGGCAATCATTTCTTATTTCTCCTGTTTTGAGTCATTCAAATTAATTGCTAGAGAGTAAGATATTAAAGAACATTTTGCAGATTGGTATTATTAGCTTTATCATGCAAACAATGATATACTATTTAGGGTTGTAATGAAATTATTTAAGTTGTTTGGGCTGATAAAGCAAATGTTAAGCTTTTCAATAATGTAAATAGCTTTTATATTATGATATCAATCTTGAGCTGCTTAGTTTGTTGTACTGAACTGTCACTGTATGTTTAACTTTAGAATTTTGATGTTTTATGGCTTTTCATAAAGGTTGTATGATGTTTTATGCTTTTTCTCAAACCTTTCTTTTCCTTTTTTTAGCTGCAATGATAAGAGCTTAATTTAGAGTAAACTTAAGGTTAGATTGGGCTTTAAAAGAGAGAGAAAAAAAAGAAATAAAAATATATGAATGAGAGAAAGTTGTCTTGTGAATGTTTGGTGATTGAATAAGAGTTCCTTTGGTTCATAAAAAAAGAGAAGAATAGATGGTGGGTTAACATTCAAATCAAACTACTTTGTTGCTGGATGATACAGTTCAGAATGCAAAGAGATGATGTTAAAGAAGGAGAAAAAAATATGTTTATGTCTGACATAAGGAGACGAGAAGAGTAATGTTATATTTCAAGAGGAAGAAGATGAAAAAAGGAATAAATTCTGAGTTTTGGAGCGGAATCAGCCTCTCTTTTGACTTTTGAGGGTAGACAAAATAGAATTGTGAAATGTAAAATTTTATGTATGAAATAAATTTTTTTTAGAATTTGGACAACTACATTTATTGAAGGTGAGCTAAATAGTTAAAATATTTATACTTCTAATTAAGAAAAAAAAAACTTTGGGGTGGACAATTGAATTGCCCATTCTAAGTGCTTCATGGTTCCACTTTACTTGGTTAGCCTCTATTGTTTATAAAAGAGTTTTAACTCTCAATAAGTCAAAAGGTTCAAAAGTTCACTCCTAAAAGAGGAAATGGGATGCTTATAAGCAATTGAGTAGGGGTGGCGTTGACTTGGGATATTGTGCTGGCATGTCGATATTAGATTTTCTTGTCTTAGAATGGAAGAATTATTCTGTGCGTACCGGAGACCAATAAAATGCGTCATGTTATCTTATTGGTGGGTACCTAGCTCGATACCGGCACTCGGTACTGCTGGGTACCCAATGCTTAACCAAACGGTTCTACCGTCCGATCTCCGTAAAGAATAAAAGTTCCTTAGAATGAGGGGTGCATTTAATGATTAGCATCTCAAGAATAGGTGTGTTAGAGATCATATATAGGACATGTTTCAAATTCAGAGATAACCACTCATCTATTAAGAGAAGATGAGTTTTTAGATAGAGACTAATTGTTGGACTTGAGAGTGGCAGGGAGAGGTATGAGTGTTGATTTTAAATTATTTTCAAATTGAAATAAGTTTTTATTTGGAAAGCTTGTAATGGCTCATTATTGTAAATGATTAGGGAATAGATTATTTTTTAATTAATTTGATTTGATTGGAAATTTGATTGATGCATTAATTAGGCACTCACAGGAAAATCATGTGTTACCGGTGGCCAAAATCGATCGATAACCACCATACTCCGCTGGAAAATATAAGTTTTTGGTGGAAACTCATATGACAGTAAAATGCGTGTTTGAAACATTTTTCCTGCAGGCTTACTGGCGGGATGTCGATGGAAAATAGAAGCATGCTGCATCATTTTTTAGTCATTAGTTCTAACGGATTATCCGTCAGAATTTTTGGTGGAAATGTACCACCAGTATTTCTGGTGGATTATTTGTTGGAATGCAACATTGGATACATGTAGGCGGAAGAGTCTGACGAATTATATGTCGGAAATACCGCATTGTAAATTTTCGCAGGGAAGTCGATACTTCCGTCGATATATTATTTAAGATCAATACAAAGGTTAGTTTTTTAATTAGTTAAAAATTTAAAATATTTTTTATTATTTTTTGAAATTTTCAACTTAGGCTTTAGTTGAGACCCCTTTTTTAATGCTTTCTAAAAAATTTTTTAGTATAAAAATGTTTTTAACTAGAAATGTTTGTACTATAAAGCTACTTTAGAAAAAGATAAGAAAATTGTCCAAAACAAAATCTTAACTTTAAGTCCTCCTTATCATTTTGGTAAACCCTAAGTGCCCGAGGCTTTGCTCAACCAAATATCATTATTAGATGCAAAATAAAATTTGTATGTTCTCAGTGATAAACAAAATAATACATATGCAAACTTATGAAAAGGGCGCACATATAATACAATTTATTATACTTTGCTTTGCATGCCTGTTATATATTATATAAGTATGCAATGAGATTATTTTAGGTGTTTTGTCATATTATGACTTTGTTTGGGGCTGTTTTCTTACTGTTTTTTAAAGCATTTTTTGAGTAAAAAATTAAATTTTTTATACTAAAAAATTGGTTTAAGAAGCAGTACGAAAGCCGTCCCAAATGAAATCTAAATCATCTAATATTTTTTTTTTGGTTAAAACCCCGCGGAAGAGGCCTACGTGTTCATTATCAAAAAAAGGTTACAAGGTCCTTAGAAGGCCCCTCTTGCCAACTATGCTCAAACGAGCTACAATCAAAACGAGAAAAAAACATCCTACGAGCCAGAGGGTCCTTTTTCTAAAAATACAATAACTCAGCAAATAGAAACTATATCTTTTCTAAAACATCATTTTCTATCTAAATCATCTAAAATGATTAATCAATAGATGATTTGAATAATTTGAATCTTATTAAAAAATAATTAAAATGATGTTTTACTATTTTTTTTTTCTTTTATTTCTATTCTGTTAGGGTCGTAAAATAAAAGAAGAGAATGCATTTTATTTTTATAAATTTAAACTTTGAGCTACAAAGGCTCTCAATTACTGATCACCATTGCATATTCACTTGGGGGCAATGAGAGTTCATGAAAAACAAAATTGATTATTTTGCACTAATTAAATATTTAATTGAGGCTCTATTATTACAATAAAAAATATTTATCTTTTTTTTTTGGGGAAAATAAAAAATATTTATCTTTTTTTTTTGGGACATTTTAGGTCATTTAAGACAAACTCACACACACAACGCATACACAAATACTCGAACCCATGACCTTTTAGTTGAAAGCATAAGCTCTCAACCAATAGGCCAAGGTGAACTGTGTAGTACTCTCATCTCAACACAGTGCTTTACTGTATTTTATTAAAAAATTACCTTATTTTATATAAAGATATAGTTATTTTATGTGACAATTTACATGATTATAAATTAAAAAAAAACAATTTTTAAAAATGATGATTTTTAATTATGTTTTTACATAAATAAATTTTTTTTAAATATCTAAACGGAACAGAATTAAACCGAAATATTAAAGCTTCAGGATCACAATTTTCACCTACCATAAAGGACCCATCCATGATATCTATGTTGCAGAAGCCTTCAATGCGATAATCCTAAAACTAATAATATTCCCAGTTCATAGATAGTACAATATGGCCTCAGTTTAGGTACGCTCATAGGTCATTTCTTTAGAGAAGAGATATGGGGGGAAGGCATTGAGATCTCTGCCTCTCTATAGGACTGAGTTTCCAATTATTCTTCTTCTATGGATTTTTGTATTTAATTTCTTATGGCTTCTTTTCCTTCTTTCTCTCTCCCTCTCTTTCTATCTCCACACACTATTTTGTTCAAACTTGATTTATTATTTTGGAGTTTATAATCAAGTAATGGGATACTGTTGCTCTATAAAGTTCCAAAGCGCCTCTTCCCTCTCCTATGCGCTGTTGCTGCTGCAGCTGTCAAAGCGGCAGAATGCAGAGCCCCATCAGACAGCACCTATATCTCAGTATGTGTTGCCACTTTTGAATAAACAGAAGGAAAAGGAAGAAAATTTTAAATAAAAGAGAAAGGCCACTCTTTTATTTGAACCAATCCCGCTTTTCCTTTTCCACGTGATAAAAGAAAGCCCATCAAAAGCAATTGCATGCGTGTATAGGTTTCATCACTCGTTCTCTCTCTCTCTATCTTGTTCTTCACCTCTAAGCTCTTGATCTTTTCTAGCTAGCTTTAAAGAGAGGAGTTCCTCTGAGAAGGGTCTTTTCTTCTATGATTAAAGCCGATGGTTGTACTGGTCGATATAGATGGCTTGAAGGCTGTATAAATTTCACCCTTTGGTGCATCAGGAGTGCTCTTCGGCTGGGTGAATCGTATTTTTTTGGTACTTGGGTTATCTTTGCTTTTTTCCATCTTCGACTTTATCTTTTTTCTTGCCATTGTTTTGTTTTCATTTGTTTGTTTTTGGTGAGACATGAAAGCTCTGTTTTTTAGTTGCTTGCGTTTGTTCTTTCCTGGTTTTAGCGTCTTCGCTGCTGGATTTTTGCTGCAAGCTTTGGCTTTGGAGTAAATGCGACTTCCATTGGTTTTATTGATGGCGAGTTTTGTTTTGCAGTGTTGTAATTGTTCAAGTTTGTTGATTTCCTGGGTTTTGAATTCCTGTTCATGGACAAGACTGTCTTAACTTCTGTCATTGCGCTTGCATGAAGTTCTTCTGTGTTTGACAGATTTGAAACTTTTTTTTATGGGTTTGTACTTCTCTTTTGCTGGTAAGCTATGCTCTTCTTGGTGGAAATGAAGCTCTTTTTTTTTTTTTCTCTTTTCTGAATAGGCTGTATTTTCTTCTTCATTGGTTCGAGACTTGGAGTATTTTAGCTGCAAAGGAAAAAAAAATTTAAATTGGAAGGTTTACTTGTGTTCCATGTACAAATTTGTATGCCTTCCCCTCTTTTGTTCTTGTTGAGTTTGAACTTTATAGCAAGTTAGCAACTTTAGCGTTTACTCATCCCTTCCCTCTGAAAACATTCTCTTTGTTTGTAAAGAAACAATTAAAAAGATCTTTTATCCTGCTTTTACTTTGGAAGATGCATTAATGGCGTACACATATTTCTCAACTCTAATGCCTCTTGTTTTTCCAGCAGAAAGAGAAGCAGTTTAGTAAGTGAAATACTAGTTCGTTCTTGAAAAAACTATAGTGTTTACTTCTTCCGAAGTTCTTCGCAACTTGCAACCATGCCTATTAGGCAAATGAAGGAAGGTTCTGAGCAGCACCTTGTGATAAAATCTCAAGTGAACAGTCATGTGAATCCAGTTCATAAAGCTCCCAAAGCTCAACATAATGGCAAAGGGCCTCCGTCCCAAGAACGGCAAGTTTCAGAAATGCAAAGCATGAACTCACCTTCTCCAATGAACAGAGGCAGGAGAAGAAGTAGAGGAGCCAAGAAGAACGGGCGGTGCGATGAGATCTCCTTTTTGAGGCCACCGAAGACTAATGGTTGTCGGATTCATAACGGGTGCCTGGAGAATGAAGGTCCTTTATATTATTCCGAGATGGGCGTTCCTTCTTCAAGCAAATCTCTGAGATTTCCTACCAGGCCTGGATTTGGGCAGTCAGGAACTCGAGTAATTATCAAGGCTAATCATTTCTTCACGGAGCTTCCAAACAATGATTTATTCCACTATGATGTAAGAAATTTACAATCTTTCTTTGTTTTTCCTTTGATAATTTATATGCTTGGCTTTTGTATTTTGAGATTATCTTTTTCATTTCCAAGCTATTTAGTAGTCTTATTTTCCTCTGTTAACTTTTACAAAAGAAGTATTTATAATAGCAAAAGTGGTATTTTTTTTTCTAGATTAGTTGATCGGAATGCTTGAGTGTTTTTAGTCTGTTCTTTTCATCGAATAAAATGGAGAGCCCTGTTACTTTGTATCCTGCATTTTTCTTTGCTTCCATTCCCTACATATTGTTAATTCTAAACCCTGCTATAGGTGAAGATAACACCTGAGGTAGCATCAAAGAATGTCAACAGAAGTGTTATTGTAGAACTTGTGAAGCTTTACAGGGAGTCTGAGTTAGGAATGAGGTTGCCTGCTTATGATGGAAGGAGGAGTCTTTACACAGCAGGGGAGCTCCCCTTCTCTTACAAAGAGTTCAACATCAAACTTCTGGATGAACATGATGGAACCAGTGGACCGAGGCAAGTTTTTTCCTTTGTATCAAAATCAAGATTTTTATTGTGTAAAATAGGCTTACAATATGATTTGGATAACAAGTTGATGTAGAGCATTTTAGCTTAAAAGGTTTCTTAGAATATCTTACGTAGTTTGTTACAAGTTTGTTTCATGTTTTCTGGAATCTTCTAGGTTTCTCTAAGTTTATCTAGGTTTCTCTACTTAAGTATTATATATAGTATGATGTAAGGAAGGAGGAGCATTGATGAATATTATATGAATTGATGTCTTTGAGCTTGGTTTGTTATCTTGTTTTTGGAAATCCTTCAAACATCTTCTTCTTTCAACGATCCAACGATTTACTCCCCACATCAATTGATATCAGAGTCCGGAAATTGCGAAGAACGATGGACTGCATAAAGTGGGTTGTAGACGACGATCATCATCGACCGCCCATCTCCTTCGGCGTCAATCTTCGTCGACCACCCAATTTCTTCGGCTTCGATAGTCGTCGATAGCCCATCTTCTACAGTCCATCGTTCTTCATAAGGTCTGGGCTCTGACACCAATTGATGTGTGGAGTGTAAATCGTTGGATCATTGGAAGAAGAGAATGCTTTAAGAATTTTCAAGAATATGATAACAAATCAAGCTCAAAGACTTCAATTCATATATTATTCATAAATGCTCATCCTTCCTTACATTATACTATATATAATACTTAAGTAGAGAAACCTAGATAAACCTAGATGATTCTAGAAAACATGAAACAAATTTGTAACAAACTACATAAAATATCCTAAGGAACCTTTTAAGCTAAAATCCTCTGCATCACAAGCATTTAAACTAATGAAATGAACATGATGAAGTGAACAGAAGCAATGTTACATTCATAAGGTGTCGCTCCTAACAAACACCTTTATATATAGTCTAGTCCATTTCCTTGAGTATTGCTTATTGTTAAATGATTATCTATTTTGCTTTAATTTTCATATTATGTTTGCATTGCATAGTGATATTTAAAGACAAGCAAGGATAAGTGGGAAACTTTTGGAGTTAGCTTTATGATGAGTTTAGCCTTTCGGTTGGTTAAAAATATGAGATCATATAAGCTGGGGAACTGTTTGTTATATTTTCATAACTTCGGCCTAATTTGGGCTTACATCATATGATTAACTCAATGTTTAAAATTGCGTATTCGGGTATTGAGGCGTTTTTCATTCGTGAGGCAAGGCGTAAGCCTCAAGGCGTTTTGAGGCGTAAGCCTCAAAATCAAAATATTGCGTAAACATAAAATGATAAATTTGTTATATACTAATAAGTGAATAATATAAAACATAAAAAAACATAAGATATGAAGTGAAATCAAAATATCTCAATAATAAGACAACATGAAATATAGTTCAACTCAAAATTCTATCTTTCTAAAATCCCAATATTCTTTTCATTAACATATAATTCTTATTTCCAAAAATACATAGCAATGACATATCACATAAGAACTCATAAATCATCAGCACTGTCATCACTAAGGGTTCTTCATTTGAATCATCATTATGATGAACTGCTCTCTCCTATTCCTCCTCTCCGAGTCCAATGTCGGGCATTTATTTCAAGATTTATGTAAGTTTTAATTTATATAACGTGAGGTGTAAGCCTCATGCCAGTGAGGCGAGGCGGGCCTCAACCAAGTTGAGGCGCAAGCCGCATACAAAAAACTCAAGGCGTAAGTATCGAGGCATTTTTTACTGGAATTGTGCAAAGGCGGGCCTCATATTGCGCAATTTTAAACCATTATTATAAGTTATGATAGAAATTTAAAAAACACTTCCCCATTGGTGGTAAATCACATAGATTGATAGAAGAGAGAAGCTCATAGCAAACCCTGGCTAAAGATAAGGAGGACATCATGAGAAATGGCTTGTAGGATGAGGAAGAATGCATCCAAAGCTATGCTGGAATGAGGAAGAAGAATTGGAGATTGTAAAGGAGAAGAAGTGGATGGGTGCCTAGACAAGGACAAGAAGTAACATTGACATTTGAAGAGGAAATAGTATAGGAGAGGTGAAACAAAGATCATAGAATAAGAGAGAAGTGAAGAGAATGCATGGAGGGAAAATACGAGTCTAGAGAAATAAATAATGTGGTTAAGATTAAGTAGGGTTGAATGTGTGCTTAGATTTTTCTCGCTTGTCACCTTAAGTGAACATGAGTCATAATTAGGGTTGCAAACTAATCGAGCCGAGCCGAGTATGTGAGTATTCATGTTTGTGTTCATTTAATATCAGCTTGTTCAAGTTTGGTTCATCTTTGTTCGAGTTTTATTGTTTGTGTTCATGTTTGGTTCATTTAAATTAATTATTGTTCATGTTCGGTTCATGTTCAGTTAATGTTCGGTTCATTTAGTGCTTATCGAGCTTTAAATAAGCAAGCATGAACGAGCTATAAACGAGCTCTACTTTTAGATGTTCATTAACTTAACATACGAGCTTTATCGAGCTTGCTAACAAACGATTATAGCGAGCATGTTCGCGAACATATTTAACGAATTTTTTTAAACTATTAAACAAACATGTTCATGAATATATTTATGAACAAACACATTTATAATAAAAGCAATTGTCTATGCAAGAAAGAATGACAAGAACTAATGGAAGTAATATTTGAAGCTATAAATTATCGTCGTTGCTAATCTTGCAAACACGAGCTTCAGCGCTGTCGCCTTGTCAGGGAGAAGGATGAGCGGAGAAACGAGAAGATTCGTTACTAGAGTGCGTCTAGGAGAATGAAGAAAGAAAACCTTGCGAGGAGAAAGAGCGGCGAAGTAGGTTCCGTCGTTCTGAATTCGCCAGTTCGCGAGTTTGGGAAGAAAAATTAGGGCAAGTCGGGAACATAAGGAGGGAAAATAGTAAAATACCGAGGAAAATTCTAAGTAGCCCGCATTTGCCGCCTCTCTTTTTGTTCTTGGGATTCATTTACTAAGATTTAATAAGAATATTTAATTAACATATAATATAATATTTATTTACTTTTAATTTTATTATTTAATAATAATTATATCATTATATTATGATAAATATAAAATATTTATATTATTTATATTTATTAATTATAGAATCAAATATTAATTATTTTTATCGAACATATTCACGAGTTTAAAATTGAACACGAATCGAGCTTAATGTCGAGCTTGTTCACGAGCTTCAAATGATGTTGTTTGCGAACATAAATGAGTCGAACACATTAGTGTTCAAGTTTGTTTATTTAAGAATCTAGTATTTAAAATATTGTTCAAGTTTGTTTATTTAGTTAATTAAACGATCACAAATGAGCTTTAATCAAACCGAACAATGAGTAGCTCGTCGAACGCTTGGTTCGCTTGCAGCCGTAGTCACAATAAGCTTAACTAGGCTTAAGACAATTCACAAAACTTTGTTTGGCTTAGAAATCAAGCTTAATCTAACTTAAGTTGGTTAGTATGTCAGAACTAAACAACACCTTTTATGATTTTTTTTTTTTTTTGAATTTTTTTAATAATACAGAAGGGAGAGAGAGTACAAGGTGGAAATTAAATTTGTTGCAAGGGCAAGTATGTACCATCTGCAACAATTTCTAGTTGGCAAATGTGCAGAGGCACCACAGGAAGCTTTTCAAGTTCTTGACATTGTTTTAAGAGAACTCTCAAGTAAAAGGTATTTATCTTAGAATACTTCAGTATTTTATTATTTATTTCTATACTTTGATCTAGTTGGATTAGTTTTAACTTTCTAAACCAGCTTCTGTCTAAATTTTCATTATAAGGTACTTCCCTGTTGGGAAATCCTTCTTTTCTCCAGATATTAGGACCCCACAACGTCTTGGTGATGGTCTTGAATCATGGCGCGGATTTTACCAAAGTATAAGACCTACACAAATGGGTTTATCCCTTAATATAGGTATGTGGGATTGTATTTCTTCTCTTGTTAAACATGACTTTGGCGAATCTATTATATCTATTTATGCTATTAAATTAGTATTTTTAGTACTTTGTAGTAGATAATGTTTTCTTATTTTTCTAGACATGTCCTCTGCTGCTTTTATTGAGCCTCTTCCGGTGATTGAGTTTGTTGCTCAACTTCTTGGTAAGGATGTCTTGTCAAGGCCACTCACTGACGCAGACCATGTCAAAGTATAAATGATTCCATTTGATTATGGCATAGAGGTCTTTTTCCTTGTCTTTGTGCTAATTTCTCTTAAAAATTTTACCAAAAATATTTCAGATTAAAAAGGCCCTTAGAGGAGTGAAGGTCGAAGTAACTCACCGAGGGAATGTTCGACGGAAGTATAGAATTTCTGGATTGACCACTCAACCAACACGAGAGCTTATGTAAGATAAACAATTAAATATTTTGAGGAAACTTTTTAATGTGCATTATTGGAAAATGAAGCTGATTTTGATAACTTTTGTTGTTATAATAGCTGGTTATTGGCCATAATTAGGATTCATTTGATCAAAACTGAGCAAATCTATCTCTACTTGAACTTTTTCCTTTAAGGATATGTGGAAGATGTTGTCATGCTTTAATTGAATTCCTTATGTTCACTTTGGTAGGTTTCCCATTGATGACCAGTCAATGAAATCAGTTGTGGAGTACTTCCTGGAGGTATATGGATTCACTATACAACATACTCATCTTCCCTGTCTTCAAGTTGGAAACCAAAAAAAGGTTAACTATTTGCCCATGGAGGTATTGGACAAATTCAGATGGCTTGCTGAGATACATTTATTTACTTTTATTTATCAGTGTGTAAATGTTTTTAAACCTTGCCTTAAAGGCATGCAAGATATTGAGTGGTCAACGCTATACCAAAAGATTAAATGAAAAGCAAATCACCGCTTTACTGAAAGTTACTTGCCAAAGACCAAGGGATCGGGAGAGCGATATCTTGCAGGTTCTTATTGCAGAAATTCATGTTAATAACTGAAATGTTTCTCTAATTTTCAACTAAAGTGTTTCATTAGAAAACTGACAACAAACATGCAGACAGTTCGACATAATGCCTATAATCAAGACCCATATGCAAAGGAATTCGGCTTAAAAATCAGCGAAAAGCTTGCTTCTATCGAGGCTCGAATTCTTCCTGCTCCTTGGGTACTTCTTTGTACTTGTATTTCTACACTTTTTGTGTAATTAGATGTTGTTTATTATTTATATGATTCCTCATATTCTCCACCAATTCTTTACAAAATGGATTATAGCTGAAGTATCACGAGGCTGGCAAGGAGAAAGACTGTTTACCGCATGTTGGTCAGTGGAACATGATGAACAAGGTATTACAGCTTGCTAACAAATTGCACACCTTTCTTCAGTAAGGTTTCGTTTGGGACGACTTTCTTACTGTTTCTTAAAACAGCTTTCTAATACAAAAAATTTAATTTTTGTACTAAAACGTCGCTTTAAGCAGCAATAAGAAAGCCGTCCCAAACGAAGCCTAATATTCATGCTTTTTACATTGATAAAAGTAAGATCATAAGATTTATTTTCTGATTGCTATTTAATGTGAATTTCGGGATTTGATCATAAAAGAAAATGATAAATGGAAGCACAGTAAGTAGATGGGCATGTATTAACTTCTCACGAAGTGTTCAAGAGGCCGTTGCTCGAGGATTTTGCAATGAGCTTGGTAAAATGTGTCAAGTTTCAGGCATGGTAAATACTTCTCACTGCCATATGAAATTCTATCCACTGATAAGATGTTTTATATGTAATCTTACACTCAACTTTCGAACTGTTACTGTCCTTTTGCAGGAATTTATTCCTGAGCCTGTAATACCCGTCTACACAGCAAGGCCTGAACAAGTTGAGAAAGCATTGAAATATGTATGTAATGCATCAGCTTCCAAAGGAAAGGAATTAGAGCTACTTGTAGCTATTTTACCTGACAATAATGGTTCTTTGTATGGTATGCAACAAGATGTTTCTCATTCATTTTAACATGTTACAGTTTGTTTGTATTTATCTTTTTCAAATGATGTTATATAACTCTAGGTGATCTCAAGAGGATATGCGAGACCGAATTGGGATTAATATCACAATGCTGTCTTACAAAGCATGTATTCAAGATAAGCAAGCAATATCTGGCAAATGTTGCATTGAAAATTAATGTCAAGGTAAAGGAGCATAATATTGATGTTTTAAACCATTTTTATTATTCTGACAACTTAGTTGATACGGAGCATTTTAGCTTAAATTGTTTACTAGACATATGTTATCTAGAATGATATAAGAAGAGTTGAGAAAGTTTTCTCTAGTTTTTGCCTAATTATTATATATAGTATGATATAAGAAGAGTTGAGACATTGATGAATATTATCTCTTCTTGAAGCTTTTAAGCTTTCTGTTTATCCTTGGATTGAGAAATTCTTCAAGCAGGTCCGATTCTTCCGACAATCATCACATCATTAGTTGTAGATGTTGACAGTGTCATCTAGTCATTTTCTTACTGGCCTGACTTATTCTTTTTTGGTATTTTTTTACCACTTGAGTACAACTTGATCTTCAATATGAATTTATTCTTCAAAATCTTGTTTTTAGTTTGTATAGATTTTTTTTTTTCTTTAAATTGTTTTAATTCGATAATGTGTGCATTGCCTGTTACAGATGGGAGGGAGAAATACTGTTCTTATGGATGCAATCAGCTGGAGAATACCTTTAGTTAGTGATATACCGACTATAATCTTTGGAGCTGATGTGACTCACCCAGAGAATGGAGAGGATTCCAGTCCTTCGATTGCAGCTGTAATTTCATTTTTATATTGTTTAGGTAGTCTGGACTATATTGATCATATCAATGAAGAGGAGTTTCTACTGTTGTAGGTAGTTGCTTCTCAAGATTGGCCTGAGATTACGAAGTATGCTGGCTTGGTTAGTGCTCAGGCTCATAGACAGGAGCTTATACAAGACTTGTACAATACGTGGAATGATCCAGTCAGAGGCATTGTTAGTGGGGGGATGATTCGGTACTTGTTACTTTTACTGGAGTTTGAGTGTTATAACATATTGCCATGCATTCCATAGACCATAATAAGTTACATCACCTTGGAATATATCGAGATTTAAATATTTATTCCTGGCCTCAACAATGAGAATTTGGATAATAAGAAACCTCGCTTCAAATATGGGATTAATTATTCTGTGCGGACCCCGAACGCTGTCGGAGATCAACCAGAATGCGCCATGTCACCTCTTGCTCGATAACGCGGCTTGGTACTGCTCGGTACCGCTTGGTACCACTGCTGAGTATCATTGATGTGGCGCATTTTGGTTGGTCTTTATATGACGTTCTGCGTCTAGCCTCCACAAAGAATAATTTCTCCAAATATGAGGCTGAAATGTTCAAATATACGAAAGAATACTCAGAATCTTGCATACAGAAGCATAGAAAGAAAAAAAAATATTGCTTTTCTTTAGGCAGTTACATTTGTGATAACATATTGTCCAATTGGCATGTAATGAGATCTTTTTGTTCTACCTCAATTGATTATATTGCATATATTGTAGGGAACTGTTAATATCCTTTAGAAAGGCTACTGGACAAAAGCCTTTGAGGATCATATTCTACAGGTTAGTAATTTTTGACACATTCAGATGCTTAAGTAATTTAAGCATGAATGCTTGACCTAACTCCTTTCTTATAGTGGATTTTTTGTTGTGGAATTAAAATTCAATATTTATGAATTGAAGTGGTGGTGACTTTTGTTTTTTCTTTTGAAAATAAGCCTGCATTTTTGTAGTTTCATGGAAACAAATGCATATTGTCACTGCAAGTTTTCATCATATCTTAAAATTACAAAAAAAAGATCTTATGGATTGGCTATGGGAGCAATATATATTATACAGACCGTGACCTCTAAATATTGATAAACGAACCAGGGAGGAATTGGGGGTGACTTTTGCGCCCAATGGATCTTAAATAAAAGGAATATGTAAAATAACAAATAAATAAGGTTCTTGATTGTCAAATTCTGATGTTTTTACGTTTCATGAAAATCTTTTATTTTAGTATTTAGATGTATAACCAGCAGTGATGATCTGTTTGGCCAGGGATGGCGTGAGTGAAGGACAATTTTACCAAGTTCTTCTCTATGAATTGGATGCAATCCGAAAAGTTAGTTATCCTTCCTATGAATATATTTCACATTCCTTGCAATCTAAATTATATAATTACATGTAATATGGAGTAAATTAACAACTTTGAGAATGCTAAATATCCTACTTTCTTCTGCATAGGCCTGTGCTTCTCTTGAACCAAACTACCAGCCACCAGTCACTTTTGTTGTAGTCCAAAAAAGGCATCATACAAGACTGTTTGCCAGCAACCACAAAGATCGGTCAGCTACAGACAAGAATGGAAACATCTTACCTGGTATACTATACTATTGATAGGCTTATTTTTTACTATCACATTGAATTTCATTTGGAAAATTTTTATCTTGTTATGCAGGCACAGTAGTTGACTCTACAATTTGCCATCCAACAGAGTTTGATTTCTACTTATGCAGCCATGCTGGTATTCAGGTGAGCTTTTATTACAGTTCAATCTGAGCCATAGTACATAAAGTCAGGGAGGGCATAGCATCTCTTATTTTCTTGTATGGAAAGTAGAAGTATTTTAGCTTTTAATGCTAGTTGAGGCTTGTAAATGGACTATATATTAAGTGATCAGAATAAAGGTATATTGTTACCCTGCATATTATAACAAAATCTTTTTCCTTACACTTTCAAAAAGATAAAACTCTATCACGTTCAAGGAATCCACTAATGGTTCGTTTGGGACGGCTTTCTTATTGTTTCTTAAAGCAGCTTTCTAGTACAAAAATTAATTTTTTTTATTAGAAAGCTGCTTTAAGAGGCAATAAGAAAGCCGTCCCAAACGAAGCCTATAATGAGGCTATATTAAGTGATCAGAATAAAAGTATACTGCTACCCTGCATATACCATCACAAAATTTTTTACCTTACTATTTTAAAAAGATAAAAAAAACTATCTTGTTCAAGGAATCTAAAAAGTGCAATAAGATTTTTTGTATTGTGTAATTTTCAGTTTTTGTTTCACTATTGGTCCTTTTAAAATTCATAGATATTAAGGTTTCTTTGTCACGCCATATTCTAGATTATCTAACTATCCTCGTTTTTCCATTTAGTTAGCTTTATATAGTTAATAAAATAGCATTATTTCCCTAATTCCCTTGTTCCTTTCAACTTTATTCCATGGTTACTAAAGAGAAGTATTGTCAGTATTTTTAAGCTTGATTTGATCTGCTTTGAAACAGGGAACCAGCAGACCTGCTCACTACCATGTTCTATGGGATGAGAACAATTTTACAGCTGATGGGCTGCAGTCCCTCACCAACAATCTTTGCTACACGTATGTAAACAGGGAAAAAAAAAACTATGTTTTGGTCCTAACAGGAACAAGAAGGCTTTTTTTGGATTGGAAGGAAATGAAATGAAATTTAACCGACTTGTGGCTGGATTATGAATCCATAGCCATTGATTGAAACATTTTAACCTTTTTTCTTTCATATCCTTCCACTCAAATTCTCAGCATCCAAACATAGCCTGACTAAACATATAACACTAAACAAATCTGGTTTTGATGATTTGTAACCATGTCAAACTTGAACTTGCAGTTATGCGAGGTGCACGCGATCGGTCTCAGTTGGTAAGGCTCTTATCTTGAACTCATAATAGATATCATATTAGGTTCTATAAAATATTCAAATGCATGAATTTTATAAACTTCGGCTTCATTTGGGACGACTTTTTTCTGCTTCTTAAAACAGTTTTCGAGTACAAAAATTTCAACTTTTGTGCTTAAAAACTGTTTTAAGAAGCAGTAAAAAAGCCGTCCCAAACCATGCCTTCATCTTGATTCAGTTGATGCCTCCCATCTCTTGTTTGAACAAGAAGTCAATTATCCAAAATTAGAAGAACATAGAGGTTAGCTAATTACCTTTTTCATAAAATGACATCTCCATCAAACTATGATGATTTTACCAAGTTTAAACATTGAAACTTCTCTCCATCAAGGATGTTCTTTTCATGATAATTTGCATTTGGTAGGAGTAAAAATTTTGCTTTGTTGCTAAAGTTTCTCATTACAAATGCATCTATCAGTGCCTCCAGTATACTATGCACACTTAGCCGCCTTTCGAGCTCGTTTCTATGTTGAACCAAACACACAGGAGAATGGGTCATGTGGCACAGCCAGGAATAAGTGTGAAGTAGGCGAGTTAGCAGTTAGGCCATTGCCAGCTCTTAAAGAGAATGTGAAGAGAGTAATGTTCTACTGTTAGATAAAATTAGTGGTATATATGCACATGTATATCAAGGTCGCATCATGTTGTTTCTTGTAATTTTCTCTGGCTCCCCTTTTTTTTTTTCAATGAATGAACTTTTAGGCTTTAATTTTAGCTTCCCTTTCATTTATTCTGTTTGAACCAAGCTGTTTCATATCAAGTTTTGCATTTATATATTGTTGACAAGTAATATCTCATTGATACAGGTGTTGTTCTCTGTTCTTATTTGTAGAAATATGAAATCTCATTGACTGTACTAACACTGAAAATCCATCAGAAAGTTATGAACTTTCATTCTCTAGATTTAAATGTGGGTTCTGAAGTTCAACTTTTCTAATTGAGTGAAGGGGCAAACGATTTGCTCATGAAAATTTTTGCTTGTAGTCATATGGAACTTCTATTGCAATTTTAACATAGAAATCAAAATTGTGGTGGCATTATCAACTTAGGCTTTGTTTGGGCAATTTTTTTTGCTGATTTTTAAAGTAATTTTTAGTAAAAAAATTAAAAATTTTAATTAAAAAGCTGCTGCTTCTTAAAAAATTCATCTCAAATGAAACTTTAGTGTGATTATTATTTTTAACTACTTCCAAAGTCTTGATTAATATGTCCATTATTGTGAAAAGGGAGGCGAGGCTGTTCAGAATTTTTAATTGCTGACATCCTTTTCAATTATCTGTAGCCTTTCATGTCACTGCTTACATCATATAGCCGTAAATTTTGACTGATTTTATGGATCAAGGATGTGGTGCTTTGAGTTGACTGTCATAAAGATGGGAGATAAATGTACATATAACAGGTGATGGGATTACGAACTGGGAAGATCAAGATGATTATACTCTTCTTTTTCTGGTCAAGAAAGCTTATCTACGCATGTATGTATACGTTAAATTTTAATTCAATAGTAGCAAATAATTATTTTTTAAAATTTAAATTTGATGATTGGAACAAAAACCTAACGGTCATATGCAAAAAAAAAAAAAAAAAAAAAAAAAAAAAAAAAAAAAAAAAAAACAACAGAGACATTGTTCAATCATTTCTTCTAACCCATTTCTCTGTTGTTTCGCATGCTCCGTTAGGGCTTTGCTCTAGCTTCCTTTGGCGTAGTTTTGCGTTGCTGGGCAGCTCACCTAGGTGGTGCTGGTCATCTTTGCATTTTCCAGCGAAGTTTCCTTTCTTTTTTGGTTTTGTTTTTGGTTTGTTGGTTATTTTTTTCCCCTTTTGGCGTGTGGCCGGAATGGCACCAAAGTTTTGCGACCCTGATTTTTTAGGGGGTTTTTCTTCTTCGCGTTCATTTTTGGATGTTCTTACGGGCTCCTCTTCATTCACTGATTTTCCTGAGCTTTGAGCATCCTCCTTTCGTGGTTTGTCTTCTCTTTGGATCTTGGACCAAGAAATAGAGTCTTTAACTGTGCTTTTTTAGTTCTCGTTGGTTGATTTTTTTCTTTTTAAATGACCCTCTATTGATACCATTTGTAGATTTTTTTTCAACCTCAAGCTGAATGGGGAGGTTTCGGTCACCTTGTTGGATTCGTCGCATATTCTTATCAAGCTGGTAAATGACATTGATTACTGTAGGGTCTTCTATCATAGATCGTATTTGATTTATAATTAATATATGAGGCTTATTAAGTGGTCGCCCCTTGTTGATGTCGGTGTTGAGCTGCCGGTGATCCCAATTTGGGTATTCTTTCTGTAATTGCGCCCTCACCTCTTTCCCCCGCATCCTTCACAGTTTGGCCTCTCTCTTTGGCAAACCTTTGAAAATAGATTCTGCTAAATCTATTGGATCTAGGCCGACCTTAGCGTGTGTTTTAGTGGAGCTGAATATCACCAAATCTTACCCCGAAGGTGTGGTTAGGCTCTGAGAAGTTCAGCTATGTCCAGCAAGTGGTTATGGATGATTTCCTTCTTTTTGTGCTTGTTGTAAAAGTATTGGACATGCAGTTGGGAATTGTCATCCTCATGTGGCTGATCTGCCTAATTCTAACAGGGTACCTAACAAGGCTTCCGATAATTCTGCTTTAATTCCTCCTTCACCTCCTTCCCCTGTTGTGCCTATTCCTGCAGTGGGGGATTCTGTGAATGCTGTGCATGGTTGCTGTCCCTTTAGAATTAGCCCATGTTGTGAATAGCGATGAGAATGTTGTGGTTTTTGAGGGGGTTAATCCTGTTAATTTCAATTCTAATTTAGTCTAGCTGGACTCTGTTGTGATTTTAGAGGGGGTGGCTCATGTTGCCCAGGTTCCGCGGTTATGTTCAAGTGAGCTTGCTATTTTGAATTGTGGTTTAAATTCTAAACCTACTTTATCTTGTGCGGATAATGTGTCTGCCCCGTGCGGTTTGGCTGTGGCTGATATGCATTGTGTGGGCGCTGAGCCTTCTGGTTCATCTGTTTCTCCTAGTCGGAAATTGATTGGTTGTGTGGGATTATCTCCGCTGGTTATCGAGAGTCTAAATGCTGTTTCTTCTTCTGTTAACCCAGCGTTGAATATGCAGGTTCATGATCAATTAATTCCTAATGATGGTTTTGAGGGAAATATTAATTTTATTAATATCCCTATTTTAGTTATGTCTAATGTTGAAATGAAAGCTCATATGGCTAAGCCTGGGAAAAATTCTGTTTTGCTTCAAACTGATTGGTTGATTTTAGAGGTTTCCCTTTCTCTCCTTATGGCAGAGAGGAAACAGATTTTCAGGATTTTGAGGAAATAATTGAACGCTCTATCGATCATGATTTTCCTAATGCGGGTGGAAAGAAACATAAAAGAAAAGGCAAGAAAAAATAGGGTGTGTTGGTGGTTTTAGAATGTGGTTGGACGATGAGGAGGAGGCCCCTGCTTCCCCTTGCTTGCTGGGCTAGTTGGCAATCTGGTGGACTGTGTTCATTTAACTGACACCTATAGATGGTTCGTGTTTGACTGTAAGGTTGGTGTTGGGGGACTCTATTCCTGAGTCCCTATTCGCTGCTTCTCCTTATTTGTCTGATTTTTTAGGTTCTTACTGTTTTGTTCCTCGGATTGTTGTTCATTTGTTGTTGTAACTCTCTTTCTTTATTGAATACATTTTGTGTAAAAAAAAAAAAGGATTTTCATGAAAGAAATTAGTGACTGTGAATCCTAAGGGGTGGTGATTGGTGAGGTGGTATGATAGAATGCACATTATCTCGGGTGAGCATGGATGACTGAAAAATTATAGTTAGGTTTTGGAGAAAGAATAAGAAAAATGAAAAATATTAACATTAATAAAAGTGAAATTTCAGACATTATTTTTTTTATCATATGTTTATCTCTGATTTGGTTGAATGAAGATCTGTTTAGGTGGTTGTAGATATACGTAAAATATTTTTGAACAAGTTAAAATCTATTGTTCTATATTTTATGATGTTTTGCTTGAAGATTATTTTTTTTTTACTTTCTTGTCTTCTAAAAGTTTAATAGTTGGTTGAAATTAATTAAAAGTTGAAATGGTGTGTCAAGCTGGAACTTTTATGTTCGGTCAGAGAATTGTTACTCGGTTTTTGCTCGGTATTGCAAGGTATTATTTGGTAATAATGAAGAATACCGCTCTGTGAAGATCAATACCGAGTAATACCGAGCAATACCGAGTAATCCCAAAAAATACCGAGTTTTTCTAGAAAAAACTCGGTAGTTTTTGGGATTACTCTGTATTGCTCGGTATTACTCGGTATTTTGTCTTCACATAATGATATTTCTCGTTATTGCTGGTATTGCTAGGTATTTGCTCGGTATTTCTTGTTTTGTGCCTGCGATCTTAGTGCCGGCCGAACGTAGTTCTACGTACGTTCACCGTACCAAATAAAAGTTTGTCAAGATGAAGGAAAAATTGGTGTTTTAATTGATGTGAATTGAAATCAATTAATTTTAATAAGTTAAATTTTAATTCACAAGTAGCAAAGAATTTAAAAAAAAAAAAACAAATTAAATTTGGTGATTGGAGCCAAAACCTCATGGTCATATGCAAAAAAAAAAAAGAAAAAGAAAAAAAAAATTCATGAAGGAAATTGTTGACTGTCAAGCATAAGGGGAAGTGATTGGTGAGGTGGTATGATAACATGCGAATTATCTCTGGTGAGCATGAATGATTGAAAAATTATAGTTAGGTTTGGAGAAGGAATAAGAAAAAAAGAAAAATATTGACATGATAAAAGTGAAATATCGGAGATTATATTTTTTGTATAATATATTTATCTCTGATTTAGTTGAATGAAGATCTCTTTAGGTGGTTGTAGATATACTCAAAGTTTGTTGAACAAATTAAAATCTATTTTCTCTTTTTAGGGTGTTTTCCTTAAAGATTAATCTTTAGTTCCTTGTGTTCTGAAAGTTTAATGATTGAAGTTGAAATGTATCATCAAGAGAGAGGTGAATTGATATTTCAATTAAAAAAAAAAATAGAATTTAATATGGAAGCAAATAACAAAATAAATATTAATTTTTTGTTTTTGATTTTGAAAAAAAAAAGTAACAATTTTTTTGTTCTTTGATTATTTTTGGTTTCTTTTAAATAAAGATTGAATTCAATCAACCACAATGAGTTTTGTATCACAATGATAATCAAGCTTAAATCATATTGCAAAAAAATAAATATACAAGAAAAATATAAATGCGAAAAAAAAAGAATGCAAATCGAATTTTTATTGTGGTTTGCTCAATTGACTTATGTCCACTGCCTAAAGTCCTTTTTGGGTATTGTACTAATCAATAGTGACTCCCCTTCAGCCCCATGCAGAGGAGCCCGTACGGACTTAAATCACTTTCCCCTTGCTAATGCAGCGGAGTTGTCGAAATTCTTTTCACATTTTTGGTGTGGTGGAGTTGTCAAAATCCCTTTCACCTCCTTGGTGGGACGGGGTAGTTGGAATCTCTTTCACCTCCTTGGTGTGATTGAGTAGTTGAAATCCCTTTCACCTTCTCAATGCAGCGGAGTAGCCGATGGCATTTGACACCAAAGTATTCTTCACAGAGCTTCTATAACTAACCAAAAATGGAAAATATTTTAAAATAAAAATTTTAAAATTTCTGTTTGAACTGGAGCGCTTCGATGTTGTGCTTATGAGCTCTGCAACATTAGAGTTAAGAGCACAACAATGCTAAAAACTACCGCTACGATGCTTCTATTTTATAGTAATTCAAGATTCGATGTGCAACGTTGTGACACTTGGTCTTAGCGCAGCGGTGCTAAGCCACTAACAATGTATATATAAGTATTTCTGCCATCACCTCCCTCACTCCCCCACTCTCATTGTCTTGCTCGGGAAGAAATTGAAAGAGGAGAAGGAAAGGGAGAGAAGAAGAGAGAGAAAGATCTTCGGATGGTTGTCATCCGCCATTCTTTTATAGATATTATTCTATTTGTTTTAAGTAAAATACCATTTTATTTTTGTTTTCGATGATTTTAATTTCTAAGGATTGGCTCTCTTAAATTTATTAAAAATGCATTATCTCCTGATTTCGTGAGCTTTCACCATGTAACTTTTGATATTTTATAGATTTAATTATTCTAAATAATATGTTATTATTTTATTATATTTTCAACAATTAAAAATGTGTATATGAATAATTCTGTGAAATGTGTAGGAAAAATATATACTGAAATTGGTTGAAGTGATGTTTTAATATGCTTATACCTAGGAGTAATATGCACTGATATGATTGTAAGACTAATATGTATTGGAATGTGATGCTGATCTAATTGAAAGGATATATTGATTAATATCAAATATATATGAAATGATAACCCCTACGCGATGACCTCAAAATTCATTGATGGAGCCATAAGGAGTTGGAGTTTGATTGAGAATTGTATGGAGTGAGGGTGAGTGATTCACATGATTCAAGTGGAGTTATAAGTACACTAATTAGTAGTCATAAGAGGTGACGGATTGGGAGCCATAAGTGCAAGGGCATGATATCCTCAGGATACTCTTATCTAAATATTTGATAGAATATTGATTACTGATTATTGATACTAGTTATTAATGAATACTAATTACTATTACTATATACCGATACTGATATTACTATATAACTGACAGATTGACGAGAATGATTGAATGATATAGCTAAGTGAAACTGATTGAATGATAAATTCATAATGATTGAGTGATATAGGTGACCCATAAAAATAATATATATGGATCCATTGATTTTTTTAATATGATTTACAATATATTATTTTTTTAAGCTTTACATTAATTTTGATTGTAAGATTTTAATTATTTACTTATCTTTTATGCTCATTATATAGTTTTTACATATTTACAGAAAATATTAATGAACCTGTGGCATAAGGCACTGGATGACATGCATAGTTTTTTTTAGCAAAACTAGTTTAATTTTATGTATGTTCCTCTGATTTGCGTATATTCTTTTGTAGCTTATAAAAGTTATTGTACATATTATTTTGGGACTCTGAATGTAAAATATAAATATTGATTATTGTAACATGAATTATATGTTTTGTTGTTTATTTATTTCTTGTAATGCAATTAGACAACTTTGAATATCAAATTGACGTGGTTGTTAATGAAGAAATATTGGATATTAATTGAAAGATAACTAAAAGAAAAGAAAAATTTTCACATCAGATCTTGAGGCATGATAGTTTCCCTCAAGGAAAATATTGACACTTGAAGGAACTCAGATGCAAGTTGGCCAAAGCAACAATGTGAAACTCCTCTTACACTCCCTTGAAACCCACATGGATATTCTCTCTATCACACAACCTCACCATTTCTCTCTCTTTTCTCAATTCTCTCTCTTCAAAACTCACACATAAGAAACACACATATGACTACCAAAAGACTCCTTAAAAGTCATAAGAGTAGTTTATATAGAGGCCTTAAAAAAATCCTAATTATTCAATTCTACCGACTAAATAGTACTACAATATGATTTTAGGATCGTATAGTACGATTAGTTCAATGACATCATAGATCATCATGTACGATTAGTTTAAATCAAATATCAAATTGTATAAGACAAACCAAAGTTCATCTAGAGTATCATTGGGTGATTGTATTGTCTAATTCAGAGTGTACGATATGTAATTAATATAGATCTGATTTGATTTTTTAATCCTCAAAGTTAAATTAAGCATCATTAATTAAATATCACACAATACGAATAGAATAGTATAACACAAATAGTTCAATATTCAAAATTCAAATTTGTCTATTTTAAGTAAGTTGGATTTGACGGTGGGATTTCTGAAAATAGTTAATCGTCCATTACGACGTGTTAATTGTACAATACGGTTAGTTATAACACACATTTATTTTTCTCATTTAAATTAAACATTTAATTCATTTATATTTGAATCGATCATACATTATGATATGGATCGTACAGTGTTGTATGTGTGCATGGTTACTAAGCTAACAAACACCTTACGAGACATTAACTTAAGAAAAAAAAAATTACAGGCTCTTTCAAAACAAGTCTAACATATGCAATACTTTCTTGAGCTCTGATTCTTCGATGATATTGTGTATGCTAAACCTGAAATATTAGTAATACACACAAAAAATGCAGTATATAAAGCTGGAGAAACTAAATATAAATTAAATAATATTTGTAATCATCTAAACATAAAATTTGGCTCCCAGATTACAACATATTGCTCTCATGTTGGCAGTTTTTTGCCTAAATAATTGGTTTCAAAGCTAGTCGGTTAAGAGTTTGCAGAAAATTAAGCCAAGAAAGAAACAAACAAGGAAAAGAAAACATAGTGAAGAGGAAAGAACACCGATATTTAATGCGGAAAAAACTTATATTGAGAGATAATCACGGAGTCAAATCCACTATGAAAAATGATAGAAATTGCACAAATCTTCATTCTAACACTTATCTTTTCAATACTCACTTCCATGGACTCCATATGCGAATACAAGAGTTTCTCATAAGTTACACACCCCTTCAATTAGATATAACTCTTAAAAAATGAGGAGATAACTAACTCAAATGATTTGCAAAGCCAGAACACTATACCTGCAACTAGGAGTGTTAATTTCGGGTCACGGGTTGGGTTCGGGTCAAACTCGAAATTGACCCGGGTTTAATCGGGCCAACCCTAACCCGACTTAGGTATGTAAATGGGTCGGAAACTCTGACCTGACATGGGCGCGCACGCGGGACTCGAGCGCACATGCGGGTCGCGGGTGCTCGAGTGCATGGACTCATGCTCGCAGGTGGGCGCACTGCACAGGCAGGCCTGCGGACTCAGGCGAGCAGGCTGGCAGCGTGGGCGAGAGCAGGCAGCGCGGGCAAGGTGCGGGTAGCCGGGGCATGCTGGTGCGGGTAGCCTCGGGCAGCTCATTCTAAACAGGTTTCTGGGTTGACCCGACAACCTGTCTAATCAACCCGAACCCGACCCATTTTTAAAATAGGTCAGACCCAACCTGAAATTTTCGTGTCGGGTTTTCGTGTTGTGTCAAATATTGACACCCCTACCTGCAACCCTGTGGGTCTCTGAAAGGATTCCGCTCGTGTGGTTCGAATGCAAAGAGTACGATCACACTGTCCTGTAGGACAAAACGGTCGTAGGCCTTTACAATCGACACAAGCAGGCCGATGGTAGAGCAGATGGAGTTATAGATACGATTAGCCATGGAGGATGACGGCTTTCACCTACAAACCTCGATGGATAATAATATCTATAACTCAAAAGTTCACGAGATTTCCCCTATTCGATACATCAGCATCGAATAAGGTTTATTTGATTGTGGGGATCGGTTTCCTACGGGCGCAAGCCCCCGTAGTTAATTACATCCTAAGCCTTGACTTAAGAAAACTCTCGATTAAGGATGTTAGATTATCTTCTCAAAATGGGTTTAATGCAAGGGCAAATTCTAGGTTTTCCTAATCAAAGGGGAATGTCCCAATTTGGTTCGATCAACACACGGGGTTCAGTCAATCATTCGGCCGGCTCAAAGAAGTGAAAACTGAGGAAAAAGAAGAGAAGACACTGCACTCATACATGCACGAGAGAAGGAAGGAGGTGGCGTCATCTATGTGACGCGGATAGGCAGGATTTATAGTCTCCGAAAGAATGGAGAACTCACCCACCATTAAGGTGTATAGGGGTACACTCGTATCCCTCACCTTTAGACCCTAAATCTATAAAAGATGTAGTGTTGTACACATAACACTAACATCTACGACCTAGCTAATGCAATCCTGGACTTATTCCTTGTCTGACAAAGGAAGCCAGCTAAAACCACCTAATCGTGTAAAATCCATGCTGTCCAGTCTGTATGAAGAAGGGTGGGTAGTTTAGACACTGAGTTTGGGATCGACAAACTAGAGAAATCCCTAATTGATCCCACACTTATGAGTGGTATAATGCTCCTAAAACTAATGCAATTAAATCTTAATTTTAGTTAGTTACTAATGCAATTTATGCTGGTTGAAGTCTCCAAATCAGATATGTATGAATTTTAAAAAGGTTTTATAAAAATAACTTTTGAATGACTAAACTTCCCCAGGTCCGGCACTTCATCCTCATAGGTCAGATTATCCGGACTCTACCCTCAGGCGGGAAAATTTGTCTAATAGAAGAGAGAATGCGTGCATGCGCCCCCGGACGATTCCGGCTATTCCCTAAAATCGTTATGGTTTCTATGTGAATTAATCTTAAAATTTTTATTTAATAATTACGAGTATAAAATTTTATCCCTAAAGAGCCTAACGGTCAGACACAAGCACATGCAAGAAAGAAACCTATGAAAAGCATGCCGGTTCTACTGCGCAAACAAAGTAAGTAAATCACAACACAGAAACAAATCCCACGAAAAAGAGTGTCCATGGCAAGTGCCATATAATATTACATCACAGAGTACAGTAAGTAATGGTGGCCGGGCTCCACCGACAACAACCCGGAAATGACGCAAATCTTTAAAATGAGGCATTTTTATATTTCTTCAGTCTTCTTCTTCTCTTCCTTGATTCGTCATTGGATCGTCTTCGTTCTTCCTTCTGGCTCCTCGTAGTAACTTCCCCAAAAGAATACCCAAATGAAAAAGGAAACCCCCTGTAGGGGTTTACTTTTTCCTTTGGACTCCTCGTAGTGGGTGCTCCAAAAGGATATCCAAATGAAAAAAGGAAACCCTCTGTAAGGGTTTACTTTTTTCCTTTGGATCCCTATCGCTTTAGAAAATGTCTCATTTTAACGATTTTCACAATTTACTACATTTCGAATACATTATATCAGAAAAAGAGAAAATTCTAGACTCTCCTGCAGGGGTTATCCTAAGCAGTTATAATAAAAATTTCACCAAAGCAGTTATATATGTAAATTAAAATGCGCACATTAATCACTTGGCCGTGCTCTGATTATTTGGGCCTAAGCAGCTGAAGCAGGTACCTAAAGCAGTTATGAATTATTATTAATTTTTTAGCCCCCTTTTTAGCAGTATTATATGAGCACGGCCACCTGCAGGAAAACAGCATTAGTATGAAAGAGCGAGCCTAACCTATGGGTATTCTAACGTCACAACCACAGTGTAGAAAGAAAAGCTAAAAGAAAGCAGTACAAAAATGACACAGCAGAAAAGCTACAACAGGTAGCAAAAACAACAAACAGCACACGAGTCACATGCAGAGCGTCACAACAAAAGCGCAGAAAAGAAAAGCAGAGCAACAACCTAACCTAAAGCTAATAGTCGTGTCCTATCAAACTCATCTAAGTATGTGCAGGCTGTGTGGTTTTGGTAGATCTTATATATGGTTATTTTAATTAGAATTGTTTGTATTTTTGTTTGTTGAAAAGGGCAAAGGAAATTTAGTTAAGATTCAAATCTTAGTGTTTTAAGGTTGATTTTAAAGATGATCTTATTTTTTTAGTGTTTGATTAATTACCACCTTTGTTTCACACCGAGGCCGTGAGGTTTATTTCACCCTCCTTGGGGCTAACTTAATAGCCTCGTAGGCCTGGGTTACCCAGTGATAATTAACTTTGTTTGATTATTGCAGTTTGTTGTTAAAAGAAAAAGAAAAGGGTGAATTAAATCATTTATTAATCAAGTTTGAATTATGCCAATTAGAAAAATTAATTTTTTAGGTTTTGACGCTCCATTAGATTCATTCGTGGCGTTGTGCCACCAGGCTCGAGGAACCAGCCTCCTTAGGACACTTAGCCCCGCAGCCCGGAGTAGTCCATCCAATAAACTTCACTTTTGGAGCGGTTGTTGTGTATTAAAGGATTTGTTGATTACTTTTAAAGGATTACTCTAAGGTTTGATCTTTAATAATCTTTTATCCTAATGAGTTTAGTTTGTAATTTAATCTCATAATATAATCTACATCTTTTAGATTTTAGATTTGTTAAGAGCTAATTATTAGATTAGTTAGAATTAGTTTGGGTTTATGTTTTCAAATTATGATTTAATTATTATAAATGTTAATTAAAACTTAATTAAGAATTAAGTGTTTTAATAGATTTTTAGAATTATATTAGAATTGGTTGGTTGATTATTAATGAATTAAGAAAACAAAAATCCAAATCTAGGAAAATGTGTCACTAGGTTTTTGTATTAAAAGTCTCTATCCTATAGAGAACATGCATCCTAAGTCTATGTTTTCTAAGACTCGGTCCTTAATTTTTGTCCTTAGATGTCACTAATATTATAGGATCGAAAGTGATGTTGTTTTCTAATTTCTAAGACTTCTATACGGATGTCACGGGGTTTTAGGGATCTAAAAAAAAAGGTAAAAGCAATCCTAAATATATAATTGAAGTTTCTAAGGTCCTAAGGGTGGGAGGCGTACAACCATCTAGGCCCCTAAAGGTTTTCTAAGTTTTAGTAAACTTACAGCACCGGGGGCTACGACCCGGTGGTTCCGCCCGTAGCGCCCCTACCAGATGGGTAGGGACGACTGATGCTCGGACCCGTTTGTCCTAGCTCCTTCTCCAAATGCTCTCCTGCTCATTGTCCTTTGCTTTCCAAAAGGTACCTCGCAAGAAACAAAAGAGGGATGTATTAGAGCAGTTCTATAAGCGAATGATTATGTAAGGAAATGAAAGTGCAGTAAGAAAAAGATAAGAACATACCTTTGTTATTTGGTTGAGTCGTTCGTGTTTTGGGTCCTCATTTTGCAAACGTACAGCCCCGAAAACATAAAAGAAAACGGCGGAGAAAACTAACGAAAAATCGAATACAAAAAGGGGTGTAGGCATTGTTGTTATTGGATACACTTCGTAGAAGTCAAGTGCATCCTATAACAGCAACAATGCCCTTTGCTATTCCCACTCCAAATGAGGCACTTGATACGTTTGACATACCTACCCACGACACTCTAAACCAAACCCAAATCAACGAAGGGAAATAGACTTCTAAAACTGAATTAGAATAAGACTCTCTATTGGTTTTAGATTCATTCAAAATTCTATTTTTTTAGATGTTAACCTTAAGGAAAGCTAATTTAAGTAAGGATTAATTTTGCTCCAAAAAGTCACTAAAATATCCTCCACCACAAAGCTACCTAGAGCTTCAATTCTCTAAAACTCATTCCTAGCAATACATTTTAAGAAAATCTAGTTCAAGTTGGAAGGTGCTATGTGTACCCAAAAGACACTAGAGAACCCCTACTAAACAGGTCTAACCACAAAATTATTTGCACGAGCTTCTAGATGAACCACTACACAACACTTTACCAAAAGAAACCCACCAAACTTTCTCTTATTTTGACCCAAAATCTTACAACCAAAACCGACAATCGAGTGCCTCTCTTTTCATTTAGAGTGGGGTCGAAAATATAAAACTTTCCAACGAGAAGGTTTTATAAGAACCTCTCGTTGTAAAGCATTTGTGAAATTCATCACGTAAAACCCTTTAAAACAAATCAAAAGTCGTTAAGAAATTCTTTTCCAAAAAAAAAACAAGGTTTCTTTCAATCAAAAGTCACCTCCCAAAACTCTCCAAACATTCCCAAGAGATACTTCTACTCATGCAAAGAGACCTTTCAACAAAAACAAAAGAAGGAATACTTCATAAAAACTTCTCTAAATATAAAACCACTTACAAGACCTCCAAAAAAGAAACTTAAGTGTCATTATTTAATGATGACAAATAAACAGTCACAATATCTCACACAACTATAGATGAAAAAAAAAACATATCTCAATTTCATAATAAGGTGAATAAAGAGGAGTTTTGCTCTATTCTATTTTTCTATTTGCAAGAATAAATGAAACAGTGCATGGTTTTATGTAAAAGACATGATCTCCCAAGATTTACTCTCATTTTTCATTTAAACTATATATAGCATGGCACGAATCAAACATAAACTTCTCATACCAATTGCTCATTCTCAAAATGACATAACTTCAACACACTACACTACTTATGCCACATGAAATCATTTGAAATAGAACAAATTTCAACCATAAAAAGAAACTTTCAAATTTTCTCCCAACACAACGTACATGCACATAAATTTGCATAAAAATTAGCTCTTAAAGCTTTTCTACCATGGAGCAAAGCTTATATGCCATATACCAACAAATATCCAAAGAACTTGTGAATATACAATTTGGAGAGCAACAGAGTTTATAACTTACCCTTCTCATATAATAAAATTCATACTCTCATGACATTGATTTTTTGCTAAAACCTCATGCTAACGATATGCTTCTTTCATAGTAATAAGAGAGATACAAAACTCACAATCATTCAATACTTTCTCCAAACCTCATTAGTGAAACAAATCAATTATTGTAACACCATGTAAAATCCTCCCAACTTGCTTATGAAACCAAAGTGTTGCGACAAAATTAACATCATTCATATCCTATCTTAACCCTTTGTCGATCAAGGTGCCAAAGAAGGGAGAAAGTTATGCACCATTCAAAATCAATGTCAATGCTCATCTCAAAACAACTTAGAGAACAAAACAACGATAAATATGCACATAACTTGCTTCTAAAACAATTCGGAAGTTTAAAACCATAGAAAACTGCATAAATTTCATTCCTACAACAATCCGGAAGCTTAAGACCATGAAAAACTGCACTTGTAACATTTCTACGGCAATTTAGAAGCTCAAAAATAGCAAAAACTGCATGCATTTGTTTCTAATAACAATTTAGGACCTTGAGCCAATAAAAAAAACTGCAATTAGTATGGTTCCCAAAGGTTTAGAACTTCAAAAACAACCAAAAAACTGCACCTTCTCTTAAAAAAAAACTGCACTTACCATTTTCTAACAGCATTTTGGAGTCTCGAAAGACGCCAAAATCTGCACTAATCCCCCATATAAATCAGCCGCAAAACCATATAAAAGATGTAGGGATTCTCGAACAAGAGCCATGTATGACTTTCCAAAACGTCGCAAATATCTTCATGTAAAAAAAAAAACGGTAAAACCTCTCTAAAAAAAAACTGCATTGTTTTTTTTTTTTCTTTTTCTTTCACAAAACCAGTGAGAAAATTCAATAAATGCTGTAGGAATTTTCTCCCAAAAGACAATGGTTGCCAAGGTTCAATGCCAAGATTCATGTAGAGAAGAACCCTCAATCCATATGGGACTCTTAAAATGGTAAAGCGTGAAACCACATGTATATTTTCCACTAACTTTTCGAGTTATAATATTGGGGAAAACATAGCATATTCCATATGCTCACCTACTTCTCACCTTGGACTTGAGAGCCAACCAATGACAAAATAAATTATGCCTCTAGATATACATTTAAATGCTTGAATCATAATGAAGATTTCAACGATAAATCACAACCTAAATTGCAAGGAGGAAGTGAAGGTGATGCAAACCTTCATACCAAAAAAAAAAAGAAAGATTTGCAAAACGTGAGATGGTGTTTGATCAAAGCTACCACGTATAACCATCAATCTCATAAGACATTTATAAAATCCCTTGGAGCAAATCACCATGAAAATCAACCTTTCCACAATCATATACTTCATAAAAAAAAAACTTTGGATAAGTATTAAAAAAAAACTTGGAACCTACCGATGCTTCATCGCCAACATTTCCAATTGAAAGAATGCTAGACAATTCCATAAAGAGACTTGAGAGAAATTTTATAAACATAAGTACATCCACACTTGTGAAGGAAAACACACAAAATTTCTATGTTTAAGCAAGATAAATCAATGCTTAGTTAAGTGGCATCGTACACCAACTTCATGTTTCATGAATTACCAACCCAACATCACAATCCTTTCTCAAGGACATTTAGTCGAATACTTAAAGTGCATGATTTTATAAAGGAACTACAAGACCTCTCATGATCCCAAACAATTAACACCTAAGGTTCTAAAAGATGAATCATAAATCAAGAATAATCTTGACATATTAACTGTTCATTCTCAAACAACAAACCATTTTGTTGATAACACAAGAAACCATTCATGATTAACAATAACCTTCCACAATTTTTTAAAAAAAAAGAGAGCCTTGAGGCATCATTGGATATCCAACCACATATAACAAAACTAAGAAACAATAACAGAAATTGAATGCTTCATCAAACTAGAGACAAACTCTGAAGACAATCAATAGGCCTCGAGACCCCTCATGTAGGCAAATATTCATGGCTTTCTCTTAGGAGCATTCCACCAAGCACTTGAAGTGCAATGCTCATAGAATCGTATGAAACCAACTATTAAACAAAGAGATTTATACACCTACTGGGTCACAATCTAGCCAATGATCTATACAAAGGAACTCTTCAAGACTCAAGCAACAACCATCTCAACAATAAGTACACATACATGGAACAAAATGAAAACCCAACGAAATTTGATTCTCAGATTTTTGCAAAGGAGAAGGAGAAGAAGACTAGGAAGAAGGAAGAAGGAAGAAGGAAGAAGAAGAGGAAGAAAGAGTAGGTAAAGAAGAGGCAGAAGAATACTCACAGCGGAGTTGGGTTTTGGGGAGGACGACGAGCCTCCTGCTCGTTGCTGGTCACGCGAATGGAGGGAGACAGAGGAGGCGGGGCTGGCACCTAGGCGTTCGGGCTCGGGACGACTGGAAGCTGGAACAGCCGTCGGGCAGGGCAGGGAGCTCCGGTTCGGCTGTCTGGCTTGGCGTCGGCCAAGGCGACGGGAGTAGGGAGTTCGGGTGGCTGCTGGTCTCGGCGGAGCTGTCGTCGGACAAAGCAAGGCTTCGGCCTTGGCTGTTTCCGGGCGCCGGTTCGGGACAGAGAGCACGAGAGAGGGAGAAGAGGGGGTTCGGGATCCAGAGAGAGGGAGAGAATGCGAGATCGAGAGAGAGGGAGAGAATGCGAGATCGAGAGAGAGAGGGAGTTCGGAAGAATGCCTGGAGCGTGAGAGCCTTCCTCCTGGTAAAACGAACCCCTTTTCCGAAAGAAGAAGCCCGCCTCTTCCATGCCTCTCGCGACAGTCGCTCGTATACACGCGAACGGAGTCTGCAGCCGCTTCGTATCACTGCTCTGCCTGACCGAAGATTGCGAGCATCAGTGACCGTGCCAATTGCCAATTCAATCAAGACCGCTCGATCAAATTTCCTGATCTAAGGCTCAATTTTGAATTCGTTAGAAAGTGAATTGGAGTTTAAATGGAATTATCTTGAGCTGAATTAAGTCAAATTCGTCTAAAATCGGGTTAGGTTCGAGCTCGAATTTGACTCAATTTGAATTAAATTGGGTTCGAGCCGTCGCAACGAAATTGATTACAAAATTAAATTCAAAGTAATTACTGATTTAAACTGAATCGAGCTCAACACGACCAGAACCAATTAATCGAGCCTAATTGAATACGATCAAGTCTAATTTGACTCAATTCGAGTCGATCCGAACTTGAATTAGACCCGACAAAATTCGATTAAGTCGATCGAAGGTGCTCGAGGGAACTCGAGCGAAAAACGAGGTCAACAAACCCCTCGGTGCTAACTCTATCTCAAAATGAGCCCGCAACGCTGTGACGTTGTGTATATATAACTCTGCGACATTGTGTCTAAAGCACTGCATTGCTGAGTTATATGTTCAAAAGAGATCCACAACACCAAAATGTTGTACATACATGATTTAATTTTTGAGGCTTCACCTCTAACCCCTTGAGCAGGGGTCGTGTTGCCCCTCTGTGAACACCCAACAAGCTCCTCGTCGAGCTTGACTAACATAATTAATGTCAGTGTCAATAGTAAAACCTGATTAATTGACACAATTAGATTCCGCACAAAACTAGTAGAGTTTTATAGGAAAAGGTGCAGCAAGTGTTCAAGGATGGGACGGTGCTGATCAAGTTAGATGGCGAGAATTTCAAATATTTGAAGATTTGACACAATGATCATTAAATAAGTTACATCTACCTCTCTTATAAAGTAAACCAAAACGATCAAGGAAAATTGGGATCTATTGGACAAATATGTATTATGGATTTACATTTAGAAGGAATAAACCACTTCTCTAAGTATCTATTAAACCTCTTTACAAATTAATTATATATTATATTTAAGCATAATATAAAGAGATGGCTGAATATGTTAAAGGTCATTATTATAAATCACTCCTAAGAATAATATAGGTTGTCATTTTAATCAAATTATATATATATTACTGTGTTAATTTCCCTCATTCCTGATAGGCATCAATGTTGGTTCATATTGTGTCATGAAGTAAATATTTGATACGCATGTCATATATAATGTCATTATTGTGAAATAAAAATGCTAAATGTTATGGTTTCAACTCCAAATATAATGAAGGCTTTGCTTGTGACATTTTTTTACTGTTTTTTAAAACAATTTTATAGTACATAATTTTTTAATTATATATATATATATATATATATATATATATATATATATATATATATATATATATATATATATATATATATATATATATATATATATATATATATATATATATATATATATATATATATATACTCTTTCATTTTAATGGTAATCTTTTAAAAAGAATAACAAAACTCAAATAAATGTTGGCTTACAAAACTGAGTAACACCGTGATCCTAATGGAGTAGATGACTCAAATGTTTAGTGTAGTAGATTGACTATTTTTTTTTTTTTTTATGTTCATTATTGTTAAGGTACATAATGTCATTGGTACTGGATTTACACTAATGTACAATATATAGATGAAGAAAATGTTGCTGGAGTAATACTAAGTAGTTAGTGCTATAGGAAAAATGTGCATTTTTTACGGCCAAAATCCACCAGAAATATTCTCTCTCAAGTGAAAATTGTCAAACATTAACAAATGAAAATTCAAGAACATACATTAAAAAAATGAAATAATAGAGATTGAAATATATTTAATGTCATACTTTTGTTTATCTAAAACTTATGGAGAAATTAGGACGGCGAACGAGAATGTAGCACTGGTGATGATTAAGTGGGAATGATCACTGATGGCAAACGGACGGCGAATCCATGGAAGACGATTTTCGCAAGAGCGAGCGTTAAAGGAGGAATTACGTGAGAGAGGCAGATAACCGCGTAATAGGAGGGATGACACATCAATTTCAGATATAGGGCTTTTTCAAGTGGTATTTCCAGTGCATTATCTACCAACAATTTTCCAAAATAATTCAACGGGTTTAAGTAAGCCGACAAATATTTCACTGGGCATAGCCGTTGGAATATTTCTAGAAAAAATTTCCGCCAGTTAATTTTGTCTATTTCAAGTAAATCGGTAAAATACCCAACAGATTGTCCGCCGGATAGCTTCACTTGAAAATACCGCTGATATTTCCTACGGTCTTCTATCCATCAAAAATTTCGTCGGAACTAATAGTTTTTCCTGTAGTATAGCCTCAACTTACATGTTTAAGTTTTTGTTTAAAATCCCCTTTTTAAAAGTAATAATATAGATTAATATAAATATAATTTAACTATTACTCCTCTTTTTTTTTTAAGTTTTCTTATTTTGTATGAATTTTTTTTATTATATTAAGAATAATGTTTTGAGACAAATGAGTACTTCCATTAAGGCTGTCTGGTGAGTACATTTGTTGGGAAGAGAGCATTGATGCAACAAAAAGATAAAATTTTGGTTATAATGCTAAAGTTCAATTGCATAAAGAATTACATGAAGATTAAAACTACGCATATAGACACAATGGAGGCTTAGATCTCCGAAACCTTTTTGTGTAGTTGGCCTCCTCCATTGAGATTCAACGTGTGATGATAAGAGCAATTAATGCAAATACCAAACAAGAAATAACATAGCCATCCACTCCCTTGTTTCGAGCTAGCATGTAATTGAAGTGCACTCAATATTTTCATGCAAGCTTTGAATGCCCTCACCTAATTCAGTTCATGACTAAAAATACATGATGCAATGTACATTACTGAATATCATCGTTGGTTTTATAAAATTTTGAGTAAATGTTGTAGGACTAATGCAACTACTCATTTTTACCATAATATATACATCCAGTTGCTTTGTTTTGTGTTTTGGTAGGGGTTTATGCATGTAATTTTCACAGCTGGCCTACTACTACGATCAACAGGTTTGTCCTAATCCCGTTACTTAATTTGTTCCTTTACTTTATGTTTTTGTATATGTCCATCAACATCTCAAGTCTAGGCTACATCAATGCTTTAAGGTGGATCTCTTTTGGGTGGTGACTCATGGCACCCTTTTATAGTTTTTCCTTCATTTTAATCTAAGTAGAAGGTCCATTGGCTCATTAGGATTTTTTTTTTTGGCTTTTTGACTATAGCTCTGTAGGTAGTAGGGAGCATTTGGACTCCTCAAAAGCTTGTAATATTTTTTGGATATTAACGCATAGACCTCTATGTGAGTTTTAACACACAAAAAAGTACACTACTCTCTTTCCAAATCAAGCACACATGATCAAATTTTGCTATAAGTCAAAGGCCACTTCTCTTTCCTTTTATATATTGGATGTCCATACATGCAATGAAGCATCTAATGGAGTATAATTGGTCTAAATTCTTTCATATCTAGCTTTGGTTTTCTATTCCCTCTCTAAGACTTTATTTAAGACAAATTTCTTATTACTTTCTAAAGCAATTTTTTAATACAATTTTTTTTTTGAAAGTAGAAAAAAAAAAAAAAAAACATACGTCCAATCACTCTCATTAATTACCTTATAACTCCACATAGGATTTGAGGACGGCTTTCTTACTACTTCTTAAAACAGCTTTTTAGTATAAAAAAATTAATTTTTAAACTAAAAAACTGCTTTAAGAAGCTATAAGAAAGCCATCTCAAAAGAAGTCATGATCTCCCTAGTTAAAATTAAGAAAAAAAAAAAGCATTAATAACCTATCACCATTTGCTTATTTTCAAGATTTCTACTTCCTCTCCATTATGCGAGCTCATGGCCAAGCTACTTAACCTCTTCTCCACCTCCATTATCCTACATTCAGCTCTATCTAAACATCTTATCATCAAAATATTAGAAAATTCCCACCAAAGTTTCCAACAATTGAATTCCTTTGAGATAAAATGGGGGAGACGCCAACATAAAAGAGCAGACAACTTTGCTCATCACGGACACTGGATGCATTGTCATATAACTATGAACCGTTAGGCTGACTCCGACTGATTATTATTACATCATGCATTTGCATTCTCTGTATAAACTAACCCTAATTTAAGTACTTTTAAAATACATTCACCATTCTTCTGAATGATACAGTCCTCTTAGGTTGCAATAACAAAGAGAATTGTCCAAAATCTAAATTCGATTATGAGATTGGAACACTTGGTTAGAACCCCTTGGTTCAACACTGCTAATAAATTATATTTTTGCAGCATTTTTTAGGACCTACTACAGTGGTTTAAACGCTTACTAATTTATTGACAGTGGTTTAGGAATTATTGAAAATCCACTGTATTTGCGTTCGCTAGAAATGCTTCAGCAATTGTTTTATAAGTGCTGCTGTAGGAAGAGTTCAGCAGCGCTTTTAGCAGGTATTAAAACCGCTGCTAAAGGGTAGAATAGATTCAACATCAGAAAGGTAGGATTCGGAGTCAAATAGAAATTTATGAAGATGAAATCGCATTCAAATGAGTCGGCTAGGACATGAAATGAGGAGATCGATAGTATGGACCGTGTCTAAGCTTGCGGTTTGCAAACCGATGTTACAAAACATTGTGGAAACTTACGGTGAATTTAGCAATGGTTAAAATCGTTGTTTTTATCTATCTACAATGGTGGTTTTAAAAACCGATAATATATATAATCTGCTGTGAAAACATTAATTTTTTGGTAATGCAAACAAAAACTTTAAACAATGATATGATGTTAAAAATAGTTTAAACACAAAGTATGAGGTTATAAAATCATGAATTTTTTCCGTCGGAATTTCCAACGGATCAAACGAAATATTTCCATCGGATTTTTTCGGCATAATTTTCGGCTTATTTTCAGTAATTTATTTTAATTAATTAGTAATTAAATAATTTATTTTAACAAATTATTGATTTAATAACTTATTTTAATTCATTATTAATTTTTATAATTTATTTTAATTATTTCTAAATCTTTAATTTTATTATAATAAATTTTGAATTTTTATAATTTTGTATTTATATAGTTTAAGTATAATATAATAGAATTTTTAACACATTTTACATGCAACATAATGGTTGTCACGCGCAAGTAGGAGAAATTTGAGCTCGAATCCCACATTGGTCATGAGCGCTGGCGGGCAGGTTGGGTAAGGGGGTCGAGCAGCGTGGGAGCCAGCGAGGCAGTAAGGCAGGCGTTCGAGCAGCGCGGGAGACAGTCGAGTAGTGGAGCAAGTGGCTGGGTTAGGGGGCAGCTCTCATGCCCCGAGATCTAACTTGGAAAGAATGTCAATCAATTACTCCAACCATTTACCAGAGTTATCTAAAACCTTCAGTAAGCAATCTATCAAACATCTATAAAATTTAAACATCGATATATCAGTCAATTCATATCTCAAAACATCATGTACAATACTCAGGAACTATACTATCAATACAAGTAAAGAAACTATCCTGTCCTGAGTACAAAAGAATCATCAAAAGAACTAAAACATGAAGATCTGAATCAATTCCTATCTCCTGCTCCCGAGCCCTAACCTGAAAATATCAACCACATATAATGAGCTTTACAAAGCCCAGCAGGTCACCTAATACCTATAACTGAAATCAAAGCACGGCAATGTTATCAATATGCATGTCAATCTATCAATCCGTATCAGTCAATGGTCAATGAGTGTATGCAGCGGAAATCAATAGTCAATAAAACCAGTCAATGCAGCGGCAGGCAAGTCGATAAATCAATTCAATCAATCAATACTTGTCAATCAAATCAATACGGTCAAATCAATGAAATCAGTCGAGAAAAGCCATACGTAACAATGAATCTATACGACAGTCAATACGGTGTAGAACAGTAGCAACGACGAATCAATAAAATCAATAGGCAGCAATATCAATGAATCTATACAATGGCCATATCCATGCTATCAATGCAGTATCTATATCAATCAGTGTTCATATCAATGCTCAATGTCGATGCACAGCAATCAATCAGTGAAGTCAATGGAATCGTACGATCTAGTAAATCCAATCAAGTCGATAAAGCAGGAATCTATAAAACAATGAATCCATAAATCAATACAGTAAACATGCAATTCAATAATATATACTGGACAATGTATAATCAATGGTCATGTTGCTGTTGTAGAATCCATTTTGCTGTTGTAGATATCTGCACATTGGTTCTATGAAAAGAAAGAGTCGTCACTCTATTGCCCGTCGGCCTATAATCTCCTTATGACTCCCATCGTTATATCCATGATCCATGATCTATGATTTAAAGGAAAGCCCGTCGGCCCACCATCCTGTACAGGTATCATCTTCAACCAATGTTCAACCAGGTTATACGTGTTCCAGTATCAATAATCAATCAATGATCAATATTAAAGCAATCATATCAATAATCATATGTATATCGATTCAGTCTATCAATTTCAGTCAAATCAGGAATCATACGAAAAACGGGCAGAGTAACAGTAGTCGGTCAAATTTACACAAAAATCCTGCAAAAAGACACAAATTCCAAATCCTTTCAAATTACCGTAGAATATCTATAACATCAATACAAGACTATCAATTTAAAGAATCCAAATCAAATCAAGTCCTGATTATTTTATATTCGATTAAAATCACGTAGAGTCAATTCCGACCGGTAAAATATTCGTAGAATACAGTCAAATCGTGTACAATAATCATATCTATAACATACTAAAAGTTGTGCGGTGAAAGTTGTGCCAAATCAAAATCATGTCGAAAAGTCGACTACGAAAACACAAAACAGATCACAACTCGGTCAATACACAACATCTCTGAAAACAGAAACAGGGTTCGGAGTCCTTACCACGAGATCTACACTTTCTCCAACAGCAACGTCGGACGAAAAGCGCTCCGCGGTCTCCGAAAACCAGCCTTTCTCTTTTTCCTTTTCTCTTTCTCTCTCTAAAATCAGATATTTTGATTTTTAAATGATTTTCTCTCTCATCAAAACAAGCTCATTTCCTTATATCTTACTCAGATCGGCCTGGCCGATCGCCAGATCGTCCCGGGACGATCAGATCAAATCCTGATCGTCCTGGACAGTTCCCAGGGCTGTTGTCTGACCGATCATTTCTATAGTACAGATCGGCCTGGACGATCTCAACATCGTCCCGGACGATCTGTACAGAAATCCTTCCAGAAAACACCCAGAAATCAGCTGTTTTCAATGCACTGATCGGCCTGGACGATCTCAACATCGTCCTGGCCGATTCTGGGAGGAAAATCCAATTCAGAGAGGAACAGTAAGGGAACGAGATCTTACAATCTCCCCACCTTAGAAAAATGTCGTCCCGACATTTCCCTACAGGTACGAAGCAAAACAAAAAACGCAAAACAAACCGATCGAAATCCAAATCCAAAACAAAACTCGTCGAAATCCATACAGAACACACAATGCAATCAATCACATGTCAATATGCAATGTTCATATATCAATATCAATCGGTTAGTCAAATCAATCTTACCAGTAGAACTTTTCGGTCGTTGCTGATCTTCACGATGCTGTAAACTCTGTAGACTGTAAACACGTGGCACCACTGGAGGAAGTGCAGGAGGTCGTGGCGCATCTATCTCTCTCTGATCTCTGACAGCTCTATCATCTATCCTGTTCCCTGATCTCTCACTATAGGCTCTCGAGCCAATAGTCCTCTGCTGTCCTGTACCCCTACCAGAATTAGTCCTTCCACCCAGTCCCTTCTGAGGACAATCTATTGCTATGTGTCCTTGCTGTCCACAGTAAAAATACTGTCCCGTCAACAGGTAGCACCGACCTGCATGTCGTTTACCACAATGAATGCACTCGCCAGAACCACCAGACGATACTACCGATGCAGATCGTGATGCAGATCTCGATGCAGATCCCTTCGAACCCTCATACCTGCTTCTCTTCTCTCTATCTCTGTCTCTAACAGAATCATCTCGTCGTACCTCATCTCTCCTCCTCTTGGTATCCTCGTACCTCGATACCGGTGTCGCCAAATCGATCTCTATAAATCGGGCTCGCTCCACTAGCTCAGAGAACTCATGAATTCGGAAAGGTACTAGTGGTTGCCTCAGCTCTCTGTTCAATCCGTGCAGAAATCTATAACACTTTTCTTCAGCAGTAGGGATCAGATGAGCAGCGTACCTCGCAAGTGCAGTAAACTCGGCCTCGTACTGCATCACTGACTTGCGGCCTTGTTCCAATCTCATGAAAGCTTCCTGCATCTGTCGCTGAGCTGACGGTGGTACAAACCACATCCTGAACACTGCAGTGAACTCATCCCAGGTGATCTCAGCATTGGTCTTCCCCTGAAATTTCTCTCTCTGCTGTCCAATCCACCATCTCTCCGCTTCTCCTTCGAACAGGAACATGACCAATGGTACCTTTCTATTCCCCGGACACTGCATGCTGTCAAAAATCTTTTCTACCCTCATGATCCAATCCTCAGCAGCCTGTGGTCCCACAGCTAGCTCCTTTGAACAACGGAGGCTTCAGCTTGTGGAACATCTGCAAGTGTCTGTCTACCTCTTCTTCCTTGCTCCCACTCATCTTGCTCTGGGCATCCCCCATAACATGTGCAATTGCAGTAGCCAACTGCATCATACTCTCTGAAGGTACTGGAGCTGCGCTGTGTTGCTCATTTGGTACACTGGATTCTGCTGGAGGATCCATATCTTTTCACCTGCACAATTCAAAACAATAATACACACATGCAATGATGTATGCCAATGAAGCTCTTAAAGCTACCCAATCTACCCAATCTTTCAATCCAATCCTACAACTCTGGTAACAATTCATTCTTCCAATAACACTGCTCTGATACCAACTTGTCATGCCCCGAGATCTAACTTGAAAAGAATGTCAATCAATTACTCCAACCATTTACCAGAGTTATCTAAAACCTTCAGTAAGCAATCTATCAAACATCTATAAAATTTAAACATCGATATATCAGTCAATTCATATCTCAAAACATCATGTACAATACTCAGGAACTATACTATCAATACAAGTAAAGAAACTATCCTGTCCTGAGTACAAAAGAATCATCAAAAGAACTAAAACCTGAAGATCTGAATCAATTCTTATCTCCTGCTCCCGAGCCCTGACCTGAAAATATCAACCACATATAATGAGCTTTACAAAGCCCAGCAGGTCACCTAATACCTATAACTGAAATCAAAGCACGGCAATGTTATTAATATGCATGTCAATCTATCAATCCGTATCAGTCAATGGTCAATGAGTCTATGCAGCGGAAATCAATAGTCAATAAAACCAGTCAATGCAGCAGCAGGCAAGTCGATAAATCAATTCAATCAATCAATACTTGTCAATCAAATCAATACGGTCAAATCAATGAAATCAGTCGAGAAAAGCCATACGGAACAATGAATCTATACGACAGTCAATACGGTGTAGAACAGTAGCAACGGCGAATCAATAAAATCCATAGGTAGCAATATCAATGAATCTATACAATGGCCATATCCATGCTATCAATGCAGTATCTATATCAATCAGTGTTCATATCAATACTCAATGTCGATGCACAGCAATCAATCAGTGAAGTCAATGGAATCGTACGATCTAGTAAATCCAATCAAGTCGATAAAGCAGGAATCTATAAAACAATGAATCCATAAATCAATACAGTAAACATGCAATTCAATAATATATACTGGACAATGTATAATCAATGGTCATGTTGCTGTTGTAGAATCCATTTTGCTGTTGTAGATATCCGCACATTGGTTCTATGAAAAGAAAGAGTCGTCACTCTATTGCCCGTCGGCCTATAATCTCCTTATGACTCCCATCGTTATATCCATGATCCATGATCTATGATTTAAAGGAAAGCCCGTCGGCCCACCATCCTGTACAGGTATCATCTCCAACCAATGTTCAACCAGGTTATACGTGTTCCAGTATCAATAATCAATCAATGATCAATATTAAAGCAATCATATCAATAATCATATGTATATCGATTCAGTCTATCAATTTCAGTCAAATCAGGAATCATACGAAAATCGGGCAGAGTAACAGTAGTCGGTCAAATTTACACAAAAATCCTGCAAAAAGACACAAATTCCAAATCCTTCCAAATTACCGTAGAATATCTATAACATCAATACAAGACTATCAATATAAAGAATCCAAATCAAATCAAGTCCTGATTATTTTCTATTCGATTAAAATCACGTAGAGTCAATTCCGACCGGTAAAATCTTCGTAGAATACAGTCAAATCGTGTACAATAATCATATCTATAACATACTAAAAGTTGTGCGGTGAAAGTTGTGCCAAATCAAAATCATGTCGAAAAGTCGACTACGAAAACACAAAACAGATCACAACTCGGTCAAAACACAACATCTCTGAAAACAGAAACAGGGTTCGGAGTCCTTACCACGAGTTCTACACTTTCTCCAACAGCAGCGTCGGACGAAAAGCGCTCCGCGGTCTCCGAAAACCAGCCTTCCTCTTTTTCCTTTTCTCTTTCTCTCTCTAAAATCAGATATTTTGATTTTTAAATGATTTTCTCTCTCATCAAAACGAGCTCATTTCCTTATATCTTACTCAGATCGGCCTGGCCGATCGCCAGATCGTCCCGGGACGATCAGATCAAATCCTGATCGTCCTGGACAGTTCCCAGGGCTATTGTCTGGCCGATCATTTCTACAGTACAGATCGGCCTGGACGATCTCAACATCGTCCCGGACGATCTGTACAGAAATCCTTCCAGAAAACACCCAGAAATCAGCTGTTTTCAATGCACTGATCGGCCTGGACGATCTCAACATCGTCCTGGCCGATTCTGGGAGGAAAATCCAATTCAGAGAGGAACAGTAAGGGAACGAGATCTTACAGCAGCACCTGGGTACGGGGGCAACGAGGTAGTCAGCCGGGTAGGCATTTTTTAAATTATTCCGGTGGAAAAAGTCTACTGTAAAACTTTTCTGGCAAATTTTTTTGGCGCCAGAAAATTTACCGTCGCAAAAAATTTTGCCTGAAATTCGTCGATAAACTTCTAATTCCACAGGAAACTGAACAAATTTTTGCCAGAAAAACTGGCTGTAATATATGAATATCCTGTAGTATAAGTACTAAACTATTCAAAATTCTCAACATTGAAATTTTTTTAGCAAGTTATATGCATGTTTTTTATCAAAGCAAAATAAAATTCGAGCTCAAATAATCTCATGTAAATTATGATCTAATTAATGCTTAATATAGGACAGCTTTCTTATTGTTTCTTAAAATAATTTTTATTTAAAAAATTAAAATTGTTATACAAGATAGCTACTTTGAGAAGTAGAAAGAAAACCGTCCCAAATAATGCGTAAGTTAACCTCATTACCTTCATATTTATTTATAAGAATGAAAAGCCTAAATAAAGATCCATTCTCTTTTCTTTTATATCGATCTTAGACAATGCAATTTCTTCCATAAATATTACTAGCTTTTGTAATAGTACGTTATATCATATCTTCCTGATCATCACCAATAACTAATTAATGTAACTCATCATCCATTTTTTTTCTAACAATTTATTAGCATCATCTATAGCATAAATATTACAATTTATTAGCTTTTTAAAACTCAAAATTTTGAGATAATTATGATCCATCTTATTAAGATTATCAAAGTATAAAGTTTTATGGCAATAATTAATATGCAATGTAGAGGTAAGGCCAGGTTGCTTACATGAAGGCCTCTTCTGATCAAACACAGCATTTGCAGAACATGACGCACTAACTATGCCGCTTTTTTAATGAATCCATGATGCTAATTGTTAAACATTGTGAGGTGGATGATATTGCTATATTGCTATCTGATGCAGTCTTCATCTAACTTATTTTCCCACTTGTTCCCATATCTCCTTACAAAGTGAGCTTATTTATATATCCAGCTAGTTTTTAAGTCCAACAGTTGCTACTGTTCCAAGCAACCATAATAGTTTGGCCGAAGTTGCTGTTATGCTGACACTAAAGAGACTAGTCATCTCAGTGGTTTTCACGTATATATTTTTCTAATAGGAGAATTTGGGCTCTCTCTCTCTTTCACCACATGTATAGGTCCCATGGCTCATGGTGCCCTGGGACCTAAAGCAGCAGTCATAGTAATGGCATCCAATACTTGAAAATACAGCTAAAATGAAAAATGAAAAAGAGAATATAAATGAGATGCTTATTTGAAATGGCTGGGATTGATAGGATCCATTGAGGCAGCAGCTTCATGGAATTTTCAACAGAACCAGGAATTAATATTTTCAATCCGGTGACTAATTAACTTACAATTTATTAGCAGATAATTAACTGTACATCACTGAAGATCGATTTAGGCTTGGACTCTTTCTTACTATTTTTTAAAGTTGTTTTTTAATAAAAAAATTAAAATTTTTATATTAAAAAGTTACTTTAAGAAACAGTTAAAGAGCCGTCAGAACGAAATCTTAATCATTATAATAGATCAAGTATATACCCTTTCCATGCTATTTGTTGTGACTTCATTAACAGGTTCACATTAATGACGGATTCGAGTTCGACAGTAACACCAGAAAACGGATGAGGGAGATATCGAGAAGGAAGCACAAATTTAATTCATTTTTGTTGAATGATCCATTGATCAAGTTGTGATCCATAAAAACTAATTTTATCCACCAATTTAATTGTTTTTGTTTTATGCTCTCTGTCATGCATGCATATCTAATTTTCAACTTTTTTATTTCAAATTTTATTGCACATCTATACTAATATTTTCATTCTTCACTCTTAAATTTACTATCTTTGGCATCCTCATAAAAGATGAAAGGAAATATAAGAACTTGAGGAATAACAAGAATAAAAAGATATATATATATATTTTTTTGTTAGCTACATGAAGTATCACTAAAGATGATGATGAAGAAGCTTAATAGCTAGACTTGGTTGATGTCCGTTGCTAATTAAATAGAAGTCATAGCAGTTTGGAGCTGGGCCTTGAGGAATCAAAGAAAGGAAGGGTGATAATAATTAGAGTTTGTGAGAAAGAAGGAGATTCCAATTAATGGAGAGGAATGGATTTCTTTTATCTTTGTACCATTGTGAAAGTGAAGGAATAAAGAGAAAAAGGAAAAGGAGTTTCAGAGACCAGTCTTTTTAAGCAGGCAAATTGAACGCAAAAACTCTGCAGCTCTACTTGTAAAAGCTGGTAATGGATATCCATAACATTCTCTCTCACTTTAGATAATCCCTAGGCTTCCCTCTTCTCTATGTAGCTTAGTTCTTCTGAATATTCTCCTAAATGCACTTTGCTTCTCTTTACAAAGGGCTGAGATGTGCATCAAGGGCTCCCTAAAAGCTCAACTGACCATGTGAAAATTTCCCACCAACTAAGATTTTTGTTTTAAATGTTAAGCTAAAATTGACACTCATAATAACAGAGATTTTTAACAAATCGCTCATCTTGATATGTTGGTTAAGAACTTTGACTACTAATCAAAAGTTCTAGAATTTAAAATTTATTATGATATGCATGTATACTTTAATGAGCTCAATAGTTTAAAAAAAAAAATACAAAAGATGAACTCATTAATTTATTCGACATGTTGGTTTGTACTTTTTTGATTTGGGCAGAATTAATTTGCAGCTCCCAAGAAGATGATTGTAGATCATAGAAGGCACGGAAACTAAGAAAAGATGAAAAGCAGAAAATAACGCAAATGTTCTTCAATTGGCAAAATTAAAGTGCTTTTGCCAAGCTGCCATAGTGCCATCTCTTTCTCTCCTCATGCGTTGACGTTTAAAAGCTCTGCATTTTACTTCTTTTTATTAGTTTTCTGATATTTAAACTTTTATATCTGTTCTCAAATTCTTTTGTGAATTATATTTAATTTGATTCATACAAAATACATTGACTGGCTTAATGTAATCGTATAAAAGATTTAACTTTTTTTTTTTAAATTTTTATTCCTTTAAAAATTAAATTAGAATTTATTCTTTTAAGACACAAAAGTGTCTTAAATTTTTACACATAGCATGTTATAGCTTATATAAAATATATTAATATTTTGAATAAATGTCTCACAATACAAAATTATAAAGTACTTTATATTTAAATTTTTAATAACAATATTTCACAATTTTGAGAAATAATAAAGAAAAATATGAAAAAACATAAAAATATCGGAGATTTAATAACACACATTATAGCAAGTGAGCAACCCAAATATTTAAGAGTCTAATATTTAATGGAATTATTAATATTATACAAATTTCTTGCTGAATAGTAAAACTCCATAAAGAATAAAACTCTAAAATGTATATAATTTTTATTCTTATTTTATTTCTAAGAAAATTAAATATAATATCATTTATTTGAGAAAAATATCAATACAATGTAAAAAAAATTGATCAATTTTTTTTATTGCAACGAGACAATTAGCATTGTAATTATCTATGTAAAATTTAATAATAGTGCCTATATGACCACAACATATTTCATATATGATTGTAAATTGTAATAGCTAATTATCTTTATTACTTAACTATGTAGTTTGCTAAGTACAATACATCTCTCTCTCTCTTTTTTTTTTTTTGGGACGGAGTATCAGCCTTCGGCCACTAATCTCTCCGGTCGACCTAGCGGACTACCCACACCAATTCGTCCGGGCCAACACTTAAGGCTTTCGTGGCCGCCCATGGGAATCGAACCCGAGACCTAGGCTTTGCCAAGGAGGTTCTTTCCCACACGAGCTAAATACATCTCTCTTCCTCTACGGGTTTATTTTGATATGGTTGTAAATTTTTGTAAAAATAATTATAAAATTATTATTAAAAATTTACCTTTTAAAAATTATTGTGAATAATATAAATATAGTCAAATTTCAAAGCTGAAAGACAACATTGGTATTTTTCAGCTCACAATCATAATTTCTATTTAGCCGGCCACTACTTTATTGTTGCTTTTAAATTTTTTTTTATGCTAGAAAATTGATTTCTATAACAGTTTTTCAAAAAATCACTTTCAATACAGTAGCTTTATAAAATAATAAAAAATTAATTATCACAAACGAAGCCTAATTATACCAAAGAGAGCATTTACATAAAGAACATTTTTTGGACTTTAATTAAATGAGAGTTTTAGATCAAATAAATCCTGAAGGAATTCAATATAGAAATTCTATAATTGTTTTTTAATCATCACTCATTTTACATTCAAAATTATAGATAATTATGAACGCAAATGTCAGTTCAAAAAATGTGATGATAAAAAGTTCCTTAATTATAGAAATTTTATAAGGAATATTTCATTCTTTATATGATAAATTTGTCTCTATCTTCAGCTGATAAGATATGCTAGCTAGTTTTGCATTAGATATGTCGATCATAGCTGAACTCATCAAATACTTATATGTTTACCATCTAGCAGTCTCGACAAGCTTTAGGAAGAGCCTTGCTGTGATCAACACTATGGCCATAGCGAGAGGAGGTAACAGAATCTTGTCCAAGTCCTGAAAGAGGGAGGAACTCATCTTCTTCAGCGACATTGCCGGAAACAACTCCGAGGAAGTCTCTGGTCAACCTTTTGCCATCACTTCTACACATAGAAATCTCTCCGGTGTCTAAGGTGGCTGTCATAACAGTAGTGGTGGTTGCCGGCAAGGGACCCATGGAAGAGGCGCCTTGGAGAAGTGCGGTGGCGGATACTATGGTCGAGAGGGTAGGTTGGAGAACGAGGTGGTGATTGGAAAAGTAGGGGTGGAAGGTGTGAGGAGGCTCATCAGGCTGCATATGGAATGGCAATGTGGTGTTGTTGAAAGTAGGGTTAGGGTTAGGGTTAGGGTTTGTGTTAGAAGATGGATACCAGTTGGTGAAGGAAGGGAAGGGAGGTTGGGGGAGGAGAGTGGAGAGTACTGTAGTGTCAGATAAAATAGAGTTGGAACTAAGTCTTGCGCTTTCTTCTGCTAGGGCATCACAGAAGGCTCTGTGTGTGATGAAGCTGTCCTTCCTGTTCAAATTTTGCAGAAAGATATAAACAAGTTAGTCAAAATTAAATATAAGGTACATCTACATAATTAAAAAAAATTAAGAAAAAAATTTATTCAATATTTTACTTCGTAATTTATGGTCTATGAAAAAATTGTACTGTTATCTATTTAATTGAACAATATAGATTTGAAATACTAAACTAAGCTACAAAAAACAGCTGGGTCAACTCATCTAATGATCTCTCTCATTAACTGTATCAGGTAAGGTTCAATGACTAAAGATTTTTTTTTTTAATATACATTAGGCCAAAAAGAATTATGGCCAAAGAATCGTAAAAGGGAATTACTCAAAATACAATGAACCTTAGAGGATGCCACAATGTGTAAGGTGAAATTATTCTGTGTGGACGCTGAATGTCGTACTAAGACAAATCAGAATGCGCCACGTTACCCTGTTTGGTACCCAGCTCAGTACTGCTCGGTACTGAGCTCGGTATCCCTGATGTGGTGCATTCTGATTGGTCTCCGGACGGTGAACTGTGTTCGTCAACGTTGTCCTCATAGAATGATCTTTCCAACGTAAGCTATATCTTAGATAGGAGAGATAAAAGAGATGGAATAGATAAAACTGAGGCTGAATGAAAAACTGTGTTCTACTATTCATATATCAGAGAGATGAAACATATTGAAGAAATTAATGGGGATGAGTGGTGATGAATACCCTTTGAAAGATAAATGAATAGAGAGACGTGTAAATTGAATGGACCCAGAACATTAATTTGGTGGGGAAGAAAGAGATTTGATGTAAGAGTTACTGCTTTGTACTTCTCTAAATAGTTTTAAGTAAATGACTTCGATTTTTAAAATGATTTAGGTATGTCATCTTCTGATTAAACCAAAACAGTGTGTACATAAGATATTAGCTGAAAACAAACAAATCTTTAGTTAATGAACTTACAGATTTTAAGTTTGTTATTGGAGTTACATCAAATTTGACTTGATCCTTGTTTGTTCATGTCCTTGACCGTCGTGTGCTTTACAGATATGTCGGGAGTCCAAGTCGGTAGTGCTCCCTTGCGAGGTTTGACTTGATTTTAGCTGTAAGGATAATTTTGGAATTATGTTTGTTTTTTCACTGCCCTAATTTTGCCCTATAAATATATTGTAAAGAGCTTAAGGTTTTGTAAGCCGTTTCTACTCCGTCTCTTTTTCTTATAGTAAAGCCGTTCTCCCAGATTTGAATTTTCTACGTAATGTGTTCGTTTATGTTTTTCAAATCATGATTTACTGTTTCTCTTTATATTTGACTCATCGTTCCCTAACAGTTACAGCAACCGAAGAGGCTTATTATGCTTCATGAAGCCATAAAAACTTAATTTCTCTTCAATAAATTCTTCAATATTTGCTCAAATTAACATTAAAAAAAACTTTTAATGTACAAAGATTAAAAATCTAGATGACAAGTAGCAATCGGCAGGAGTTGAAATCTAAAAACGCAGAAACATATATGAAAAAAGAGCTTATGTTGATAACAAAGTACCATATAAATTAACTAACAAATAACAACCAAAGAACATCTTCTAACATATAAAAGTAATTAAAGGCAACAGTAACCATAGCTAGTTTCTCCTGTGTGTACAATCATTTGAATGCTGACTTGTGTGCCACTGTTATCATTAAGGTTTGAAGAAAAGCCTTATGAATTTCAATTCTGTGCTAGCTGATCACATAATTCAATGCGCCAAATTTCATCAAAGGTCTGTAAGCTCACTGTGCATAACAGAGAGCTTAAAAAACGTGGTGGGATCTACTTCCTACTTCCTACTTCCAGTGAGTTGAAATGCAAAAAGTTTGACTGCATTATTAAATAGCAGAACATTAAAGTACTCCAGATATCATTTACTACACATTATTTTTATTTTGGTGAAATAAGAGGGGACATATATAATTATCATTATTGTTTGAAATTTTTTATTTCATTTAAATCGGAATTTTCAACTCTCTGACCCCATTATGTTATATATATACTTTCATAAATTTGAATCATAAGTAAATAAATAAATAAAATTCAACCCGAAAGAAAAAAAAAAAATGAAATTTTAGTAAATTTTCGACAGAAGTATATAATGCTATCAATAATTCTGACAAAGCTCTTAGCATCAAGTGTTCATCTATTAGAATTTTACGTCATTGAAGAAAATTTATCTTTTTTTTAATGAAAAATTTTGCTCATAATATTTATTTTAATTATTACAAATTTTAGTAATTCAAAATTTTAATTCCATAAATTTAACTAAAAAACACATCCCTATGCAACATATCTATTAATTATATGTTAACCTCATGTTTCAAATTATGGTAATTACCTAAAGCATAATTCATCAAATTTATCTTCCATAGAAAGCAAATTAAGCAACTTAGAGTTTATTTGAGATGACTGTAACATTTTATAAAACAGATTAATAAATAAGCAATAGCTGTCTGAAAAGCAAAACAGTAAAGTCCCAAACAAACTCTTAATATAATTAGATGACAAGATCAATAAAGGCAAGAGTTGAACTATTTTTTTTTCTTATCAGCAGTAAAATATAATATGAATTTTCTGAAATGAGTAGAAAAACATCCACAAAGGCATCCTTTCTCAATGAACCAACAAATCAGGAAAGAAATCATAAGAAGAGCAAACGCCTATGAATTAGCATCATAGGAGGAAAATTGATCAGCACATAATTGACCAGTTATATTTTTGGAGAAATAAATAACTAGGAGCAGCTATAATTAATGCATGCTTCCCATAGCTAACTATGAAATTTCATGTCCCTATATTTTGTTCTATAAATCATTCATCTAAAGGGATTAATTACATTAAAAAAAGTACAAGGATGATTAGGAGTCTTGAATATTTTTTTATAAAAGATTACTATAACAATCAACATTCAAATCACTTATGAAACAGAAAAGCAAAGAATCAGAAAGAAGAGGAAGAAGGAGCTTGAGTTGATAATCACCAACCTGGAGAAAATAGTACCACAATCACATCGATATTCTCTGCTACCACAACTCTTGACATGAGCCTTCCAGTCAGAGTAAACAGCATAGTTCTTCGAGCATCTCTCACACTTCCACTTCTTCTCACCATGTTTCCTGCAAAAATGCTTCTTTATCCCTGTCAAATCACCTAGGGCTCTCGAAGGATGATGATGAATACAAGTCTGCTCAGGGCAAACATACACCCTCTTCCTTGCTGCCTCTTTGCCACTTCTCTGCCTAAGTCTCCATGGTAGATTATGCCCTCTCCTGTGAAGTTGGAGGTTTTGATCTCTCTGAAATCCCTTATTACAGATTTCACACACGAATCTGTTTGTTGTCATTAGGGTATTTGGAGAGAGAGCTACCACTTCAGCTTCTGGGTCTAGCAAAGAAGAAGTATGCATTATATAGTAAGTTTTGTTGACTACATGTGATCAGAGATTATAGCATCGATCGATGAAAGTTATAATTAATAATTACCTGGGTTTCCTGGCTGGCTTCTCTTTTTCTTGTTCTCTTGGTTTTGGTGAGAAGATGAGGGGGAAAGAAGGGAGGTGAGTTTGTTGAAGTCTAGACGGGCTCTGGTTTCTAAAGAGGTGCTGGCTTCTTCTGAGATGGATGTGGAGTTGGACATGACTGCTGATGGAAACATTGGGGAAGGTTTTGTTTGGTTTTCTTCCTTCTTCTTCGTATATTACCTCTAGCTAGCTCTTTTTGTCTTTTTGTTTTTTGGTTCTTCCTCCTCTTCTATTACCCAACTCTTCACGACTTAGAAGGATATAAAGGGACGAAAGAGGAGAAGATATTTTGTTCTTCCTTCTTCTTCTTTTACCTCAACACTTGAGGACTTGAAAAACCAGTAAAGAGAAAGAGGGGAATATACACAAAGATGTAGGGAATAAAAGTGATCTGGTTTGTCATTGTACTGCAAGCTGTGGAATAGGTGGCACAGAGAACCTGAAAGGGTGCCAGTAAAGAAAAAGGGTAAAGATTTGATCAAATGTGCTTAGGCTCTCGTTTGCTTGCTCATAGTTGAAAAATAATTGCTTGCTAATGATGTTTTATATTAAAAAAAAAATCACTTTAAAAAAATTTAAAAAGTGCGTCGAGTTAAAATTTTTTTTATTGAGTTTCAATTACAACCAATTTATTAAAGCAATCTAATAAATTATCATTTTTAAAAGTATATATTTTCTAATATCAACCAACCAATTGGGCCGCAAGGGTGTCAAAATGAGTTTTCGGGTCAAATTTGGGTCAAATTCGATTTGACCCGGACATAAACGGGTTGACCCGAGCCCAACTTGTTTAACAAAACAGGTCCACAAGTTGAACCCAAACCTAACCCAGGTCGACACGACCCCCCTACTAGCCAGATCCATTTTTTGTGGTTTTTTTTTTTTCTCAAATGAATTTTTTTAGAAGAATAATCAAAATATGCAAATTGAAATAAAACAACAAACAATAAAATTAAAAATTTATTAATTCTTTATATTTTACAAGATGAAAAATGAAAATGCATTACAAAATAATTTCATTTTTTGAAATTGTTACAAAAATATATTACAAACATGCATTACAAATACAACTGCTTTGCTGCTTTTGCATAATTGCATGTGCATTCATTTTTCCGAACAAGTCACCAGTGAACCTGCAACAAAAAACAAATAATTAAAAGCCATAATTTGACAGAATCACCATGTCTAAATCTCCAAAAAAATTGATGCAGTGTATTGCAAGCCACAAACTCACAAAGACCACAGACAGCTGACAACCACAGTCATAGGTTCAGGATTAACCTATCAAAGAACCATGATCAGCTACAACAATTTCAGTAAATGTGTCCTCTATAAGGTTAGAAATTAGCAATTTGGATTTGATCAATTTAGTATTTATTCAGTTAAATAGTACCTGCTCAGGCCAAAGAAAACCCCGGCCCTTTCACCAATTTAATTATAACCTGGTTGCATCTAAATTTTTGTGATGCCAGTACTATTGTATAACTTCACAAGGGTTTTCATCACATCCATACTAAGAACTAATCAGCAAAGCACCCAACCAACTGTACAACATAACCAAAAGAACAGTAGAGAGCAGACCAAAATGGCTAAAAGCTCACATCTCACAAGGTAGAATGTTAAGTGTATGAAATGCATGAAGCAGTTGGATAGCAGGTCCACGAAACAACAGAAAGCAAAAAAGAAGAAGAAGAAAGCAGGTCCACTCCGCAGAAAAGAATTGACAAGTAAATTAGATATAAAATTGCATAACACAATAAAAAATGAAATTGGATAAGAAATAGATGTCTAACTGTATAACACGTATCAATATCCAATTGCATAACACAGTCATTTCTAATACCACTCAATGCTCAATATAGGAGCATTAAGTCCACTAAAACCTCCAGCTATCAATTGTATAACACATATATACTGCAGGAAAAACGTCAATTCCCGGCGTCCATTTTTCTTCGGAAAATGGCCAAAATCCACTGGAGTTACTAATTTCCGGTGGAAACATTTACGCCGGTTTAACGCGCGTCGGAAAAGTGTTTTCAGCGTAAAACTTTCCGCCAGAAACAATATCCGACGAAATTCCAGCGGAAAATTCGTCGGAAAGATTTCCGGCGAATATAAACTCCACCGGAAAAAAAAATGAAAAAAAAAAAAAAAAACTTGAAAGCCCACCGAACCGCAAGCCACCACAACCACGCCCAAACCCCCCCAGCAGGCCCACCCGCGTCTCCCACGCACCTGACCCGGAGCCCGTCCAGCACGCACCTGACCCTGCCCGAATTCCAGTGCCAAGCGGGTTTTGAACCCCGCACCTCTCATACGCTCGCTCACCAACTTACCACAGGCGGCCAGGACAATATTGAAAACCTAATATAGATACTGAGTTTTTTTATTTGAATTATAATGACATAATATTAAATTTAAAATATAAACTTAATAAAATATAAAATAATTAAATTAATTTATAAAAGCTTAGCTGTTTTAATTTAATTTATATTTTATTTAAAATTAATTTAGATCAAGATAATTATTATATTTAATTTAACAATAAATTTTATAATAATATTTTTTCTATATTAAAAGATTAAAATAATTAATATATTTAATATAATTTATTTAAAATATTTATAATCTGAATTTATAATTATTTAAAATATAAACTTAATAAAATTCAAAATAATTAAATTACTTTATAATGGTTTAATTTAATTTATATTTAAAATAATTACTATATTTAAAAACTAAGTTTTTTTTAAGATCAAAATAATTATTATATTTAATTTAGCAATAGATTATTAAACTTTTTAATTTATTTTATTTTAGCAATATTTAATTTAATTTAACAAAATGAATAATTTTAAATATTACTAATTGTATTTTCAAAAAAAAATTTAATTTCATCAAAAATCCGCCGAAGTTCTGCTGGAAAAGCCAACATAAAACGCGCCAGAAATAACTTAAAAAATTCTGTCGGAAGTACGCCGGAAAATCCGTCGGAAATATTTCGTCTGAAATTCGTCAGAAAATATATCAGAATTGCAGACGAATTTATTTCCGCAGGAATTTCCGTCGAAAATTAACGTTTTTCCTGTAATGATAATAGCAACTGACTACATAAAACAATTAGCAATTACAAGGTTCTTCATCATATATAATAGTTACAGTCATTATAAGATTCAAATTACATAAATAAGAACTTTCACACCATCTCTTATTAACGTTTAAGATGCATATTCACTGAGTCATTCATGACTCCAATTTGATTCAGTCAAAATATAAGCCCATGACGTTATTTGTCACTACATCAAGCTCAGAGGCTTTTGTAACAATAACCAAAGCAACAATATAGGTTAACAGACTTAGTAAGTTAAACTAAAAGTAAGACATGTAGTATTATTACCTTTTTCATCGTACAACCAATCTTTAGTATATACCAATGCTTCAACAATAACATGTTCCAATGCACTTCAATATTGATCTAGAAATCTACCACTATTGCTAAAAGAAATTTCAGATGCCACAATAGAGATTGGAATGAATAAATCATCACGAGCCATGCTCAAGACCTGAGGGAATTTATACTGATTAACTTTCCAAAACTTTAAAATATCTAACTCACTATTCCTATCCAACTTGGGTTCATTCAGATATATTTCAAGTTCCAACTACCTTGGCATCTTTACATTTACCTCTTAAGAGTCATAATCATGTGTAAAGATTTTCAGCTTTGTTCCATGAGTCAATATAACATATGGTCAATAATAATTGAGTTAATGTTAAAGATCATAGGATAGGCTTGACATAAGAACAACATAATGGAAGCTATTATAAGATTTAAAGTGAAAAATTAGAACCTGAAGAAATTGTGATTTAATGATTGTTATTGACAGACTAGTTGAAGGAGTCCTTGAAGATTGAGATGTTTGAGATGGAATGGTTGATGCTTGGTTATTTGTTGTTGAGTAGTTTAAAAATCATGTGTATAACTTCTCTCTAAGTTTTGCAATATTAGACTCATAATCACCCACATACAGATTCTTGTAACACCATTTGACAAAGATAAAATTTATACATTGGGTCAATAATTACAACAATTGCTAAAATAACACTGAAGTTTTACCACTACTTCTTAAACTTGGCAATCATGCTCACAATCATCCTTCTTATCTACTCTTGCCACATGATATTTCATTAATGTGGCATATGCAATTGAGATACCAGGAAAATAGAGATTTGTACGTAGTTGGGTATTTTAATCTAGAAAAGACATAATTTATTTCATAGAATGGTACTAAGAACTAGCAGATGTTCACCATTTTCTCCCACTCAGAACTTGAAGGACAATACTTGTAGTTGGAATCACCCATCTCCAAATACATGAAAGCATGTCTGAAGTAAATTGCAGTACTATCTAGCATAACAAAAGTTGAATCCATCTAATTGGTATATATGTATTGTCTTAGGCCTCTATTACTTTCAAGAAAACCTTGCTTAACACATTCAATAATTTTTTTTTGATTGAGAGCTTTTAACAAATTTAATGCTCTCACGCATCCTCACAACACTAGAATCAATTTCTTTCAAACATTCATGAACAATAAGATTAATTATATGTGCATAACATCTCATATGGAAGAATTCATCATTGCATAGAAGACCATTTTTCAAATTCAAATGATTTCATAGAAAATCAATAGAAATGACATTCTTGGAAGCATTATCTCGAGTAATACGAAAAGCTTACTATCAAGTTTTAATTCAAACAAAAATTGTTCTAATTTGCCAAACAATGCTAACCCATCATAGGGAGTGGCATGAAACCAAAATTTATAACATTTTTTTGCAACCGCTAATTATTGCAAATAAAATATACAGTTAAACAAACAAAACCATCTGTATTGATGGAAGTCCATAAATCATAAGATAAAGAAACTCTACTCTTACAACTAGATACATTACAAAAAAATTGGCCATTACCGATAGATTTTTCAGCGTTATACGATGAATATTTCCAACTAATTTTAGGGCAGATTTTCTGGCAAATTTCTAGCGAATTTTTTGGCGGATTTTAATAATTTCTGAAAAATATTATATATTCATAATTTAATTAATTAATAATTTTATAGCTTATTTTAATTAATTATTAATTCAATAATTTTTGAATAATTATTAAGTAAATAATTTAGTTTAATTAATTTTTAATTTAAAAAATTATTTTAAATACTTTTTGAGTAATTAAAATATGTTTATTTTTAATTGATTTTTTAAATAATTAACTTTACTATTTTATTTTAATTGATTTTAAATAATTAAAATAATGTTGTTAAATTAATATTTAAGTAATTTTTAATTTAATAACTTATTTTAATTAATTATTTTAATTTAATAACTTATTTTAATTAATTATTTTAATTTAATAGCTCTTCATTTTTTATGCTCCTGCTCAATTTTTTTCCTTTTTTGGGCTCTGGTGCCTTTAGGTTGGAGCCCTTTGCTGCCCTTCTATTTTTCTTTTCGCTCTCTTATTATATCTTAGTTAGGATGTTTAGCTCTCAGGTTTTGTTTTCTTTTTGGATGTAGATATCTGAGTATTAACTACTTTAGATGCATTTAAAGACTTATAACTATTTTTTTTCATATTAACGCGTAAGTTTCTCCGTGGGTTTTAACCAAAAAAGAAGACTCCCATCCATAAATATTCAAAAAAATTTTGAATGATTTCATGAAAAAGAATCAAAATTTTATATCCTTTATAAAGAGGATTATCAGTATAAGGCATGTGAAATTTTTCTTATTTAAACTTTAAGTGATATGCCTAATGAAGTTAATCTTCTTAGAAATACACTTTTTGAGAACAATAAAGATAGACTTTCCCACATTAATGAGTTGGGCAAAAAAATTCACATAATCCTTAAACGAAACCTCATTAGTTTTTCAAATAATTATGAGAGGCATTAGCAAATATAATAATGCATCAAGAAAATGCACAATAAGATATAAGAAATTTGCATCCAATATTATATCTCAAGAAGGTTTAATTCCCTCAAACAAACAAAAAATTGCAATCTTAATCCCTTGTTGAATATTCAACCAAAATAATGAACAAAAAGGGATAGATAATATCTCCTTGATGGAGACTCCTAAAAGAAATAAATCACAAAAAGAACCATTAATGATCACATAGAATCAACAATTGATGATCAAAACATTAACTTCATAAAAAAAAAAATTGAAATGAAAATCAAAATTTTCAAGAATGGGCCCACTGAATTTAATCACAAGCCTTAACTATGCTTAATTTAATCACAATATTTAATTATTAGAGATAATTTTATCTAAGATTAAAGTAAATCTATTGATCATAATCTTAGCCAAACTTCTTTCAAGTAGTGAGGGGATGGGTTTGCACTTAGCCTGCAGATGTGCAGATAGACATGCAAATATCATTTTCTGGTTGCTCTCAAAACTGCAATCATGCATACATCAAAGAAAGAAATTTATAAAAAATATAAGAACTTTGTATGAGATATCTGACACATTTTTCCAAAAGAAATATATTAGTTTTCAGGCTATAAATGAGTGCTATCATCGCAATGATAGACCTGTTACCAAAAGCGACCCAAGAGAGAAAATTTAGGAGCTGGGTCCTCAGCAAAGTATTGGGTTTTGATTTTCTTTTTCTAATATGAGAGGAAGGACATTATTGCTATTGCAGAATAAATAAAATTCAAAGTCATGAAGTTATAAATATATAGCAATGTCTTCCACATCCAGGGCAGAATCAACCTTAATCTTCGACGTGCGGTGCAGGGAAGAACTGAAATTTATTTGCAAAATTACAGATGATTTGTTTATTCTTAAATAAAATTTAGGTTGAAGTATGAATTATTTATTTGTAAGAAAAAAATCAAATTAATGTAATTGATTAATCGTTCAATTTCTACAAAATATATGTTAGAGTTTCCTTGAATTTGGCTTGACCCCTATTTGTTAATATCCTTGATCATTATACGTTTCGCAGATATGTCAGGGGTCCCAGGGGGCAGTGCCTCTTGGTTGGGAGCGCCCCCTGAACAAATTTTGGTTGTAAGGATATTTTTGAAATTTTTGCTGTTGTGTGAGGGTGATTATGGGCGGTTAGGGCAAAAAGGGGTGCAAAAAATAGTATATAAAACAATTACAATAAAAAAAAATAGGCCAGTATCTCTTATTTTATAAGATAATTGCATGGATCAACAAGATATGAAAATAAATAAATAAACTGAAAAATATACAAAGCAATTTTTCAATTATATATAACAAAAGAGTATTTTCCTATGCTATATATTCTAAAAAATATATTAAAAATGTGCAGATAAATTGAGCATTTTGCCAGCTTGATCTCCCTCCATACAAATTGACACATGGAGAAGGCAGCACAAGTTGGAGAAGGAATAAGAATCCACTCGACTTAATTATTCATCAAATGGTTCTCTTTTTTTTATCTCTTTTCTCTCCATTTTTATTGATGTTCTTTATCCTTTTGAGGTTTCTATTAATCATAATGTATAGCAACATAGATGCCTAAACCTTAGAAGGTACTTTTGATTGCAATGAATGATAAGATTTTAAAGGTAGATAAGGGTTTAATCGAAGGTTTAGTGAAGTAAAGGAAGGTTATAAGGAATTAACAAAGAATTGAAAGTAAAATGAGAAATGATCGATAGTATTCTCTAAATACTTTTCTATAGCCCACACACAATAAGTATGATAGGTCTACTTGACTGATGACTCCATCCCATAACAAACACCCACATAGCAAATGATTCTTTTTGGAATTTATTCTATTTTGCTTTCCTTTGTTTATTGACAACACTTGAAAGACAGATGATACTTTTGCTCAACAGTCCGGTTATGGAGAAATTATTCTGTGCAGTCACTGAGCAGTTCGGAGGAGAATCAGGATGCGCTAAATCATAGCACTGGTAAATAGCAAAACAATGACATGTCACGTCCTGATTCTCCTTCTGACGAAATCTGATAACCGCACAGAATAATTTCTCAAAGTTATGTGCTAATTCTCCTTTTCATTGTGCCATATTCTTTCAAATTTAAAATGTATTATCACTCTCTCTCTCTCGTACACCTTATCATGTTGATATATGTCACTATTTGAGGGTGAGAAGGATTGATCATCTCAATTTTCCCTTTTTCTTTTTTTGTTAAAAAGTTCATAATTTTTGTCCACTTGCTGTGTTCCTTCTCACTAGTCTTTCTTGCCCTTCGATTTTGTGTGAGAATTATAACAGATTTAAAGGGCACAGAAGCTAATTGTAAAAATAATTATAAAAATTTTAGTGAGAAAATAAATTTTTAAAAAATTACTTCAGGTATTATTGTTCCTTTACTTTTGGAAAAAAATTAATCAATGCCTTGTTTAATAGCTACTACAACAATAAATATGATTGTAGAAATTATTTACCATAACATAAAAATAATTACAGCAAAACAAAACTATAGCAATTTTATGCAAATAAAGTTTTGAAAAACAACCTCAAATAGAGTAAGATGTCATTAAAATTAGGGGCGTCAAAATGAGTTTTCAAGTTTAGGGTTTAGGGTCTAACCCAAAACTGACCCAACTTGAGCCCAACCTGATTAGATAAATGTCACAAATCTAGATACGAATTTGACCAGCCTCTAACCTGATTTAGCCTGACCCGACATGCTAACCCGCAAATGCGAGCATGCGAGCATCTAGCTACGGCGAGAGGGCAAGGCCATGAGCAGGTGAACACTAGTGGGGGTCAGAGCATGATGAGCGACGACCTCGAGGAGAGATGCTTTTGAGTCAAACAAGTTGTTTATGGGTTCGCAAGTTAACCCAAACTGATGTGTCAATCAGGTCAAAATATTCAATCTGAACCCAACCCAAACCCATTTATTAGCTAGCATTGATGATTATTTGCATTACCATTAATCGTGCATTTGTCATCATCGTCCTGTTGCCAGCTTTGTGTGGAAATGTATAATTCATAGACTTCAAACCATGTTTTTGGCGCTTGCGGCCCACCAAAAAACCATCCATACATGCTTTTCTTAGCATCATGGGAGGGGAACCTGGTGCAGCACTTGCGGCTAGGCGGGTAGTCCATTTACACGTTTTTCTTAGCGTGGCAGAGACACTCTTAAGTACTCGTGCGTGTCTCAGTGTCGGTGGGCAGACAACTGTGTATTTCAAATAAGTACCCATGAAGACCCATATACACCTTTCTTGACATGATAGGATTGAAGACTATGGTCGTGGTGTCATCCGGCACCTACTATACACACCTTTACACATACTATACATGCTTTTGTTGGCGTGTTGGGAAGACCTAGACTCTTGAAATTTTCTCTAAACGGGGGAGATGCTAGGAGTCTGCCGAAAATTGCAATGACAAGGGACTTGATTCAAACTCAAACAAACAGCTGGGGACTTGAATACAATAAGCACTCAATGATAATTCAAATCATTCAAAATAAACATGAATGAACAAGTAAGGGATTCATAAATAAGGCTCTCAATGTATATAAATGACGAATGATGAAATTCAATCAAATTGCAACATCTAAGCAATTACGAGCAAACATCAATTAACAATACAATCTACATACAGTTAAATACACTATGCTTGCAAGCAATAATGTACTCCCTGTCTGCAGAAGGATGACAAGTGATATATATCCACACTTGCAATTGAGGGTGAATGACCTATTATGCACATAGCAGCTCACATAAAGACAACTGGCATTGAATGTAAGAATACCTTGCAACCAACAATGCAAATAAGTACATTGAAATTTGCAAGCAATGAAAATCAAGAGGAATGTGAGCTTGGTTGTAGGCAAATGTACAAAGTCATTTGCAAGTATTTCACCTACAAAGGATGATGCACAATACTCACATTAGTCTCACGAGCAAATGTACCAGTCTCTCACGAACAATGAAAGTTGATGTGCCATGAAATACGATGACTTGCCAACCCATAAGTGTAAGGAAGTCAACAACAAATATCCACCATCCAACAGTAAATATTGGCATGCAAATAAACACAATAAGCCGCCTACGAACAATGATGATAGGCATGGTGTAAGTGTAATGATTTTCCCTGCAAATATATCCAAGAAGATGATGATGAACACACATACATGACACAAAACTTGCCTACAAGCAATATTAATGAAATCAACATGGTGCAACAGTCATGCTATGAATGATAACAAGCATTGTGCAACTAGAGCGACGGAGCTTCTACAAGCATGAATGAGAAAATTGTCGTGAGTGCGACATACTATACACCGTCATAAGTAACAAATTCATGCACATAGCAGATCATTTGTAGGTAGTAGCAAGAGACCCATCACATACAACATGCCATTACCTAGAACATACAGAAGGCCTCCATCAAATGTAGGCACTTGCAAGTCGTAGCAGAGATTTGTTAGTGCGTGACAATCTACCTGCATAAAAGCGATAAATGACCTATAGTGCGGCACCACGCCACCAAATCTATAATATTCATACATGCAGACAGAAGGCGTTTATATGCTTCTAAATAAAGCGTTGCGCACGTTCAAACAGTCGTCATTCACAGAACTTATTGACATAAAAAACTTCAAAATGTCATCTCACGTACATTACAATAGGCAGAATTATCATTCAACATTGTAAAATGCATTATGCCGCAACAGCACATCACATAAAAGTACAAAATGTATTGCGCACACATGTTCCACTATATACCAATGCATCATGCAAGCATGACAGCAACGTGAAAAAACACAAAACATGTCATACATGTGTAATTATCCAACATGCAAAATACAATGCATAATGATAACATGTTGTGTCGGCATATAGATGCTTTATGCACTGCATACAAATACTGAGTCAGCATGTAATTAGATTATGCAAGTAAAGCATATGATGTATAAATACATTATACATGTGTATCATATGCCACTGCGTTAGGCCACTACAACTCATATCAATACGTCAAACAAGCATGATTGAATAATGCGTAATGCATATAAGCGAATATATAAATGCATGCATAAATATGTTAATATACGGGTGAAAGTATAGGTGTGTGTGCGAATAGGCATATCAATCATATATATCCATTGTATTGCATACATACAACCACCACAAAAATACATCATCCAAAGTGCATTCGATAGCATATACCAGTATGGGCCCCGACGAGCGTGTTATGAGTACACACGTGACGTCTGAGGATACTGCTTGGATCAAATGATAAATTCAAGTTTGAGTCCGATTCTCCTATCCGCGTAGATAAAAGTCGATAAGGCTCGAACTATCAAACAAATATATGGTCACAGCGTAAACCGAGATATTTATTTTATACGTTCATATTAGATATTCAAGGCCTATTACAAGACAAATTCATTGACAAAGGCATAAAGCCTATTATGAACCTAATCCTCTGACATCAATTAGATAGAGTCGACAAAGTTCAACATATAATTATAAAAATGCCTCATAAATATCTGCATGGGCCCCGACGAGCGTATTATGGGTACACACATGATGTCTGAGAATGTTGCGCGGGTCAAATAATAAATTTAAGTTCGAGCCGGATCCTCTCCATACAAGAAAATAGGAGTCGACATGGCTCGAACTATCAAACAAATATACATTTACTGTGTCGATCGAGATATTTATTTTAATACGTTCATATTAGACCTTCAAGGCTTATAACCAAAAAAATCCATTCATAAAAGAATAAGGCCGACAAAGAACCCGATCCTCTGTCGATAAGCAGATAGAGTCAACAAAGTTTAACTAACAAAATAGAATTGCCCATGAAAATCTTGATGATGGTCGTGTTAAATATTTATATCAATCATAGGGGACTCTATACCTTCAAATGCCTCTCAAATGCCCATAGGATGTCGTATTGGTCCTCTAATCGGCGGTTTAGCCGGATGGCTCCACCAAAAACCCATGGTTTGGCCAGGTAGCTCCACATGGTCAATGATTATGACAATGACCCTCTGACCAAATGGCTTGGTCCAATGACTCAACTGTATTACGGTTACGATCATAGCACGTTTTCTCCCCAATAGCTTCAAATCCATGAAAATTGAATCAATATAATATAATCGATAGTGCATAAATCCCTATGTTAGCTAAGGTGGATTCAAACTTGTTTCCTTAGACAAATACTCACCCTAGTTCTACAAGGTTCTCTTGGATGATGCAACCCATGACTGCCGATAAGAATCATTCTATCAAGTTGGGTCGATTACCTCCTTTAACTAAGTAGACTAGGGACCATGATGGCCCGGGAAGACAGAACCATGGGATCTTGATCGGGCCCATCATCACTTCCCCTGCCCCTCTTTAAATGTAAGATGGTGAAAATTTTAATTTTAAATATTAAGTCTCACAAAAAAGAAAAAAAAAACTAAACCCATGCTACTACTGTACGCCATATACTTTACATATGTTTGACGACTAGCATTAATCGAAAGTTCTCTCTCATTATCGAGAGAGATAATTAACTATAGGGGCTTGCGCCTATAGGAAACCTAAACTCAGATCATAAAATCCTCACAAGAGGGCGAAATCTATAGGTAGTGCTTATTTCAAACCCAACCCACCTTCTCAAAATTTACCTTGAAACTTAATATAAAACACTCCCGAAAGAGGCTGGGGCGCGAATTTTCGGAGCCCACATCTTCATTGTTCGACTGTCATTGTTCAACCACTCTTGACCGACCGTCATGATCAAACAACTATCATCCAACCAATATTAATTAACATCATCCAATTGATGTCATTCTCCCTCCACTAGCTCTCTCATCTCTAATACAACAATAGAAGATCAAACAAGCACTCCCAACTTTTTAATACCATCTTCTCCAATTTTGGAGAAGATCATGCTTCTACAACTTCAAGTACATAGCAGGCAATTTTAGGGCAAGTCTCATGACTGTCTCATTCTAGATTTTCCACGCACCAAGTCTAGTGTATCATATATTCTTCTCCTTTATTCATGTGTGGATCTATGTAAAATTATAACATAAAACTCTCTCTCTATCACCATAATTTTCTTTGCACACAACAATAATAATCAAACAAAAGCAATAATGGAAACCTTAATTTGTAGATCAGAATTAATAAAAAAAAGTGCTGAAGTGAGCAAACGAAGAACTCATTTGCTTAAGAAGATTTCTAGCGAGTTTCATTGCATCCCATGCTATTTTTAACTTCAGAAAGTGGCATCAAAAAAGAAAGTAAAAGAGCTGGAAAAGAACAACTTGAGTCTTATTAGATGTAAGCTAATAAGCATGACTTGTCAAGAACAACTTCGTAGTTTAATATTTTCGGCTGCAGACAAATACCTCATAAGGGTATTTTAACCACAAATAAAAAATATCAATACAAAAGAGAAGTATTTCTAATCATGACAAGATAAGAAGACAACGGTAAAACATTACAAGCTTATAAACTATGGGTACCGATTATAATATGGACAATGGAAATATGGAATGGGTGCTGAAATAACTCAGCTCTAATTCATTCAGATGGAATCATGGAAGAGTGCCTCATTTAGCTTACTGTTGAATACTCAGATGCTTTTGCTCTTACGAGCCATCTCCTTAGCCATTTCTCGAAGCTCTTCTGGAGATGGAGGAGGAGGACCCTCAGGAGGATAAACAACATAAGGCCTCTGCGTGAATAACAGCACAATTTTTTTTTTTTCAACGAAGAGAGAGAATCAAAAGTTAAACTGAAAGTAATATTATTCACCAGGACTAAATTAATATCTTTACAAATGATGCTTAAACTGCTATGAAAATATTAATAAATTCTGCTAAAAATATATTCTTATTGGTAACACAGAAATTGGTAGCTTTACATTAAAGAACACAGATCGAGATCAAGAAATCGATCCAGATAAATGGATAACTTGTCAGGAAAAATAACATGCTATCAGCACAGAAGCTCCGTGGTAAAGATCTGGAAACTAAGAGTTCTATGATTTATATATAATGCTACAAAATTACCACCAGCTAACAACAAAACATCTTGCCAGGCTTCCCCAAACCAACGATGGGATTAATCAAATAGCCATCGGCATTTCAGCCCTTGCAACAGACCCAAATCAGAGAAAGAATGCAGAAAATTTGGACAATTACAGAAGTTTTGATAACTAAAACAATCATACAGCAAAAAATATAATGACTACAAAATGCTTACAATGGCTCATTTATACTAACTGATACCTTAAATATGAACTTCTAAGTTCATGGTTGCATAAAAAACCTAAAAACTTCAACATCTTACCATCCACTACTCACAAAAACATCTTTCTAGGCCTCCTAACCAAGAATTGGCTAATCAAGGTAGCCAGTGACACTTGCTGCAGACCAAATGGGAAGTGAATGCATAAAATTGGTTTTTTTTAGGTAAAACATGTCATAAATAATGAAATATAATACTTGTAAAAAAGCATATATAAGTTCTCGTGAAATCAGAACATTACAAGTTCTATTTCTTGTAAGTATATAAGTTCTATTTCTTGTAAGTATATGCACCTCAGCTTTGTGATTCATGGCAGTCTAAACAAGAGATATAATATGACTATAACAGCGGTAGGTGACAAAATGTCAAGGGGATGGTTCGGAGGCATTTTCTAGAGCTTCAAATAGTTAAACGTATCAAAAAGAGGGGAAAATGAGAAAACAGTATATACACAAACGATTGATGAACAGTGGAAGCTATTTAGTAGTTTTAATTCACTTTTTACAAGTTAAAGATAACCTTATAAGTTTAGCAATAAAAAAAAAAAATTCAAACTAAACCATGAGCAAACTATAAAACATAGGCCTGACTAATACATCTCTGTTACATGCCTCTCATATTTTGCTCCTGAATACACAATTGCACTCATTTTAGTCTCCTTAGATATGTTTGTAGGATGATTTCTGGTGTTGTTATTTGTTGGTGCTTGTATTTCACAAGTCTCTCATTTGTTCATTAATTTTCATCACAATTATTTTGCCCGTTCATTGATGTTCATCACAAGTTCTTAATTTTGTTATTTCACGATTTGCATTTTTATGTTGAATATTAGATCTAGTTCCCCCTGTGGTTCAATTCAAATTCAGTTACCAAAGTTTTTAGCTAAGTTTGGTCCCCTATTCACTGAAAAATCTGGTAGCCTCAAAACATCTCCCATGTCACTACAGGAAAACACGCATTTACCGGCGGATTTTACCAGCGGACAAAGCTGCGATGGAAAATATGGCGCCTACAGCGGCGCATAATGCGAAGGAATATCTACAGCTTTTTTTTCGACGCACATGTCGCCGGTAAAATACCGACGGATAGAGCGCCGTAGAAAACATCGGTAAATAGCAGCAATTTATTTTTGCGGCGCACTTTACGGCGGAAACATTACCGGCGCAGTTACCGGCGGATAAAACGCCGGCGTATTTAAACTCAACGACTTAAAACCGACGTAGATTGCGCCGGAAATTGTTCCGGTGCCCTAGACGCCGGAAATTCCGCCGGCGTAAACCCTTATTTCCGAACACGAGCCCGACGGCTGCTCATTTCTATCATTTGTTTCTCTCAGAACTTTTTCTCTCCCTCGTCGCCCTCCGTCCGCTCGCCGCCGTAGATCGACGTCGCCGACTTGTGTTGTCGATCACCAGACGTCACTGACGATCACCGCATTCGTTGCTGGGGAAAGCACTTTTTCACCGTGAGTTTACGCCTCCCTCCAGTTTTTTTTTTTTGTTTTTTTTTTTTTTTGTCGTTCATGTAATTTGATATAGGATGCATATTGTAAGGAGGATCTACATATAAGTTTTTTTTTTGTTCATGTAAGGTATATGCATGAGCTATTACTTGTGTTCAAACACAAGGTGGTTTGACCAAGTATTTTCCTATTTTGTGTGGATTACATCAAGGATCTACCTCAAGTCCATATCTTTTTTCTTTAGTCATGGACATTCTCAATAGGCATTCGCAAGAGGATGTACCTTTATGTATTCTTTTTGCTGATGATATTCTTCTTGTTGATAAGATTAGAGATGGAGTTTAAGGTGAACTTAAATTATGGAGGTCAACTTTAGAGTCTAAAGGTTTTCGCTTGAGTAGATCTAAAACTAAATATATGGAGTTTAATTTTAGTAGCAATAGACCTAAAGATGAGATTGTGACTTTTGGCGATCAAGTCAATAATAAGAGTTGACATTTTAGATATCTTGGATCTATTGTTCAGAGTGATGGTGAAATTGAAGGAGATATTATCAGCAGAATTCAAGTTTGATGTTCTTAGTTTTTTGATGCTATTGAACAATGTTAACATGGATATTTATGTTTTTGAATGAACATTTATGTTTTTGAGTATATGTTGAAGTTGTTTATATCTGTTATGTGTATAATTGTCATATGGAAGTGTTTTCGTATAGATTTGCAGGTGTGGAAATTTGATTGTTGGCTGGGAAAACATTTTTTTTTGTCGATGCTACAGGTTTCCAGAGGATTATGCGTCGAAAATGCGACAGAAATGACGATACAAAGAAGTGGATCGATCATGCCGACGTCTTTGTGTGCGCCGGAAATCACCATCGCCTATTCCGGCATTTTATCCGCCGGATATTTCCGACGCAGAGGTTGCGCCGGAACTAAGCCTTTGCTTATTTTCGGCGCCCTTACAACGACTTATGCGCCGATAGCTTCCATCGGATACATATGACGAAAACTACCAAGCATATATCGTCGGAATTATGGAATGAAAATCGATGTCATTCATGTCGTATTTTGCGCCGGAACGTGCGCCGGAATGGTTACCGGCGGATTATACCCATCGGTAAATATTTAGCGTGCTCGCTAAACCGGCGGATGAAAATCCGACGTAAATGCGTCGGAAACTGAAGATTTTCGTCGGATTTAAAAGTTTACCGGCGGATACGGTCCGCCGGTAATGGTGTGTTTTCCTGTAGTGTGTTTAGGAGAAATTTAAGGAGTCTTAGCTTGCCCACAACGTCAAAAAAGACATGCATAGTCGGTGTCGGATGACATCGTGGTCATAAGCTTCAATCCTACCACACCAAGAAAGGCGTGCATGGATCTTCAAAGGTACCTATTTGAAAATGCGCAGTTCTTTTCCCGCATGCACTAAAGCTCATACACGAGTACTTAAGTTTTACCCTACCGTACTAAGAAAAGCATGCATAAGGCTCACCCACTAAGAAAAGCGTGCATAAGTGATTTTTCGGTGCGCTGCAAGCGCTGAAAACAGGACTTGGAGATTTTTTTGAGTTTCGAGAACATTACACCTTTGCTAAGGAGTCGACAGCGATTAGCGGGGTGTGTCGAGGCGACTACGATGTGAATGCACACAAATATTTTTTTTTTAACTTTCTTTTCTCTTTTTTGATCTTTTGCTTCTCTTATTTCCCCTTTTTTTTACAACAATAATAATAAAACTAATAAGTAATGATATTATTTAATAATACTAATTAATAACAATTATGATAATAATAATAATAATAACAATAATACTAATAATAATAGCTATTAATATTAATAATAAAAAAACTTGAGAGAGAGATGTCTAAGGAGTTTAGAGATAGAGAGAAGATTCTTTGTTAGGAAAAAAGAGGCAAATTCTTTAGAAATGAGCTAGGTTAATAAAAGTAGGAGTGATTGTGAGTGAGCCAATGGGTTGTCTTGGCTGTGGTTAACTATATGTGTGTGTGGTGCTTGGTGAAGCCTTCAGACAAAGAGAGGGTAGTGAGGTAGAGGCTTGTTGTAGTTCGGAATAAGGAGAGAGGCGAGATTGAGCCTATCAAACGAATTAGAGAGGTGGAGGCGGGCTGTCTGCGATTGGCAGTGGCTAGGTCGAACAAAACTGCTCAAGTACAGGAAAGGGAATCCTCTTGTTGTGGTTAGATTTAGTTAGCTTGACATAAGGCTGCGAGGTTCGATTCACGGCTTAGAGGGCTGGTTGGCTTCTCTCATGCGAATGGAGGGTGACAGAGAAGAGTGAATGGGTGGCTTGTAGTCTTTGTAGGTGGATCAAAAGGAGCTCGGCAAGAGGCTAGCAGTTGGTGGGTTGAGGTACTCAAACGGGGCGTTTATATGTGGAATTGGATGATTGGAAGTGGTTGGCAGTTGTTCGATCAGCTTACGGCAAGGAGAGGAGTCGGGTGTGGACACTACAGGAAAATCATCAATTACCGGCGGTAATTCTGGAGGTCAAAGAACCGCCGGAATTACCGGCGGTTGAACCGGCCGTTTGACCTCCGATATCAAACGACAATTTTTAATAATAAATCGCCGGAAATGCCGGTGGTAAAATAACCACCAGATAGACCATCGGTTTTTTGTTTGGGCGTCGCATTTACCGGCGGTTTGGCCGCCGGTGTTAAGTGTTTATTTTTTTTTTCCGGTGGTCCAAACCGTCAGATAAACGCCTAAAATTGACCTAAAATTGGCCAAACATGCCCTTCATCCTCATTTGTTCGCGTATATGTTTTTCCTCCAGACGCCTCTCGCGCTCGCCTCCGACTACGTCTACAAGACTCCGGCTGCCGACGCCGTAACTCTGGCCGCCAATCACGCCCCCACTCCGGCCGACGATCACGCCCTCACTCTGCCCGCTGACGCCATTGCTCTGCCCACCGACGCCCTCACTCCGGCCTGCAAATGCCCCGAAGGTTTTCTTTGCATTTACTTTTTTTGTTTTTTTAGTCATGGATGTTGATTTAGAGGGAATAATGAGGACCTACATATGATATTTATTGATTTAGAGATAACATACGATAAAGTTCTAAGAGAAGTGCTATGGAGAGTTCTAGAAAAGAAAGGGGGTTAATAATGCTCATATTCAAGTCAATAAACGTATGTATAAGTTGTTACTTGTGTTCAAACAAAAGGTGGTTTGACCAAGTATTTTCCTATTTCAGATGGATTACATCAAGGATCAACCTTTAGCGCATATCTTGTTGCTTCAATAATAGATGTTCTTAGTTCTTACTAGACATTTGCTAAAGGTTGTACCTTGGTGTACGCTTTTTGCTGATGATATTCTTCTTGTTGATAAAACCACAGAGGGAGTTGAAGGTAAACTTGAATTTTAGAGGTCAACCTTAGAGTCTAAAGATTTTTGTTTGAGTATATCTATAACCGAATATATGGAGTGTAATACGAGGACTCATCAACATCAAGCTGACCATCAGTGGGTTGATGAGAAGACGAAAAAAGCTCACGTGAGTATAATTTTTGGAGTAATAAAATAAAATATAATATAAATTTATTTTATGGATTCATTATCGTAGGATGATTTTATACGAGTTCAGAAAAGTCATCAGTCTACTAGTGAGGGATCATCTTCAGGATCGACCCAGTATTCTGAGTATCATACATGGTCAGATGTTATTGGAGGAAGGCAGAGGGGGAGGGTTTATGGCTTAGGTTCGTAGGGATATGCTTATGAGGGCAGTTCATCTACGTCAATATTTTATGATGTTAGTGGAGCTGAAGAAACTGTTAGCCAGATGATTGCTGCCCTGACAAGAGAGAGAGGAGATGAGAAAGATTCAAAATGAGATGCAGACGGAGCTGTGATCATATCGAGATAAAAATCAGAAGAAGAAAGAGCAAGAGCCGACACATGAATCACAAGGCAACGAGGACACAGGGGATGATTAGTGTTGTTATTTGTTTGATGAACTTTTTGATGTATTTTGAACATCTTACTGTGGATTCATATATTATGTTTATTGTAGAACATATACATTATTCTTTGTTTAAAGAATTGTTTTTGCTTATTGTGCATTTTGGATTGTGCAAATATAATTTGTTGATTGGATTTTGTTGTTGCATATGAAATGTTATGTTGATTTTGGACTCCATTTATGTGGGTTGAATATAATGGTGTGTTGCCCTTAAAGTTTATGTTTTATATATGTTTTGAATTTTGTATAGATATTATGGAAATTCATGTAAATAGAGGGGGACTGTCTTTTTTTTTTTTTAAATGCTACAGGTTTTTGGCAGCTAACCGGCGGTTTGGCCGCTGGAAACGTCGAAACCGGACGGTTTATTTAGTCATCGGTGATTTAATATAGCCGCCAGAACGGTCTACCGGCGGTCGCCGACACTTTGACTGCAAGAATTAACCGATGTTTGAGATGGACGGTATGCCGCCGGTATACCCGGCGATCGCCGGCGCTTTGACCGTCGGAATTTACCGGCTGTTCTGGCCACCGGAAAGCTACCATAAGGTTTAGCAGTTGGAAAATGACCGCCGAAAAACCATCGGTATATTGTCTAACCGCCGGAAAAGTGATATTAGCCGCCAGAAAATGCCGTCGATAAATGAAAATTTTCCTGTAGTGGGAATAGGATTGAGGGTGGATTGCAACTGGGGTCTTGTGTGAGATCGGAGTGGATCGAGGGTTGTTGCAGTCGAAGAGGGTAGGGAACAATTGTGGGAGCTTCGGTGGCTTCTATTGAGAAATCGGGATTGAGACTGGTTGAACCTCTCAACCGAAAGGAAGAGCCAGGCGAGGGAGGTTTTTGAGAAAGAATGGAACAGGAGGATTTCGAGCTCTTGTGTACATAGAAAAAAAAAAATGAGGAGCTTCATTTCTTCTTTGATTTATCAGTGGGAGGAGGCCGCGAACGAGGCTGCCACTACGGGATTTATGCAAGAATTTTGGGATGAGACGCGAACAGGATTTTAGGGATTCTAACAGAGCTGACATATGAGATACGAGGTATTTTTTATTTTGATTTGATTTTAATTTTTTTTTGAATTAAAACTTTTAATAAAAATATTATTATCATCATTATTATTACATGAAATAATAGAAGTGGGCGATCATCCAATATGCCTCAATCGTCCAATACACATCGTTGTCTTGGGATACGCATTGATTCCCTTGCAGAATTTTGTTACATGAAATTATAGTCATTTTTTGGTATTGTCGACGTTCCGAATGCAACAGAGAAGTATGTTTTGCGATCGGACGTCGTTTGGACAACGTCGCGCGTCAATTTCGGGTGTTGATCGCCACTTTCGACTGATTTTGATCACTTTCACCCGAATTGATTGCGAGGGACTCTCTCTCTCTCTCTCTCTCTTAGACAAATTTGACGCTTTAATTGCAACGGCACAGTCTGTTTGCCAATCGGAGACATTTGACCACTTATGTGATGTGTCACGCCTTTCGACCGTCACTTAAGTCACCGATTTTCGCCTTGTTTTATGTGTCTTTAGTGTAATGGTTAACAATGAATTAGTTCGATAAGGCTCATTGGAAATAAATGGAATTGTTTTGTGATATTTTAAAAACACTACAAGTTATAATTTGATGAATGGTAGGGATAAATTTAATAATATTTTTAATTATGATTATGGTGGTGATAATGATATAAGCATATCTATGACGGGGTATACCTTCAATCTCACAAGGTATGCCACCAATTGGAAACATCTTTTCTACCTATGGTTATATTTTCGCTATGAAGCAGAAGTGCTAACATGTGAAGTAACACGCTACGCATAGAACTTTTTTTTTTTTGCTACGCATAGAACCAATGACACATCATTAATCTTAAAAGTAGGGCATGACATGTTGTCAACACAAAGATTTCTTTTATAATTTTTAATATACAATGTCTTATCGAAAAAAAAAAAACATCAAAATTATTTTTCTTAAAAACTCAAAATATTATTTTTCTTAAAAACTCAAAATATGAAGGTTTAAAGCACATTAAAGATAAAAGAAAAATTACATTAAGAAGAAAAAAATAAACTAAAAAAACTCACAGATCTAGAATTTGGTTTACTAGAGGAAAGTTGAAGCTAAGCCTAATTATAGAGAAAGAGTGTGTATTATTGAGTCAACAAAAAAAAATTGAAGGCATCACAGAGAAGATAGAGTCTCGAGGACACGAGAAATGGTGAAATAGCAACACTACAGCAAGCTTGATGGAGAAGACTGGGCAGTGCAACTTGACGTGAAAAGAGCAACTATGGGCTCGACCAAAATGAGGAATATATCAATCATAAGAGATGGCATGTGAATCAGAGCTTGCATGGACCAGCAAAAGATACAAAGAACTTATGCCAAAAAAATAGAAGCTGAAATGAGGTTTTAAGTAACCACAAACAAAACCATCATATTATTGAACCGGGACAGAAAATATTGAATGAACAAATGCTTAACATGTCCCTTGTGTGACCTGCATATGTTGTTTCCATGACGGGTTTTATCCAATCAATGCCTAATTATGATTTTGGCAAGAAATATCTCTAACAAGATTTTAAGCACCAGACATATATTGTGGTGTGCCAAAGGGTTATCTACATCTGATATTTGTTCTAGGCAAACGCATAACACATTTTGAAGTATCAATTCTTCAAATATTTTTCCACTATAAAAGTAGAGGATATACACCTACTTCAATGATTAAAGAACTCATTTAGTTGAAAGATTAAGTTCAAGACCTAGATCTGCACAAGGACAATAAAGTGGTTTTCTATAATAGTCCAAGTAAAATTCACATAGCTTGAAGTCAAAGTATCATGAGAGACCAAGCATATTAACGGAAAGTACCACTTTATCAAAGATTATTTTGAAAACGATGAGATTTAAGTTTAGAAGATGTGCACAAAGCAAAATCCTACCGACATGCGAATAAAGGTGATCCGACCTCACAAGTTTAGGCAATGCTTGAGCTTAGTTGGTGTTTGCAGTTGTCGATTCCCATAAGGGTTTTGGGTATGAAGGACATAAATAATAACTCTTGATTTGACCTAATAATCTAGTCTACTTGTTTAACAAAACAGGGTTTTGAAACAAGTAGAAATTATAGGGATTGTATAAAATTTTAACGGCATTTTTTGGAATATATTATTTGGGCCTCACATTGCATTTACTAGGAACAGATGCCAGCTTCTCCATATGGCCATCATAGTGGGTTTCTCAAGGAAATATTTGACCCAAGATTTAGTTAGATCTACTTGTACCATCCTAATATATAATTAGAGGGAATTTGATAATATGCATGTCCGTTAACTTATTTTGATCTCTTCTATCTTTTAATTGTGGATTTGGTGTCCATCTCATTCCATGTATGTATGCTAATTATTTAATAACCTATGTAAATTTGGTGCGTTTTGCATTTGTGTGTTTTACATGTTCATATATCTGCATGGTATTATGTTATAACCGCTATAAGTTTATGGCCCTCTTTTTGCCACCAAGGAGGTAGAGTTTGGGGCATTTGGGCCTTCTCTTATAAAAATAATAAAATCGCATCAATGCTTTATCAACTAATGGTACTGAGAGAAGGGAACATAGCAGAACAACTCTCCCTTCATCTCCCTAGCTTACTATTTTTTATCTCACAACTAAAGCATGGATGAATGACACCAAACAAAGAGAGACGGTGATGATGCTTCCCAATTCCATTCTCTTTCACTTTGCATCAACTTCTTCTCCCTCATACACCATAGGATCCAGTACAGACTACTTGAGCATTATTAAGCCAATGTTGCCTTACTGATGACGAAGCACAGGTTAACTATAAAGCATAACCATTCCAGCTCAAAAGTTACCCCCTTTACCAACGAATTGTTTTCCAACCGCACAAAAACCGAAGGAACGTAGTTTGGGTATTATCAACCTTATACACAACTAAAGGGAGCCTATGAAGAGCTACACACAAGAAATTAAGAAGTGAAGCCTAAAAAAATATTATTCGATAATAATAACCTAGAAAAATTTTACAAAAGATTCGGAAAATCAAATACCCCCATGATTTTCCAACGAATAAACTCCGACATCATCAATGCAGAGGCCAAAATTTTAAACTAAGTATTGTTTAATTTTTTATTAGTAAGTTAACCAAGGAAAAATCAAAATTTAAATCTAGTCAAAGTCGCCCATTTAACGAGCAACTGTATATGATTAAACCTAACGTGGGTGACAGAGAGTCAGTTACTCATTAAACGGGTGAGTGGTTTTAGTACTGAAAAGTGTAGTCTTTTTTCGGCCCGTTTCTCCTTCTTCCTTCGTTCGTTCGATTTTAACAACTTTATCGTTTGAGCTTCCATGCCAAATAGCCAGAGTGAGGTACGTTTTTTTTTTTTTTTTTTAAGTTAATTTTTTTAGAGAAATTATTTTTGGAAGTCTGTGAAGTAGTTTGTAGTTGTTTTAAACCGATTTTGTGGAGATTTTATGTTTAATGTTGTTTGGAAGGAAAGTTGTGCTTGATAGTAATGGATCTATAATGAGTTTGAGTATTTATAGATGGATTGTATTTGTGATGGAAACTATTTTGAAGAAATCCAAATAAACTTTTTTTTTTTGCTATGTTTGTGATGTTTGATAGATGAAAGAGGTGCGAATATTTGGGGTTGTTAATTAGATATTAAAAATCAATAGTTAATGTGTTATTTTGATAAGAATGTTGGCTTTTTATGTAATTTGATTTTGTTTGTTTTTGTAGATTATTCATTTTTTAAGATTTTTTAAATGAAAATTATAGATATTTTGTCGGTGCAATCATGTGAAAAGTGAACTATGTAGTGTAAAAGAGTTTTGATTTATATTGCGAAGTTTTTGTGATAGTTAATGTATGCAGCACCAATTTATGGCGGGGTTCCTTAATCAGTTTAGCATGACTTTATTTTTTAGCGGTTGTAGTTATGGTTTGCTAGTGGAACAGAGTACTTCAATTATGAGTGGATGTGGAGCTTCGTATGTGCTGATGTATGACGATGAATTATCGTTGGATGCTAATTTTGCACCGACATATATTGAGGGCCGGATTCGTCAATTGCAAATGCCAATTAACTTGAACTTAGAGCAACTTAAGTTAAGGATTTTGAAGGCATTGAAGTATGACACGTTGAAATATACAGTCATGTTAGTTTGTCGTATGCGGGTGGGGAATGGGTTTATTTCTTCGCATGTTGAAGATGAGGAGTTATGTGAAATTATATTATCTCATGTTGCTAGAGAAATACTTAAGATGTATGTGAAAATTCGAGAGTTGAATGTGGGAACGCATCATGCTCAGAATTTGACATCTCAAGTAAATGGATCATCTTGCTAGGAGGAAATTTTCGTTATCGTGGCTATTGTTCAACTAGGATAAGAGCAATGTGTGTCATAAGTAGCCTTTGAACTTCAATATTCTATATTTCTATATTTGAAGTTAGTAGATGTATTGCTTGAATTTTTTAAAATACAATACCTCTTTTAATATAGTGACATGCAAAATCAGTAGTGGCAGGATCATGCAGAATCGTTGACGAAGGTTATGAAACTATGAGCAACGATTCTAGTGAGCAGAGGTGTGATCTTGATGATGAAGTATATATATATATATATATATATATATATATATATATATATATATATATATATATATATATATATATATATATATATATATATATATTGTTTCATAACATTAGGCACTAAAGAAGGCATGTTTGCTAATAATGAATTTGTTGAGACATGTGATACTACCTGCCAGTGGGACAAGGAAATCACCTTTGATGATTTGAATGTAGGGCAACAAGTAGAAAAGGAATTTTCAATACCAACAGACTCGTCGCAGGGGATGTGTTTCAAATGTAAATCGGACATGCTATTTGCCTTACAAGGATAGTCGATAATAAATAATGTTCAATTTGTTGTTGTTGCATCTAACCGAAAAAAATTTACATTTGTGTGTGCTCAGCATTGAAGCTTTGGGACACATTGCTTTTGGCTTTTGCATGCTGGTTTGAGCAAACATCTAGGAGGAATATGGACAATTTCTTCCATGAAGTAGCAGCATACGTGCGCAAGTTTTATTCTTGTTGCAGTAAATCGTCAGTGTGATACTCAATTTATAAGCTACTTCATACTTCGTAGTATTAGAAAGCAAATGGACCTTAAGTCTAGGGAGATTATTGGTCGAATTGAAGCAAAGTTCAATATAAAGATTTCCTACATGAAAGCTAGGATGCTAGACAAAAGACTGTTAAGGCTCTGTTTGGTAGTTGGGAAGAGTCTTATCAGAGTTCAAATTTGTTCATGGAGGCTATCGTATCAGCAATGCCCGAAACAGTATATAGGATACAGTCCATAGAGAATCATAGATTTGAAAGAATGTTTTGGTATTTCATCCCTTCTATAAGTGGGTGGAGATATTGACGACATGTTCTTAGCCTGCCATCCTCAATGGGACCTTCCTTTAAGGTAAATATTGGGGCACTGTTGATTGTTATAGCATGGATGCAAATAATGGTCTTTATCCTCTAGCATTTGCTATTGTGGAGTTAGAGTGCACAAACTCTTGGATTTGATTTTTGAGACAGATGCATGAACTCCTTTATGTTGTTAAAACAAGATCCAATTTATGCATCATATGTGACCGACATGCTAGTTTAGTTCGTGGTTGCCAGTGAATATTTCATGATGTTGCACATCGCCACTGTTTGCGGCATTTGCAGGAAAATTTTAAGAAAGCCATGCGGCAGATGGGTGTTAAGAAATTTTCATCCATGTTGAACTCCATCTTCATCACTTCAGCATGTAGATACCATAGTATGTGATCCCTATCTTTGATTCACACATGCATGCAACATCTAAATTAATGCTAGAGGCCCGGAATCTTTCAAAATAACTTCAAAAATAAACAGTAATGCCTATGTATTAGACCTTCTAGAAGGTTTCAATGTTAATCCTACGTTTAACATCGAATATCTAGTAACCTTCGAGGGTCTAGATTTTAACCCATCCAATTCTCTAATTAATGAGCCTTACATGAACCTTCCTAGTGAGAACCCCAACCTACCTCCGTTCTCAAATGTAACTACTTTACCTACTGCGGAGGCAATTGAAACAATACTTAGGGGCTGTTTGGTTGCCTGAAAAAGAATTGCAATGTAAAGTAAATGTAATGTAAAATAAATGTAGTGCATTTCGAATACATTGAGCTTGTTTGGCTGTCTGTAAAATAAACGCAGGAGAATTGTTTCCTTTGTTTGGTTAGGTATATCCATAGTAAAGTAAAAATATTTTTTTAATAATTTATTTTGACATTAAAACTAATATATTTATAAAAACAGTATATATATATATATATATATATATATATATATATATATATATATATATATATATATATATATATATATATATATTAAGAATATATATATTAAGAGCTTTGATTATATATATATATAGAATCAAAGCTTTGTCACTATTGTCATCCACTCACTAGTACTCTCGTCATCGTTCTCGGCCGGCCACAAGATGTCAGCCATAAATGAAACCGTCTGCGTCACCGGCGGGAGTGGCTTCATCGGATCCTGGCTCGTCCGTCTTCTCCTGGATCGTGGTTACACTGTCCATGCCACTATCCAAAACCTCCGTATCGTCTCTTCTCCCGCTTTCCTCTGTTAAAACAGAACACCTAAATAGTGTCTCATTGAGCTGATGATTTCTCGTTGTAGAGGATGATGCCGAGACAAAGCACCTCGAAGCCCTAGAAGGCGCTCCGGAGCGACTCCGCTTATTCCAGCTCAATCTCCTCGACCCTGCCTCGATAGTCGCCGCCCTCCGCGGTGCTACTGGTGTCTTCCATCTAGCATCTCCATGCATCGTTGATCGCGTTCACGATCCTGAAGCCCAGCTGCTTGAACCCGCGGTGAAGGGCACGCTCAACGTGCTTCGGGCGGCACGTGATGGGGGCGCTCGCCGGGTGGTGGTCACATCGGGCGGCACGTGATGCACGGCGAGGGCGAGGCAAAGGCCGTAGTTTGAAAACAGAGTGACCTGTATAGCGAGCAGTGGCTGTAATTCTTCGGGGGAAAGCCTTGTGCGCGGCCCGGCGGTGAGTGCCGAAGTTGCCGGTTTCGTCGTTTGACTTCATTCATTCGCGCGAGAGCGACAGATTGCTCATTCCTTTCCTTCGTTGCTATTCGACTTCGGCTCCCTCTTGGCTGTTCGACTTCGCTCTTCGCAGGTCGAGCGAAGAATTTCAAACCCGCTCATTTTGAGCGGCTTTGGAAGTCACGGGATCCGGCTCCTCTAATACACTCCTAATACTTCAGAGGGTTTATTTTTGCTCAGTTCAAAATTAACCAAACAACAGAATTTAGTAAATGCATGTATCTAATTTACTTTACCCTCCTAATTCAGGCAACCAAACAGCCCCTTAGTGATGAACTTATTTCCACCAAGGATGGTGGACGTCAAAGGTATTTAGTTCGTTGGACAGGGAAATCAGAGCGAAGGACACGTGGATTGATCGAGATGAGCTGCTGAGGATAGACCCCGACCTTCTAGAGTGGTACGAGAACTCCATACAAGTACTCGACAGGGTCGAGCTTTCTCCCACCTGGGGAGAATGATGAGGACATCAGCTAAAGATTCAGACATGTGTATCTCCGGAGGAATCATAGATCGATGGCTACAATTCAGAGTGTATTTTTTATTCTATGTATTATGTTATATTTGAGTTTTCCTATTTTACCTCTATAGGGAATTGAGTCTATGTTGTAGCCTGAGGGCACTTTAGTCTTTTCAGTTTTTCTTTCATTTAGGCCTATTTATAGGAGGCCTCTTGCATTATATTGGGATGAAGAATTATGAAGAAAATTTTAGCTTTCTTTGATCTCTTAGTGAGTTCTTGAGAAGAAACCCTAAGTGGGTGAAAGCAATATCCGTCAATCTTTGGAGGATTCTAAGGTTCGCGGCTCTACAATCTCTTTGTGAGTTATTGGTTCTTTTATTTTATTCTTCATCTTTCTCTTCCCTCTTCACCTATACTGAATCCCCTCCCTATCTCCCCAAACCGACGGCCTCAACCCCTCCCCTTGATTTCCCAATACCCGCCGCCCCTCCACCTAACAAGCTGTCGGCCACTTCATCAACTCGGCGGCCGGCCTCACCCCACCACCCCTCTCCCACCCAAGCTTAACCCGCCGGCCACCTTATCCCAATTTTCTGAAATTCAAAATCCAATTGCCTTCATTTACTTTCCTAAATTAGATCCTAGTCAATTAGGAAGTTTCTTATTGAGAATTCAATTAAATATTTGAATTCAAATACTTTCCTTTTGTTAGACACTCGTTTAGGAAACCTCCTCATTGAATCAAATCTAAAATTAAACTCATATTTGATTTTATTCATTGTTTATTCCTGGGGGAGAGGGCACACTTAAAATGAAACCCCCATCTCCTCCCTATATGGTCGTCCCCTTACTAAGCATTTATTCTCTCTAATTTAAATTCCAATCACCATTAATTCCCCACTAATACCCCATTAATCCGCCGGCCCCTTATTGTTCCTTTTGAATAATTTTGAAATTCAAATTTAACCCCTCTCCCCCCCTTAGTGAAATATGAATTTAATTCCAGATTTACTAAATCCCTCTCTCCACCTTACTAACCCAACCAATCCACCCCTCTTACCCGACCCCTCTCTAATTTCCTCTCACGGCCGGACGCCATCACCTTCCTCCAAACCGCCGCTCCCACTCTTTCCCATCACTCAATCTTCATTGCTACCCACTCAAGGCAAGCATGAATGACCGATTCAGAGATTGATCTCGGATTCGTGGAAGATTACACGAACAGACTGACTTCCTTCAATCCACTTCCTTCGATTTCAATCCGGACTTTGACAACTCGGTGGAAGAATATGTGGACCGCATTTTATATCAAGTGACCCTTTCAATTGAAGAGCACATCCTTCCGGGCCACTGGTAAGTTGTCAAATCATCAACTATTACCCGAGGTTTCTACCTTCTATTGGTGGCATCACTAAGTGTGTTGATCTTGCTTCTCCGTCAAACCTACCAACTTGAGAGAGAGTGACTATTGGAGATTTGGAGCTCAAGGTGAACACATCACTTTGTTAACCCGTGGATTGTGTTGAACTAGTCATTTCATTACTTTATATTTGTTGTTATTTTAAAGGATTCCCTAACTTTAGTTTGTGAACGATTGCCTATGCATAGCTTCTTCATAAGAACTTCTTTGAACCTATTTGTATGAAGAATTAAGATTTAATTTATTATTGCTCAACAATTTATTTATTAATACTCGCAAACAATTTCTGGTTTCACATCAATAAGGAATCCAATGTTCATTAGAAAATTATATATATATATATATATATATATATATATATATATATATATATATATATATATATATATATCAAGTTACTTATTGTTTTAAAACTAATAAAACAATAACTTTAGATATAACTCAAGTTACTTTTAAATTTCTTAAGAAAAGCTGATTGATTCACCTACATAACTTCCTCCCAAAAAATATGTATGCTGCCATAAATTCTGCATAAAATTTATTAAAAAAGTAATTAACGTAACTTCTGTTAGATATTATTATTCATTCTCCTACATTATATGCTCCCAACAACAAAGTTTATAAAATCTAACTTCTCATTCGTCTTATCATAACTCTGAATTCAATTTTTTAAGAAAATTTTAAAAATCGACTGTGAAAGGGGTGACTAGTACACAGTAGCAAGTCGCCTGTTAAATGGGCCACTTTGGCTAGTTCTAAAATTTCAAATTTACACAACTCTCCTTGACCTATTGGTTGAGAGCTTAGGCTTCCAAACTAAGAGATCCAGGGTTCGAGTCTATGTGTATGCGTTGTGTGTGTGAGTTTGCCTTAAATGGCCTAAATGTCCCAAAAAAAAAAAAAAAAAAAAATCAAATTTCGTTGGTTTAGTAACTAAATTGCTTCTAAACGATACTTAGTTCAAAATTTTGGCCCAATGCGGACGGCACAATCGTGCCCTAATCCATTATCTTCTTGTGGAGAGCAATACGACAAAGAAATTATGAGACCAATCCCATCTAACCATCTACTTACTAATTGTCACGCATCACCAAAGAAAGAAGAACCCGATCAAAAAAAAAATGGAAAGAGGATCAGAGAGAGAAAGAGAGAGAGGAGTACGAATCCCATGAGCTTATGAAGAGTCCCCGAATCCGTAACGAAGGCGTAGGTGAGAGCAGCGGGGACGGTGACGTAAACCGCAAATTTGGCGATCTCGAGGATCCCCTTCGCCGGCCCAATAGAAGACATAGCTTTCCCTTTCCCTCGCTCTTGGCTGCCTCAGTTATCGGCTCTGTGTCGTCAAGCCGCTTTCACAACGGACTGTAGCGATCGTTTTAGAACTAAAGATTCATCTCCGTCGGAAGGAAAATTTTTGGAACAGGTAATACGTCTGAAAGAGGAATCAGGATGAGGATAATAATGATAATTAATAAAATGCTGAAGATCCACGTGTAGTAGGAGTTCAGGGTTCTATGAGTCTAGGTTAAAAAAGATGATTCCCATATAAGTGAAATTTACATGCATACTATTTTAGAACATACTATTTACATATCTAACACCTAAAACTTTAATATTACATGCAAATCATCCTATATTATTTTAATATCAAATATACTACTTATATTTCTTTCCTACAACTCATATATTTCATTTCTATCACTCATATTTGATATGAAAATAAACTATGGGTGGTATGTATGTAATATTAAAGTTTAAGGTGTTAAATATGTAAATAGAGTAGTATTAAGTGGTATGTATGTAAATCTCCCTATAAAATATAATAAAATAAGCACAATAATTATGTTATCATTTTAAATATGAGATAAAAATTAAAGAAAATAAAAAATTATGAAATATAAAATTTATATAATTACTTAAAAATAAAAAATTATGAGAAAGATTAACTAATTGAATATCTGAATATTGATATTTATATGAATATATAAATACTGATATCGATACTGCTATTAACACTATTGATATTTGTGACTGATATTAATATTATTTACTATTATTAATTCTATTTAATGTTATTGATCAAGATATTAATATTATTAGTGACATTAATATTGTTGGTTGTTATTGATATTATACCTGATAATGGAATGGACTAAGATGTGATGAATTATAAAAAGATAAATAGATACAGATAATTAGTATAGACATTGACGCATATATTTTTTATATGATGTATGATATATTATTATCTTTTATCTTTCATTAATTTCACCTGTAAGATTTTAGTTACTTGTTGGGTTATATACTTGTTATGTGATTTTACATATTTTTGGAAAAGTGTAAATATCCTATGATATGAAGCTTTGAATAAGAAAAAAAGGCAATTATTTTTCTTTATGTAATTAAATGATTAAATTAAAAAACGAATGTAATTCTTCTAATATAGTTCATGTGGATAAAATTTGTTCAATCAGCCAGTTTTAAAAAATCGGGACCGACTCACTGGTTGAACCAATGGTTCTTGCTGGTTCATCCTGATTTAAAGCAAACCTAGTTCTTAAACCAGACCGGACCAACCATCTTACCATTTCACGGCAAAATTAAACACTACAGAAAAATCATCCATTACCGGCGCAATTTTCAGGCGGTTTTTTGGCGATGAATTTTCCGACTGTTTTCCTATGGTCAATTTTCCAGTGCTTTTGTCATCTCATTTGGAATGTTATAATACATTAAAATAGTTATGCTTACCAACTTATTGCTAGAGTCAAAAAGAGCTGTAAGATCAAAATTAATAATGCACATAACATGTCGAGAGGCGCAAAAAAAACATGGCGAGAGAGGAGCGAAAAGAAAAACAAAAGTTGAGCTCGACTTTGCGAGTAGTGAGAGAGGAGCAAAGGGGAAAATGAAATAGGCCGTTTGAGTCGAGGGAAAGCAAGCCATTTGGGAGTGGTCTACGTTTGTGCCTTTGATATGATATTGTAGCTAATGTAAAAAAAATTTATAAAAAAATTAATTGTGAAAATTAGTAAGAAAATTATTCCGAACAAAGCCTAAAGCATAGTCTTGCAAGTTAAATCATAGAATTGTTAGGTATTATTTTTGTATAAAAATAATGTTAATTTTCTTATGTAAATTTATCATCCACACTTAAATTTACTTTAAAATGAGTGCAACACATAAAAAATTCAATTAAAATGTATATTACGCATATCTCAAAATAAATACAATACTTTTAAGATCAATTTTGACAAAAAAAAAAATTGATCAATAAATTATATGATAACTTTTTTATGAATATATTACATGCATTAAAACTCGTGACTGAATAATTATAATTTATACCTCTAACTCTTATTTTTCTTATAAAAAAATTGTACTCTTATTTTTCTTATAAAAAATTTGTTTTAATATCACTTGTAGGCTGTAGCCAAGGGAGAAAAAAAAATGGCACGTGCCCCCCCTCCCTCCGCCCTTGATTGAACTGGTCAAATAGGTCGAACCGCCTGATTTGATCTGATTTTTAAAACCATGTTTAAGACAAGTATTTAAATAAAAAAATTAAATCAGAAACTGCAAGTTTTCAAATTTATATTTAACTTTGAATAAAAATTATGTCGGTATATTTCAATATATTTTATATTGAATGGTTTTTATTGTACGTATAATTAGTGTCATGCATTATATATTATTTTTTATATAATTAAATTAATAAATAATAAAATTCTAATTATAAAATAATTATAATTAAATTATGATATAAATAGAATTAAATTATTGGTCATTCTTAATGTTGTGTCTTGGAATATTCGCAACGATAGAGAGGTAAAGTTTAACGTCTCATTTTTGTACGAAGATCCAACACACAATCAAATACAAGAAAGAGGGTGTAGCGTTCATAAGAGACATCATAGTTTTTACTTAGAAACCTCAAAAAGGGGGAAAAATCACGGGGCCTGGCCCAGTTTGAATAAATCCACCATTATTTGCAGTCGATTATATATGAGACCCTTCCTTGGGAGAAGGCCTTAGCTTTGATGTATACATCATATAGAATGTACTACATTGTGAGAATTGTAAGAACATATTTGTCTGGTCGGTATGACCATAGTCGGTAGGCGACAGAGATTGGAAGGACTGTAGTTAACAAGAGATGGTGGTCAGGAAGATCATTGTCTGGCAGCAGGGTTTCGAAGGACCATAATTTGGTGATAGAGATCAGTAAGACCGTACATGGCAACAAAAGTCGAGAGGACCATTGTCGGTAACCAAGTGGAAATCCAGCATCAGATGGTGGACGGGTAGAAGTCCAGTGTCAGGGGGTGGTCTTATGGATCTCCTGTGTTAAACGATGATTCGGCGGATCAAGTCTGGCGTCAAGTAGAGATCCGGCAGAACTCTAGCAACAGGCGGTGGCTCGACAATGGTTCAACCGCACTTTGATATCAGGTGGTGGTTCGAAGGCACTCTGACATCAGGTGGTGGTCCAACGGAAGTCTGACGTTAGGCGATAGTTCGGCGGCCCTCCGAGCGGTGGTCAAGGAGATTGGCGGCCGAAGCTCCCCCCCCCCCCCCCCCCCCCTCTGACATCAGGTGGTGGTCCAACGGAAGTCTGACGTTAGGCGATAGTTCGGCGGCCCTCCGAGCGGTGGTCAAGGAGATTGGCGGCCGAAGCTCCCCCCCCCCCCCCCCCCCCCCCCCCCCTTCCTTTTTCCAAAAGAAATAGGGTTCTATTTATATATTTTATGGAGTGGCATGTCTTGTAAATAGGTGGAAGATTAGGGGCAGTTTGGGAGTGATTCATTGTCCGGAGACCAACCAATTTAGGCTTTGTTTGGAGAGAGATTATTCTGTGCAGACGTCGAACGTAGTTCATCGTCTGGAGACCAACCAAAATATGCCACGTTAGCTGTACTGAACTCAGTATCGAGCGGTACCGAGCGCAATACCGAGCTGGTACCGAGCATGACGCAACATGGTGCATTCTAGTTGGTCTCTGGATGACGTTCGTCGTCCGCGCAGAATAATTTCACTCGTTGTTTGGGACGACTTTTTTGTTGCTTCTTAAATAAGCTTTTTAGTATAAAAAAATTAATTTTTGTATTAAAAAATTGCTTTAAGAAATAGGAAGAAAGCCGTCCCAAACGAAGCCTTAGTCTTAAATCTATAAAAATTAAAAGTATTAGTCATGTTTTAAAGTATAACAATGTAGAGAAATACATAATCAAGCTCTCCTATTTCTCTAGTTTTATTCTTTAATTCTTGGTTTTCAACTTCTTATTCCATTTCTTTCTACATATTTCATTCTTCTTAATTAAATGGGTTAAACAATTAGAGATTTGTTCTTCTTCTTCTTTTTGTTCCCCGTCATTTAAAAAAAACGATTAAAATTAATTGTTTGTAGTTGTCCTGATTATCTTATTCTCCTCCCCACGAAACTTGATATGGAGTTAATTTAGTTTCCATTTACCATGACATCTGTAAACAAGATTGCTTTTTTATCATCAAGATGAATTTTATTTCATGGCCACTACCAAAACCTCAAAATGACTATCAATACACTACTTAGTTTTAGACAATATTTTTTTTTAGCATTACAAAGTAGTAAGAAAATCTTCCCAAATGAAGACTAAGAGTTCATTTGAGACTGTTTTCTTACTACTATTAAAACAACTTTTTAGTATAAAAATTAATTTTTTTGTACTAAAAAGCTGCTTTAAGAAGCAGTAAAAAAATAATCCTAAACAAAGCGGCCTAAGATTGTACAAAAAAGCTGCTTTAGAAAGCAATAAGAAGGCTGTATATAATGAAAGAAAATATAGAGATAGAGGAGAGAGATACGAAAAATAAGTTTGAGGAAGAAGATAAAAGAAGAAAGTTGAGGTAGAAATTAAAAAAAAAAAAGAGTGGAAGCATAAAAATAGAAAAATGAGAAAAGTTGGTTAGGAATCCAAATATTTAAATCTTCATATCATAATAACACTCTGATATAATATTAGTATTCTTTCGTATATTCAAAATTAAGTTGTTCGATTCAAATTTATTCATAGATGACACAATCTTACTAACAAGTTATTGATAGGTTAAAGCAAAAATAGAGTGAGAACAGCAAGTGAGTATATATAGAGAAGTAGAAATCTCAAATGTCTCTACAAGTCAAACCCACAACATGTTTGAGCCATGTCCTCAGCAAGATATTTAAGATATGCTCATTCACCTCTTATTTATAGTTTTCAGGGGTTACAGAAAAGACTATATCTTGAATGAAAAAATAATAAAAATAGTACACAACCTCTCATAACTCTATGAGGTCTGAAACAGACAAGAAAGAGGTATCCAGCTTGCAAGTTCATGAGAGCTTTTAATACCCTTAGAGAGAGAATTCAAGAGGGCACCAAACTCTCTCCATAAAGTCATAAACCATTACAATGCTTGCTGTGCATACCAACTCCACAGTTTTTACACCCATTTAAGCTTCATTTGGGACGGTTTTCTTAGTGCTTTTTAAAACAACTTTTTAGTAGTCTTAATGAAGCAGTAAGAAAGCCATCTCAAACGAAGCCTTAATAAAGCATACAAAAGCTGAAAATAAGGCACAGACAAACAGCTTATTACAGCAAACAATTGGTTGATCAGTCACATATTCATAGTTTTTACAGTGAAAACATCAAACACTACTGGATAAGCTTGGGCTGCATGGCCCTTATTTTGCTTGTTCACATAGCTGTCAATATTGTACTCTTTCCTGTGAAGTGTAAAGGTTCAATAAGAGTTGATTCATTGGTGGGTTCCAACAAATTTAATTGGTATAAATCACAGAGCCTAATTTTTCATAAAGAAATATGACTGTCAAGTTGTTGGATTATCAGACTGGAGGAAGTCATCTAACGAGCAAATAAGAAGTCGTTAATTTGACATGCATGAATAGATGTATAACTAATCAGTAATTTCTCATGTGAAGGAAATCATCCATTTGAAGAATCGTAGGGGCCGACTTGATGGGTCATACTCGTTTGCTTGAGATGAATTCACATGGCATATATGGTTGTACGAAAAAAAAAACAAAATTTCTGGCAAACTCGAGTACTAATGGAATTGAGGTTGAAGTCAACAGTACAATTCGATTGATTGACACAATCATATCCCACACAGAACAAACATATAACATCACTACATATGTAAATTTTACAAAATATGTAATATTATGAACCTTCAACAACAATTATAGATTAGCTTGAGGTAAAGCTTCACCTCAAAACCATTACTCATGAATTAGAATCACTTAGAAAAAAAGTAGACATTGAGAATAAGAAAGGTTAATCATTTTCTTGCTCCAAAGATTGTTTATATACTACTCAAGTATCTTTTCAAATTACGAGGGTATTTTGATCCAAATGAAATTTCTTATAATTGATAAGTATTTTTTTCTTGTCCAAATCAATTCCTTAATTGTTTTAGGGAAATATATATATATATATATATATATATATATATATATATATATATATATATATATATATATATATATATATATATATATATATATATATAGGTTCCGTTTGGGATAGCTTTCTTAGCAGTTTTAGTTTAATAAATTTTTGTACTAAAAAAATGCTTTAGAAAATAATAAGAAAGTTGTCATAAATGAAACCTTTATTTGATTTAGACTTCGGCTTCGTTTGGGACGGCTTTTTTATTGCTTTCTAAAACAGAGTTTTAGTACAAAAATAAAAAATTTTGTACTAAAATCAGTCAAAAAAAGTCGTCCCAAACGAAGCCTTCATTTGAGACTACTTTTTTATTGCTTTTTAATATAAAATTTTAATTAAAAAATTAAAATTTAGTATTAAAAAATTACTTTAAAAATAATAAAAAAGCTGTCCCTAATGAACCATTAAATCGAAGACCATGAGGTCAACATTTAGCATGATGAGTGAGAAAAGTTAAAAATAGTTCACTAGGTAAATTCAAAAATTTATTAAATCGATTTTAAATAAATAAAATTTCCATCTATCTCTACAAAAATTAATTTTCACCAAATTTTGTAGCATAGACTTTTTTTTTTTAAATTTCATGAGCAACGGTTGCATTTCCACCTCCGACCGGCCACAGTTATTGCACTATTATTACCCACCAACTAACCATGTACGCCATCTCCCAGCTTCTCTCCACCATAATAGCATATATACCCCCACTTTCTTTACCGTCGACGCACCCATCTTCTCCAGTCCAAGATTTTAACGGCGAGATATGACGGCAGGCGGGAAGCGTGTGACGGCGTACGCGAAATCGTCGGTGGTGTCGACGAAGCCGGTCCGGCCGGGGAAGACGTACCCTTTGTCGGAGCTGGACCACGCGATGGAGCGGCATTCGCTGCACATGGTGTTTTACTACCGGAGCGGGTCGAAGCTGGAACGGGCGAGGTTGAAGGAGTCCATGTCAGAACTGCTGTGGTATTTTCCGGCGACGACCGGGAGGATGAACTGGGACGAAGGAGGGAAGAGGTGGGTGGTGAAGTGTAACGACGCCGGAGTGAGGGTGGTGGATGCGAGGACGGACGCGACAATGGATGAGTGGATCGCGACGGCGACGGCGGCGGAGGAGAGGGAGCTGGTCCACTGGGAGCCTATGGGGAATGACTCGTCTATCTGGTCTACTTTTTATGTTCAGGTACTTATTTTACTTCAACTCGTTTTTCAGTGCTACGTACTTACTGTCCCTCGGTGATCTAATGACAGATAGGCTTGTCAATTTCGGGTCAAGTGTCGGGTTCGGTCGAATCTGTAACTGACCCAGTTTAATCGGGTCAACCCTAATCCAACAAGAGTAGTTAAACGGGTAGGAAACTCAGACCCGAATCCGACCCGTCGGGTTGCTGGGTTGACCCGACCCAACACGAGAATGCAAGCTGGCGGAACGCGGGCCCGTGGACGCAGGCGTGCAAGCGGGCCCATAGACTAGGCGAGCAGCGCCGGCGCGAGCAGGCAACGCGGGCATCCGCAAGCTCCTCGCGAGCGCCAGCTGCGTGGCGCAGGCGGGCAACTGCGCGGGTAGCGGGGGCAGGTGTGGGCAGCCTCAAGCAGCGCAGGCAGCTCACTCTAAATGGATTTCCGGGTTGACCCGACAACCTCCGAACCTGACCCATTTTTCAAACAGGTCGAATCCGGGAACTCGAACTAGATCCATTTTTCAAACATGTCGAGTCCAACCCGAAATTTTCAGGTCAGGTTCAGGTCCAATTTTCGTGTCATGTCAAATATTGACACCCCTAATGACAGATAGTAGGAACGACGGTGAGGCTATTTGTTGAAAATATTTTGTGCGGATATGAACGTCATTTAAAGTTAAATTAGCCTCTTTATTGTGTGACGCGGTTGTGTACCCGCTGTGTATCAGGTGACATAGCGCGTTCTGATTCACCTTCGAATGGTCCAGTGTCCGCACATAATAAGTTCAGATAATTGAGGTTACATTGAGACATATTATTTTAAAAAAGAAATGACTCAAGTTTTATGTGAGAGGTATGATATGGATGTGCATAAATCAAATTTTATGATATAAAATTAAAATAATAATATAAAACAAGTAAGGGCATTTAAAAAAAAATTATTAGATTTTTTTCTGATTAAAATATTTTTTATTAATATTTGGCACGAGATATAGAATTTATGATGCTCTTAGAATCTGATGATGTTGCATTTAATGATAAAATGACACAAGAAAGTTGTGGAGATTATTAAAATAACTTGGGTGATTTTGTCCTAAATGTTGTGTTGATGGACATTCAAAGATATTTGTGGATAGTCATGAAGGATGACCGGGATAATCTCTCGTTCTTGGAAAAAGAAGGGTTTGCATCAAAAAATTTATTTTTTTTGACATTTAGGTAATTTAAGACAAATTCACACACACAACGTATATACATAGACTCGAACCCTGGACCTCTTAGTTGGAAGCCTAAGCTCTCAACCAATAACCCAAGGAGAGTTGTGTCATCAATTTTATTCAAATGAGGCTAGAAGTGATTGATTGAGGGGAATGAAACTTGATTTTGAGAAATGTGCTTGATGGAAAGAAGGAACTAGCAACTTTTTTTTTGGGGGGCTATAGTATACCTGACAGTAGAATGACAAAATTTTTCATATTAATGTTGCACAAATATTAAGCACACAAATATATAAGATAAAATTAAATACCAGGATTTTTATATGAAAATCTTGAAAAATGGAAAAATTACGGAGCCACACATAATCAAAGTGATTCCATTAAATTTGAGTGAGTTACAAAATTTGATTTATCCTTTAATTTGGAGATGATGAGATTACAATAGTTTAAGGAGTTAGACAGAAGTCCGATGACAGTTGGTAGTTGGACAGAAGTCTAGTGACTGGTGATGGTCGGGCAAAAGTCAGAGTTGTTTAGTGGTCGAAGAGAAGTCCAACTACGACTGGTGGTTGGGCTGAAGTCTGGCTACTGCTGGTGGTCAGGTGAAAGTCCAGTGACGGTCGACAACTGGGTGGAAGTCCAGCTTTAGTCGGTGGTTAATTAAGTAGAAGTTCGGTGTCGGTTGGCCATCAGACGGTGGTTGAAGAGGAGCCTTAAATTAATTTTGGAAGTTTCCAATTAGAATTTGCCTCAAGATTTGTTCTCAATCAGAATAAATTTTTTATGATATATCAAATCTAATATGTCAAGAATAATTTTGGGTGTAATACACTATGTTGAGAAAGTTACACAAATAATATAGGAGAATACCATTTTAGTACTTGGGAGGTACTCTTACGAGGTTGCGGATGATTTTTGAAGTACAATAAGAAACTCTGTATGTATAATTATGGATGTTGGGGCCTTTTTGGTGTCCATATTTTGGTTGAGTTACTAGCAACGTTGGCTCTTATACGGATGCATTCGTCAAATCTTATTGGCCTTTCATCGTTATGATGTATGAAGTCCAAACACAAACTCCATTTTGTGAGGTGGTAGGACTGCTAGGAGATTGGCTTGAGGTTTAGGTTGGTTCAAATATATGAGTCACACAAAATGTATATGCCCCTTCACTTATGCAACGTTTTTTTTAACCGCTTTTTACTCTACAACCCCTATGAGTGAAGGGTTAGGCAGGTGGTGCAACCATCCGACTTCCAACCTTATGTTGTGTGGGACTCCCGGTGAGCAAGTGAATGATCAAAAAAAAATTTGGGTTTTCTCTTAAGCTGCTTATCATGTAATGGTTGATCGATATTCCTACTTGCGTAGATTTTTTAGGCCCCTCATATGATTAGGACCTTTGAAAACTATCATGATGCTTTGATTATAAAAGTAACTATGATGATGATTTATTTATGGATGGATTTTGCATTGTCTCTGACAACCTCTGACTCAATTAATACCAATAACATGTGTTAATGGCTGTTAGTCACTACTTTATTGCAAGCTCAAATACTTCTTGGTTCTATTCTATATAATAGTTGAACCTTTCTCTTTGGTGTAGTTGGAACTATTTTTTCATATATTGTATGTTTGTTTTCTTTTTTCAATATAATTATACATAATGGTTGATTGTTTACTTGTCTTGTTGAAATTCACTTTCATTGAATGCATCAGTTCAACACGCCCTTTTCTTTGCAATATACCTTTCCTTAATTTAAGAATGCTTGAGAACAATCAATCATGAGTTTACTAATCAACTTTGACTACTTTCTCAAAGAAAACTTCACAGTCAAGGGACATAGAACATGAGCGATGAAACTTCATATCAGTCAATCTATCTATTCCAAAGTTGGGTTACTTATCATGTTTTTATTGTGGTTAATTGACCTATTATTGAGAACATATTTCTGAATTATTACTAACTCTTATGACCAGTTCCACCTACTTTTATTCACGTGCATGTACCTATATCATTTATAGCATTGAAAAACTATAAATATGGCGGATAAACAACTTGTCATGCATCATAAAACTTGATGTAGTCAAGAAAGACCATTTTTCAAAAGATGGGGGATGAACAATTAAGAGTCATCGTGGACCTAAAAAAACTTGAGATAGTTCTTTTGAAGAGAGGAGGTGTGGACTAGATGATTTAGAGTGGATGATAAGAGATAGTTAGTAATGTTTTTCTTTTGAATGGAGGGTGCGGATTAAATGACCTAAAACTCCAGCGTTCGTTGGGCCTAAAAAATTATTCATTATTTTTGAGTTTAAAATGTCTAAAATGTGAAAAAAATGGTGCATTAAAATGTACTAATAATCTTTTCATGATCTAATGTCTAAATTTACTTAAAATCTTGTTATAGCTGAGAAACAAACTCCCTTAGGCTTCTTCATAATGTGATGCTCTAGCTTGGGTGAAGAGATAATTGAACCTTACTACACAAAATCATAAAAAATATTTATAAATATGAGATAATAATAATAATAATAATATATTTTCAACTGCCATAGTTATATCAATATTCTTCATATTATGAATGATTTAAAGTAAATTAATTTAAAAATAATTTGATTGACAATCTTTCTACTTACAAATTACATACATCTATTTCTGATATAATTCATATAATTATTTATTTTATTATAACTTTTTTTTTCTTATTTTATTAAAAAATAATTTTATTTTTATATATGATTAATTCATGACTAAAATATATTTATTCATGTTTGTTACATTTTTTATTTAAAATGTTCATGAACAAATTTATTTATACGAAGAATCATTGTATGAGCTTGTATTTTTAGGAACGGGCTCATTTAGTGACTTGAAAACTCTCACAAGATATGTTCATGAAAAAGCTCATTTCACTAGATATGCTCATGAACATGCACAATGTATTTGTTTGTTAGTAAGTTCGATAAAGCTCATTTGTTTAAAGCTCGATAAGCTTAAAATGAATCGAACATGAATCAAACATGAACATCTATTATTTTAAACGAATCAAGCTAGAACTTAAATATAAAGGCTTGAATTGAGCTCGAACCAAAGCTTTAACAAGCTAATAATAACGAGCTTAATGTGATAGCTCGTATTTTAACCCAGACAAATAAATCTGAGGCGTGACAATTAAACATGTACAAGCACCTGCTCGGCTTTAATCAGCTCATTTGCAGCCCCTACATAAATATTAATCTTTATATTAACATATATCATAAATTTGAGCAACATGGTCTTAGTATCATATCCTCCCAATATCAAAACCCTAAATCGGCAGTTGCTTATTAGGCTTAGAAATATCATCTTCATTAAAAAAATAGAAATCTCATCATTGAAATTAGGGAAGTGCAATAATTAATAGTATAATTTGCATGAAGCACATTTTGACACTGTTGAGGAGTAAATCTTTTCTTGCCTTTGCAATCATTACCCTATATTGATTAAGGATTTGCAATTTTAGATGTCAATCACTTTTTTGTTGATGCTTTTTAAAATTTTTTGTAGTAGAAAATTACTAGAATAACTAAATTATTTTTTCTATATAATCTTCATAATCAACTTTATAAAAAATGACCGTCTTTCTACTCAAACTTTAAATTAGTAATTCTATAAAAAAAGTGTAAGCATATGCCTATTAGAGTGTTATGATATTGTATAACTTAAATAAGTTGAAAATATGTTGATATTTTTTATTTATTTGGAAAAAGTAAGGGCAAAGCACAAATTCATTAACTACAAGAAAATAATTATATCCCAAAAATTAAAACATAATTATCACTCTTCTTTCATATGAATTGAAGAAATTAAGACCGAGCTGTCAAAAGCCTCAAACAAAAGGATCAAAAGGAGAAATGTAAGACCCAAGTCCTTAAAAAAGACTCAAAATGAATGCGCAAAAAAGAAGAGCTTCCAGAATAACAATCATCAGGTCAGAGAAAATTTCCCAAGAAGTCAATTGGTTGCCGCATGGACCATCAATTTGAGAAATTATTCTGTGCTGAGATCAGATGCAGAACTCCATCCGGAGACAATTCAGAATGTGCTAGGTCAGCGATACCGAGCAGTATCGAGCTGCGACATTCGACGTCTACACAGAATAATTAATCCATCCAGGGGACAAATCTGGAACAAAGCCAACATTCATCATCCTCCTTGTAAAAAGTTGCGACCCATAGCCCTAAAACAAAACAATTCTTGGCAAGAAAGAGGCCAACCCAAGCTCCAGCCACGCACCAAAACCCCAGAATAGCAGCAGCGTTAAGAAATAGCATGTTTAAGTTCATCAAACCTTTCCATGAATATATTTTAAGGATGATAGATTTCTTAATGGTGGAGCAAACAGTAGAAATGCTATTAATATTGGCACCAGATCTCCTTTTATTTCTCTTCCTCCAAACGAGGTAAACAGAGCAGCAAATAGTCAAAAAATACAGTCTTTTATGTAAACTCCCAACGTTTGAGGAGGATCAGATACTTTGTGATGAAAAAAAGCTTTACTAAAGCATTCGTTTTTTTACTATTTATTAACAGATAACAGAGTTCAAGGACAAGGGATTCGCCATCGGCCTCAGCTGCACCCACATGCACTCTGATCCCACCTGCGCCACTCTCCTCATCAAAGCCTGGGGGGACTGCCACCGCCGCGCCGCCATAGCCAACCCCCCTTTCTTCCACCCGCCCGCTCTCATCCCCCGCCCCAACGCCAACCCCTCCTCCCCTCTCCTTTCCCTCAAATCTGCCAATGCCACTACCACCACCTCCGCCGGAAGCATCTTCTCCGCCGCCACTTTCCGTTTCCCCGCCGCCGCAGTCCGATCCCTCCTCGCCGACCTCCCACCCGATTCCACGCCCTTCGATGCCCTCGCCGCACTTTTCTGGCTCTCTATCTCCCGCGCAAACTCAACATCTCTCTCGTCCCTCACCCTCGTCACCGACTTCCGTAAGCGAATGTACGCGCCGCTTCCGCACGGCTTCTACGGCAACGCCGCCCATTTCTCCTCCGTCGAACTCGACCCGGCTGCCGGATGGGCCTCGGCGGCCAACTCGATTGGCCGGCACGTGACGGGTCTGGAAGAGGAAGAGTACTGGTCGGCGATTGAGTGGCTGGCTGCCCGGAAGGTAGCGGCGCCGGTGCTTTCCAGATGTACGGGCCGGAGCTGACTTGCTTGAAGCTGGATCATGTGATGGCCTACGCGGCGGAGATGGAGGAGGGGGTGGGCCCCGCACACGTGTCGTGCTGGATCGGCGGGGCAGAGGGGAATGGGATTATTACGGTGCTTCCGGCCTCAGCCGCGCCGGAGGAAAAGGAAGCGCGGACGGTGGAGGTGGTGCTGCCGGCGGAGGTCGCCGAGAAGGTTTGTAAGGATGAGGAAATTCTCCGGCACAGGCCCACTGTCATCTTCGCCGGGAAAATTTAGAGTGATCTGCAACGGACAAATAATTGCTCGGATGAATTCATAATAAATAAAAGGCTTAGGACATTCATATTAGAATATAATTAATGAGCTTTTCTTAACAAAAACAATAATATATGAACTTCGCATCATTCTCGCAATTTCTTATATATTATTGTGTCTATTATGGGTGGACCAATCTGTATTTTTGGTGAAAATGTTCTGAACAAATTATTTTCCCCTCCAATGTATCTTCAGTTTCTGCACAATGCATTAATATATTTGAATTTGATTTGCAGTTTCAATGTCCTCATTTGGGATGGATTTCTTACCGCTTTTTAAAGCAGTTTTTCAATATAAAAAATTAATTTTTGTACTAAAAAGTTAATTTAAAAAGCATTAAAAACATTGTACTAAACAAACCCTTAGGGTTTACATAAAATCTCTTTGTTCATAAGGGCATCCATCTCCAACCGATAGCTTCATTTTTCACTGCAAAGTAACGCAAAACTCTAAAATGACGTGGTGATGCTCCAATCGAACGCCATTTTAGGTGTTTCTAGGAAGGTAACGATCGCTCTCCCTTTCGCGCGTTTTTCCGGTTGAGAGCAGAAAATGGCATGAGTGAACAGTGCGACGCCAATATTGGCGTCGCATTGTTCACCTGCAATTAAATGGCAGAAATTTTCGCGTTCAGTTGGAGCGACGGAACGACTCCATACACTTGTTTAGCGTTCGGTTAGAGATGACCTTAACCATATTCAATTCAATATATATATATATATATATATATATATATATATATATATATATATATATATATATATATATATATATATATATATATATATATATATATATATATATATATATATATATATATATATATGTAATTTTAAAATAGATTTTATGTTAATTAACAGTTTTTATTTAGCTTAATAAGTTAAAGAATAGAACAATAAAAAAGTAAATTTTATCTCATCTACATTACAAGCCTAGCCAAGTAATACTTGTGCTCACTCGAATTCGACCCATTTACGCTCCTACAATTACAATAAATCTTTACCCTTCACTGTCTTAAACAGTTGAAATGTAATTTTTATTGCTCTTCTTGTTATTGTGGATAAAGTTATGCAAGTTATTATCAAAATTTATGAATAATGAAGTTCTTAATTAAATATTTATTTTAATCAACTAAGAACATGCAAATTGTACTAGGTGAATTAGGATGCTTGCTGATTAATGAATCTATTTCAACATGTGCATGTCTTTGTGTTAGTATCATTTCACAAACAAAGCATTTAACTTTTATCAAAATTTAAAAAATATATCGCGCCTTTCAAATAAATATTTGCTTATAAAAATTGATTTAGAATATTATAAGTGATTATTTTGGTCATATTAAGCTTTGTTTGGGACGGCCTTTTTACTGCTTTCTAAAACGGAGTTTTAGTACAAATTTTTTTATTTTTGTATTAAAACTCCGTTTTAGAAATCAATTAAAAAGTCGTCCCAAACGAAACCTCAATCTACTCCAAAACCTCTTTACTACATCACAAGTTTATGCAATATTGAAGTTAGAGGAGGCCGTTCATACTCCTTGGATATAAGAAAAGTTCTATATAATTATCTATATTATGAAAATTTTACTTATAAATTTTCTAAAATTATATTAATTATAAAAGTTTTTTTCCCTTAATTTTAGTCTAAATTATTTTGCTCATTCTGATTTGGATTTGATTCCATTATTGGGTGCAAGATTTTTTAATTTCAAAAAGGAAAATGAAAGTAAACATAAGCACACATTGGTGGAATTTTGAAGTTCTTTAGAGGTTGTTTGGTTGCTTGAAAAAGAAATGAAGTGTAAATGAAATACTTTGAAGTTGTTTGTATGATTGTAAAAGGAATGCGTGAGATTATATATTTTTTGTTTAGCTTGAAGTAAAACAAATATAATTTAAAGTGCAAAAATATAGTGGTTGGTGGTCGACCTTGGCGTGTGGCGGTGTGGTTGGTGGTAGTGCTGGCGGACAGCGATGACGAGTTGTAGTGGGCGGCGATGGAGGGAGGTGGTGGTCAGTGGCAGCCAGCGGTGGCAAGCAGTGGTTAGCGGCAGGCACGTGGTAGCAGCAGGCATGTGGCAGCGGTGGGTGGTGGCAATTGCAACGAATTTCCGGTGTATTTGGAATTTGTCCAAATTGGAGGAATTTCAAATGCATAAAAAATGAATTAGGTGTATTCCAATGCACCAAAATTTTACAATGCGTTTGTTTTATTTCGAATTAAACATCAATATTTTCAAAATCCCTACATTTGAATACTTTGAACTCCCTTTGCAGGTAACCAATGCCGGGTAGAGTTACTATTAAAATTGTTAACATGAACTTCTCATGTATTTATATGTCTAAAATTTAAATCTTTACATTTAATTATAAAATACTTATATAATTAAAATAAAATATATATTCTAATGCATATAATTAGATTTGATTCAAATATTAAGATACTATATAGGTAAACATAAATATTTATATATTAGATATGTAAATACACGAAAATTTGTCATATGTATGTTATATTAATAAAATATAGATGTTGGCTCAAACTCAGTGCACAAATACGCCTATTGTCATACAAATCTCCATTTAATCGAGCAATGTGTTGGTTGGCTTTGATGTCCTCAACACATGCTGATGATTATACAAGTCATCCCAAAAAAAAATTAATTTTTGGAAGTCATAGACCACCACAAGCCACCATTTTTTGAAATATTTTATGGGGATTGGATCTTTTAAAATAGAGGAGCATGTTCATGAAAATTTGAAGATTCATTATCACCATATTCTTGTCTATTTGATTGTCGAAGCTTTAATATATCATCATTTATGCATGCAGTTATTGCATTTATATGAATGATATGATATTTTCAGATTATTAATAAGAGTTATAATAACTGGTAGACACTATCAAATCACAACAAATTGCGAAAATTCGCTTGACTTTTGGTGGGTCAGGGGTCATCCTAAGCATACATTTTTTTTATCATTGGTGTCTATAAATAATTGCAATAGACTGTAATAAGGTCACTCCAAGCTAAGAGAATAAAATTTTTTTCCTTCTATTTTGCACTCTCCATCCCTGTTTCCATCTCTCTCTCTCATTAAAGAAAAACACATCTTCCTACAAGAAACCTAACAAAATGGTATTAGAACCTAGTGGAGGAGATATCGATGAAGGAGGAAGGTTGTAATATAGAAAGAGAAGAAGGGGGAGAAGGTTTGAGCGTGGAGTTGTTTTGGTTCCACGATCGGGAAATTGAAGAAGATTGCACATAGGCGGGAGCAGGGCACAATTTCTCTTGTGTGCTCGGGTTGGACCGAGCAGAGGATTTGCACGAAAGCATAAGAGCGCCTAGGTCCCATGTGTGTAGGCTCGCACAAGAAACACATGCATATGAATTGGTGCGACTGGATTCACAAGCGAGTTGTCACATGTGGAGGTGGATCTTGAGTGCAATGTGTGGGGTGACACGGTCTGAGTCATGTGTGGGGCGCGAGGCGGGGGCGAAGCCTAGGCGTGTGGTCACGGAGCAAGGAATACAAGACCACATGTGGGTTTATTCGTGCCAGATTTGGAGGAAAGTGAGTCGGACGAGAAGTGGTAGATTTGGAGAGGCTAGCCTCGAGTTTTTTTTCCTCGCTGGATTAAAACGGTCGATTTGCCGGAGATGGGTGCAGGGATAGGCACGCGGGTAGCAGATCGGGTCATATGAACGAATGACGGGGCCATGGTATAGAACTCACAATAGAGCCCGTCAGATCGCAACATGCGGGGGTTCTTGCAAGCAGATGGAGGAGAGAAAATAGGTGGAGGAGAATTAATTGACTTTGGGCTATTTTTGCGAACAATAGATGTTTTCCCAAGATTGTAAAATCTAGACAAATAAAGATTGTTAGAAATTGGTCTAGATTTTAGTTATTTTTTCGCAAAGGCACCACATGTAATAGCTGTATTTTGACTATAACAAATAAATTATTTAGGAGACAGTATAAGTCAAATTTGAAAATCGTCTTCGCCATAAGATAGCTAGTCATATTGCAATTAGCACTAGTTGTGAACATGTGGTTCTTTGAAATTTGATTGTAAAATTTGGACCAAGGTGGAGATTGTTGGATTTTGGTCTAGGTTTAGGTTAGTTGTCCTGCAAAGACATCACATGAGTGTCCAATTTCTATATATAGGATGTATAAGTTGTTGTGATTTAACCCTCCTATAATAGCCTATTTGAATATTTTGAATAAAGTAATTTATGTAAACTTACCTCCCTCCCCCCCTCTCTCTCTCTCTCTCTCTCTCTCTCTCTCTCTCTCTCTCTCTCTCTCTCTCTCTCTCTCTCTCTCTCTCTCTCTCTCTCTTCTAAAAAGATCAAGAAGTCTTCTTCCTCCTCATATTTTGATCACATATCAATATCTATATAGGTTTTTGATAATTATGCGTAATATTTTGAATAAACTCCAAGATTTCTATTTTAAAATATAAATAGCCATTCATTTAGTTGATTTTTTAAGTTTTGAAAGCATATAATATCCTCTAAGAACTAATGATTATTATATCACTTAAATCATGCATTTCAAGAGATACACCATAACCATCCAATGTGAAACCTATACCATTTATCTTCAATGAAGTATAAATTATAATTAGATGTATATTATAAAACGACCCAAACCATAAGACGATATGTGCAGTATTAAGATCTTTACAACAATCAAACTAATGTTGTAGCCATCTTCCAGATACTCAATACCATAATACAATCAGTGCAATATCCAAACTATATCATAACACCTCAAACCCATATCATTATAGACGAAGAAATTCTACTTAAAATAATTTAAACTTTAAATTCATTTCACATAAATATAAAGTTTCCTCTCATAAAAACTATGATTATGAACTATGTATTTTACATACATTGTGTTGTGGCCTTGGAATGGTGATCCACCAATGCCTTAATTTGTTGTAGAAGGATGTATTCAAGGTGGTATAGAAGATTAGAATAAGGGTTATGTATAGAGGTGAGTGGAGAGATGGTGGCTTGATGGGGTGGCCATCTAAGACCTTGGAGGGGACAAAACCTTAGAGTCCACTATTTGGGTTTGAAGAATTGGTGAGGAGACCAAATAGGATTACCAAGGTTGGAAATTGGAATGCCTTGGGGATGATTAGTGGATATGTATATGAAATTTTTGTAATTGATGAAGATGATTTTTGAGGCTTAAAGACTTGGAATGGAGAAAGTTCAAGACTAGGTTTAATTGGAACTAGTCTTGGCCAAGAATGTCCAATGATATAGTATGAATACTTGAGAGAAAGACCAAGGGTGTAAGAGGAAGAAGAGAGTGGAAATGATATAGTATGAGACATTTGAATGAATATATAGCACATTAAAATATAATCCTTGCTGGTCATGAAAGAAGAATGATTGGAAATGCAACAAAGCAAAGCCCTAAGTTGGGGAAATCAGCTAAAAAAGCACTTCAAAAATTTCAAAATATCGCCAATCCCTTTTCTTCCATAATCAACATGGAAGGAAACACAAATCAAACATGTGTGTAGCAAGTTAAGTAAAATAACGATAATGTGAATTAAAAATTGTAGAGAGTAAAAGCTTGATAAGAGACAACTTAAATATGTGTTTAACAATTATATTTGCTAAAATGCATTTTTATAGTGTTTTTAGAAGAACAAAATAAGTTATTATAGAAAAATTTTGGACATATTTTATGATTATTTAATTTATATATGTATTATATAATTTTGTTTTGAAGTTTTTAAAAAATGTATTTTTGACATGTCTAATATGTCTTCATATAATATTTTTTTCAAGATTTACATATATACCATTGCATTATTATGTTTTTACATACGTAACACCTAAATTTTTATTATTGCATGTTAAAGTATTCAACTATTCATAGTAGTATAGAGAATTTGTCGTCTTAGTATTGTATTAAAATTCAACACACAAGCATTGAAGATGTTGAAACAGCTCATAAGAGACCAATCTTTTTATATAAAAATCTAAAAAGAGTAAGAATTAAGAGGTCTCCTTCAATTGAAAAGATTATATTGGTATACATCATAGGTCATTCCCCACAATTATAGAAAGTGTTTATACAATATATTAAACATAAACTATAGTTGTTGGCTTCCATTGTGAACTTTTGAGGAGTTTTGAAGCATTTGAGTTATCTTAAAAGATTGTTTGTGCGCCATTTAGTCTTTATTTTTAGATGAGAGAAGACCATAGATCATTAAGTTTAGTACAAGTCTTAGTGTTGACATCAAATGTCAATGTTGCTGGTGACGACGAGTAGTTATTATTGGTGTGACAACGATCAGGGTTGACATCAATGACATGTGTCTTGTCAACGATAAAATGCATCGATATTGGCATCGACAACAAACATCAAACTTATTGGTGATGATGTGCGTCATCAATATTATTGGTGATATCGCATGTCGATATTGGTGTCGAATACATTCATCAACTTTGCTTGGGATTGTGTGTCGATGTTGTTTGACAATGTGATGATTATTAAGTTATTGTGGTCATACAACATTGGTTAAATGATGGTAGTTATATGATAATAGTCAAGCAATGGTTGTTAGATGATTGAATACATGCAAAGGTGGTTAGGTGACTATGGTTAAGCTTAAGAATATGATGATAATTTGTATGGTTGGGCGATATTAATTAATTAACTGTGGTTAGATAATGATAATTGGATGATTGTGGTCGGTGGCTGTTGAAGATGATCATTGACATCAATTGTCAAGCATAACTCTTTCTAACTCTAGCTTAAGGTGTAAGTCTAGGTCCCAACATATAAAGAATGTGATCTTTATTCATTTTGAGAGTGACATTTTGATTATTTTTTCTCAAAGCCCCAAACGCTCTATTAGATAATTTATGTTGATTCCTTTAACCATTAAGTGTGCTTTAACTATTTAAGTATCTTAGTGATATCAAAATTAAATAATATTGGATTCATTAAATTCCTCTGATTAAGACACTCATTTTTACTATAGGCATATACAATTTGGAGATGATTTTGCCTATTAAATAATATAGTTTCTAGTTATATTTCTGACACTTGATTTAGTTTTACTTAGACTCGGATCAACGTACTTTTGATATTGTTAGATTTATCTCATCAAAATATTCGTTTTGAATTTAAATTTGTTGAAATAGAAGCTCAAATGATTCTATTTTAATTCCAATAAATTTTCAATTCAAATTTACATTCAAGATTTATATTTGATCAGTTAACAAAATTTTAATATCCTAATATCTAGATCACATTATATATAGTATATGTTAATTTAAATAAGTTAATATTAATATTATTTGAATATGATTTTGATATGTCAACAAAAATTGTCTTGATCATACACGAATCTCGAGGCGTATTCAGGTTGGAAACATTCAAATTTAAATTTGAGATCATTTGAATTCCAATTTCAACAAACTTATAGTCCAACTGAATGTCTCAAAGAGACAAACCTAACAACACCAAAATCGGTCCAACCCGAGCCCAAATGGGTCCAAATTGGGGGACCTAACCACATTTGGAAGGGTCAAAGTATTATTTGGATGATAAAATGATATTCAAATATGTTAAGATTATAGTCAAATTGAGCGGCTTGGTGAGACAAATCCAACGAGTTCAAGATTGTTTAATTTCGACATTGTTAAGGCACTTACACAATTGAAAATCTCTTTATGATCAGGGAATCAATATGAGCCATTTGGTGGAGCACTCCGAACCTACCCCGGATATTCTTTATATTTACGGGGTGTGCCACTCACGAAGCTCTATAAATTGACCCACACTCTTTACATGAAGAGGACATTTGACTAGAGATTGGATAGAGCTCTGAGGCTTCAAGAGCTCTAACACCACTGCCCGACTGCAGCTAGACTTTAGACCGGCCGTCGTCAGACCACCGTTTTATCGCCGACCACCATTGGACTTCTACACGGCAGCCCCAGACTTAAGCCTGGCCTTCGTCGGATCACCGCCGGACCGCGGACTTCCTTTGGTGTTCCACCTGGCAGCCGAGGGTTGTTGGACTTCCGCCCGTCCTTCGTCGGATCATTCCCCGTCAGCTAAACTTCTGCTTGGACGTCGTCGGACTTTTGCCTAACCGTCGCTAGACATTTGCCTAACTCTCAAAATTATTGTAATTTGACCACCTCTAAGTCAAGAGATGATTTAATCTTTGTAATTCACTCAAATTTAAAGGAACCTTGTCACCTGAGCGAGGCCCCGTTGTTTTTCCGTATTTGGGCTTTCTACATTAAAAAAATCTTGTGTTTTACTTTTCTCTCTGTTTATGTACTGGATATTCGTGCATTACTAAGACGAAAAATTTACTCACTCTACTGCCGTTAATATTTTAGCCCACAACAAATTTAAATGTTAAAGCATTATATAAATAAATAAATAAATTAATTAACAATTATATAAATATAGGATTTAGGGTTAAATGATTTATGTAAATCAGCTAATAAGTATGTCCCATATCCGACATATCGTATTATTATGATTTTAATTAATTTAATTTAATTTAATTTAATTCAAAACCTCTCGCTATCTCTCTTTGGAAAAGCCATTATGTCCGGAAAAAAAAAATTAAAAATCCGAACAAATATCGAGCAAGTGTTATATCGAGCACCCTACCAAGTGCCCAAATGACGTGACATTTGTTATCGATCTATGGAGTATGGACGGTGTCCGGAGAAAATAATTACTCCGTACCTAATAATTTCTCAACACGAAGAAGGTAAAGTCGGAAGTGCTGAAGTGATCTTCGCCTGCAGTTTTTCTTTGTGAGGTTAGCTGACACTTTCTCCGTTCATCGCTGAATTTAGGCCGAGATTTCATTTGGAAATGCCTCCTCACCTCTGCAACCCAAAGAGATCGGTGGGGTTTCTCCTCAACTCATTATCCGTAACTACGACACTTCTTTTGCATTTTTTTTGGACAATTTTGCGAGACCTGAAATGTGAGTTTGCGCTGAAAGCGACAGTATATATTTAAATTAGATCGTCTTCTTGGTTGGATTATATTCTACGTTGTTCTCGATGTTGAGGTATATGAAAAGAGGACCGTTTCTTTTGTCTTTTGGGGGAGAGCGGTGATGCAATGGATTTGGGTTTCTAATGCCAACAAAGAGAGGAACAAATGGTTTTTATCTTATTTGCTTTGCTTTTTGATCGTTTCCTTTTTGTATTTCGTTAATGATTTCGAATGCTACAAACGCGTCTGACTTGATTGATGGTTTACGGAGCTAAAGGAGCTACCTTTATTGGATTCCAAATTAACGAGATAGCTTGTTGAGTTTTTTGGCGGAGCCCTTTCCGAAACTGTGGAGATTTGGGCATTTTCGGCGATCCTAAGCGCCATGAGGAATCTGATCCTTGCTGAAACTTGCAAGGAAACGCAGTTTCATGTCTTTAATCCTCAGTCATGGCTGCAGGTTGAGAGGGGAAAGGTCTCCAATGTTTCCTCGCATTCTCCGTCTTCTATGTATGTTTTTTCTGCTTCTCTTTCATTTTTTGAACCGTTTGGTGCAATCTTTTTTCTTTTTGTAATGTCTGAAACGTTTAACGGAGCATTTCAATGCAGCGAGTCTCTTATCAAGGTTGCAGAGCCGCCTGTTCTTCCGTTTTTTAAGCCAATTGACTATGTAGAGGTCCTGGCTCAGATCCATGAAGAGTTGGAATGCTGTTTGCCTCATGAGAAATCAGAATTGTACTTGCAGCAGTTTCAGGTATTTAGGGGTCTTGGGGAGGTTAAGTTGCCTCAGAGTAGCCTGCGCTCTGCTTTGGAGAAAGCTACCACGGTTTATGAGAAGCTCATTTTTGCAGCATGGCTCAAGTATGAGAAAAAAAAAGAAGAACCCATCTCTGATCTCCTTTCATCATGCAGGAAATGCTCCCAGGAATTTAGTATCCTGGATGTTGCTTCTGAAATCCCTATTCAGGCTTCAGAGCTAATGAATAACAGTTTGTCTGGTGAAATAGAGAAATCAAGCACTGTATTCTTCCGTGTTAGAGAAGAGTATATAGCCTGTGATCGGCAAAAGATTGCTAATTTGTCCCATCCATTCCAAACCATGCTTCAAGGGTGCTTTACCGAGTCCATTCAAGAAGTCATAGATATGTCGGAGAACAGTATCTCCCCAATAGGTATGAGGGCAATAAGTGATTTCAGTCTATTTGGAAGTTTAAATGATTCATTATCTGTGGATATTTTATTGGAGATTTTGGTTTTTGCAAATACATTCTGTTGTGAGAGGCTCAAAGTGACATGTGATAGAAAGTTGGCATCTTTGGTTTCTTCAAAGCAAGATGCTGTTGAACTTATGGAATGTGCACTGGAAGAAAATTCTCCAGTTCTTGCTGCTTCTTGTCTACAATTTTTCCTTCAAAATCTTGCTGATTGTCTGCAAGATGAGCAAGTAATTAGGATTTTCTCCACTGCAAATAGGCAACAAAGGTCTATCATGGTTGGTCACGCCTCATTCTCGTTATATTGTTTGCTAAGTGAAGTTGCCATGAATGCTAATCCCATATCGGATGTTGCTGCTTCCTTTGTGGAGAAGTTGGTTGAGTCTGCCGTGAGTAGCAGGCAAAGACAGTTAGCCTTTCATCAGCTCGGATGTGTGAGGCTTTTGCGAAAGGAATATGATGAAGCAGAACGTCTTTTTGGTTCTGCTGTCACGGCCGGGCACATCTACTCTGTGGCTGGATTGGCTAGAATTGCTTGCTTCAAGAGTGATAAGCATTTGTCATATGAGATGCTCAGTACTGTAATTTCTTCTTATAATCCTCTAGGTTGGATGTATCTAGAGAGATCTTTGTACACGGAGGGGGAAAAAAAATGGGAAAACCTTGATAAGGCAACAGAGTTAGATCCTACTCTTCTTTATCCTTACATGTTTCGAGCATCATACTTGATGAAGCAGCAAAGTGTGGATGCTGCTCTAGAGGAAATTAATCGTGTTTTGGGGTTCAAATTGGCTCTAGAATGTTTAGAATTACGGTTTTGTTTCTATTTGGCTCTTGAAGATTATAGAGCCGCACTGTGTGATGTACAAACAATCCTCACATTGTCTCCAGATTATCGAATGTTTGAAGGGCGTGTAGCCTCTGCGTTATTACAAATACTTGTTCGAGAACATGTTGAGCAGTGTACAATTGCTGATTGTTGGCTTCAACTTTATGAGCGGTGGTCAACTGTAGATGATATAGGATCTCTTTCCGTTATCTATCAAATGCTTGAGATGCCCTATGCTGCAAAAGGTGTTTTATATTTTAGACAATCTCTGCTTCTCCTTAGGTATCTACTGCAACTGAATATGATGATAAATGCATCTTTTTTACTTCAATAGTTTGTAACATGGTCATGTATGCTTTTACTATGTATTATGGACCAAAGCACACATGCACACTGGTGGATAAGTGGATTTTGTGGAATACTTAAAATTTGAAATAAAATTCTGCAAAGTGTCTCATGGGATTCTCCATGAGTTTGAGAAAGCTAGTGTTCAATGCTAAGGTCGCTGTACAAAAAGTTGTGGCATTTGGGAGAGTGAATTTGGCGTGGACTAGCATTTTGTGGCAGATTATAAAGGTTAAGAAAGTGGCTTGATCATATAATAGAAATACAAACGAGTATTGTTCAAATATGTTAATGGATGCCCCTTAACCATAGGCTCAAGCCTATTAGATACAATAGAAAAGGATTTGATGATTTTAATACATATATTAGGCTCAATATACAATCCTATACCCAATAAAATGTACGTTTACAAACCATCCATGCATAACTCGTAGCTATTTAATTATCTGCTATTGTATTAAAAAAATATTCAAGAAATTTTTTTTTTCATGTTTTAGGATGAAGGGTATTTATGCCATCCATTTAAATGTCTCATCATTCTCTTAATCTTAGTGTGCTAGGCGAGCTAGTGCTCGCCTAGGAATCTGAACAATGTGGTATGAGGCTATATCACCTAGTCCCTCATAGGTGGGTACCATTACTAACACACTGGCTAAGTGAGTGCCTTCTTTAAGGCTTCAATTAGTTAGGCATGTTGGTGGAAGTAAAAGTGTAAAAAAACACACCGTGGTTACAAACAAGAAGATAAAATGCAGCAAAAATAAAGAACATCGGGATTTAACATGGAAAAACCTGAAATCGGAAAAAACACACGGAGCAACAATACACCAAGAAATTCACTATGAAAATTTAGGAGAAATAGTACATATCTCTCTTCTTTCTCACTCTCTCCTTGCTTCTTTTCACCCATTCTCCGTTCTCACACTAGAACATACAAAGAGAAATTTACAAAACTACCAAGTGATGCAACCCTTAATGAAAAATGAGAAATAAAACTGCCAGTCTATTTTGCAGTGCCGCAACCATCATCTCTCTATCTCCCCCTGGTAGTGGTACAATGCTGATGTTTAGAACACTGCAACACTCCGCTCTCTGTCTTTCTCCAAGATAACTATGCAGTGTCGGGGCACGTTGGTACAAAATGTCGCAGCATTGTACCGTTGTACGGTTGCACCCAAACCCAAGCAGGGAGAGGACCCCCTACAACCCCCGGCGAGCTCAACAGTTGATGTCCGAGGCAATAGTACAACCCGATTGATCAACACAATCATATTCCACATAGAACCAACAAGGCTAGTGTTAGAAAGATGACTGCTAATAGTTTGCAAACATGCAGCAATGATTATGTTGCTTCTAGCGTATTATGGTTCTTCCATATTCCAGTCATAAAAATATTCTCTTAGAAAATGTAGGGCGATGTGAAACGTACATGCGATGATGGGTTTCATAATGAAAGTTTGCACGCTTAATTTTAGATAGAACAAATAATTATATATTTATAATAATTTGAACTACGAGATAAAATATTAAGAATAGAAAAACGAGCTTATGGTTGAATCACACGGGTAAGAGTTAAGATCATATGACAATCAAGACAATCTAATGTTGCGTACATGAATGGTTTTCCACAAATATCCCTAGACTAATAATAAGATTAGTTGCTATGAGAAGATCCCTCACACAACTCATCCAATTACTAGGTTTTAGCGGAGAAAATGGCATGAACCTTCATGAATCACTTATAAACCTCAATTGAGTAGCGACTAAGAGATTAAAGATTTGGAGGAGAGTTTACCCAAATAATCGGAAGATTCAAAGTTCCGGAGGCTGTAGGGAGGCTTGGAAGGAAGTAGGTGGCATTCATGAACCTTCTTGAAAGCGTGGTCAACAATTTGAAACGTCCGGACAACGTTTGAAGACCTTCCAATTGACTGGACAGCAAGATACAGGTGCAAATTTTCCCTTGACAGCAACTTCAAGCTCTCAGAACAGTCCAGGACAGCCACCTACAAGGCTTAGGGAAATCTTGGACAGCTGCTGTGGACGTTTGGGGTTTTCTAGATAGAAATTTGTTGATTGACGGAACTCTGGGTAGCAAGAAAGGTCACTTGGGAATGCAGGACAGCAAGGTTGACCTGCTATATTTCCAGACAGCAAATATACGAAATCTGGACAGCTGTTTTGGCAATGGAAAATTCTGGACGACACACAAGATCTGTCCAGAAATCTGGGCAGCAACTTGGACAAGGAAAATTCAAGATTTCGGCTCTCTAGATGCAAGGAAACTAGAGGAATATTATGGGAAAATCTGTGCCCAGCAGTGGAGAAGAATCTGGAATTAAATTCCTTACTTATGGAGCATGCCAAATATGTCACAAACTAATTTGGAGTGAAAGGGGAAGGGGTCGGCTGGGTTATGGGAGCATTAATGATTTGATTGGTGGTTTAATTGGGGCATTAATTGGATAGGAGAGAGAGGCTTGAGATTTAAGTAGGTGGGGACCACTAGTAATTAATCAAAATCTGAATTTTTATTTCAGATTTTAATTGCCTCATGTAACTCCCTAATTTAAATAAATTTAGGAGGAAATTTGAATTTCAAAAGATTGTAACTCCCCTTAATTAATTCCCTAATTTAATTTGGCTTAATTAGGAAAGTCATTAATGAGGGAAATTCAAAATTGGAGGAGGGAGAGGGAGAGGGATTTCCAAACATGAATGATGACTAGGAAAATTCTAATTAAATCCAAATTAATTTAATTTATAATTTGAATTCATTCAAAAAAATTTCATAAATGGAACTTCCCAATTTGGAAAGAATTTGAATTTTAAATTTCAAATTCCAATGAAGGCTAGGGGAGGGAGGCGTGGGGGAAAATGGCGGCGAGGAGAGAGGCCGGCGGGTGGAGCTAGGGTGGCCGACGGGTGGAGCTAGGGTGGAGATGCTAGTGGAGGTTTCGGCTTCTTCCACTCTTGACTTGGCTCGCGGTAGTCAATGGAGGAGAAGAAGAATGTGCATGAAGAGGGGAGAAAGGAGATAACCAAAAATATACGAGAAAGATAGAGATAATTAACGAACTCACATAGAGATCGTAAGAACCGCGAACCTCGGACTCTTCCAAAGATTGACGGGTATTGCGAATTACCCTCCTCGGGTTTCTCCTCTCATGAACTCACTAAGAGATCACGTGAACTCACTAAGAGATCAACAAGAATATAAAACTTTTCATTATCAATAATCATCATCCCAAAATACAAAACAACTAGCCTATAAATAGGCCTCATGAAAAGAAGAAATAAAAGACTAAAATGCCCTTTGGGCTACAATACTACATGACCACCCATAAGGATATAAAGGGAAAAACAATAATATGAAATAAACTAGTACATATAAATAAATAACTCAAGATCGTAGCCGTTGATCTTCGATGTCCTCATCATAGGGTAAGCTTGCATACAACAACCCCTCCCTAAACATTAAATTAACTAGAGTTTTTTGTATCAGGCACGCTCTTTTTTAGCACTAACACTCACAGAAGATGACATAGTTTTCGATGATGAAAATGAGGCTTGTAGTGACGTGGAAAGAGCCTCAAGAGTTGAAGAAATAAGAATGCACGTTGGGAAACAAATTAGATCAATTCATGTTCTAGAGTGGTCAATCTTAAGGAAGAAAAATATGATTTTGAGATGAAATTTAAAGAGATGGTAGGTTACAAATCTAGTGATATAGAATAAATCACGGATGTTGATGAAGATGATACAGATAATAGTGAACATTAAAATATCCTCAGGCTCTACATGTTACGAATTTAACTAATTTGACATTTTAGGTCTTTATGTCTTTTAGATGCATTATTAAGGTCGTTAATTTAGTAAGTTTTTCTAACTTGAAATGTGATGGAACTTAAAAATTTATTATTTTTATCCAATACAATATAATGCAGAGAGTTATTATACACTCTTCAAAACTCTTCTTCATAATGAAATTAGGCGTATTAGATGAAATTACTAGGGCTTACTTGGGAAAGTTTTATTATTTCATCCAAAATAATTTAATGTTGCAAGTTACACTCTTAAAAGTCTTCTTCATTATGAAAGTAGGTTTATTGGATGAAAAAACTATTTGTTTTGCGAGGCTTACTTTGCTTTGGCAAGCGCCTAGCATCTCAGTCTTTACTCTTTGAGGGCACCTTATTTTTTTTTATGTCACTGCTTAAGTTTTGTTTGGGACTGTTTTTTTATTGCTTATTAAAACAATTTTTTAGTTTAAAAATTTTTAAGAAGCAGTAAGAAAGCCGCCTCAAACGAAGCCTTAGTTTTTAGTTGCAACCTGATTTATTTAGCCTGAAAACCATGCGTATCTTTTATTCTCTATTTGATGATGTAATATGAAGAATCTGTGATTTGGTTGATTAGGTTGAACTGTCCTGAAGCAGCAATGCGAAGCTTACAGCTTGCTCGTGAGCATGCAACCAGTTTACATGATCGACTAGTGTATGAGGGATGGATTTTATATGATACAGGTCACCGTGAGGAAGGGCTGCGCAAAGCTGAGGAATCTATCTCCATCCAAAGGTCTTTTGAGGCCTTCTTTTTGAAAGCCTATGCTATGGCAGATTCAAGTACTGATCTTTTATGTTCTACAACTGTTATCTCACTTCTTGAAGATGCCTTAAGATGTCCTTCTGATAGACTTCGAAAGGGTCAGGTACTTGTTATGTACTTAAACTAATCTATGCTCTATTACAGATCTTTCTTTAAAAAACGTTTAATGTGAATTATACCAAAAGTTTTTGCTGGTTTTGTTCTTATTTTTGGAATGTGTTGGTTGTTTGGTTATTGTTAGTTCATTTTGTTTTCTCCAGTCAAAAGCTTAAGTGTTACTTTGTTTAAAATTTAAGCTTCTGAAGTTACTAATCACTTGTGATGGATTCTGGAGTATTAAGATTTTTATATTTTGAATGTTGTTCTCTATATAATGTTGTTGGGGATGGAAGTAAACGCCGCAATGAAACAAACAAGAAAAATATAAATGCAGTGTAAAGTAGAAGACACTAGAATTTAACATGGAAAAATCCAAAATCGGAAAAAAAAAAAATACTATGGAGCCACACCACACCAAGAAATCCATTATGAAAATTGGGAGAAATAAGTACATGTATCGCTTTTGCTTCTCTTCTTTCTTACACTGCTCTCACACTCTAAACACAAGGGAAAACAAAGAAGGCTCCATGATAGCGTCAGAAGAACCCATCACAATGATTTGGTTGATTAACCTTTCATTTTGCTGGCAACACCTTCAAAATTCTGTTTACGAAAACATGGACTCAACAAATAAGAAAACTGTGGAGGGAAGTCTAAATGTTGAGTCTTAGTCGGAGGGGAGGATGTATTCCTACCATATTCATACATAAATACGTATATACATATGAAGCATTGTTTTAATATTTTCTATGCTTGTTGTCTCCTCTGGGAGATCACATTTGAGGTGTTGTTTTGATGACAGTGTTATTCTCTTGGTGTTGTTGGTTGCATTTTTTGTTACACATAGGGTGTTTGTCCTTGCACATGCGATGGAAGCCTCGTTGACTTTTATATCAAGGCACTAAATGCTCCTTGCAATCCACCATCTTATCTTCAGTGTTGGTATGCCCAATCTATCATGTCAGATCAAGCATGTCGGTCTTAACCTTTCATTTTGCAGGGCAATAATGGTGGAGGCGACTTTATATAAGAACTTGGGGGCATGTAAATCCTTTTTTACTGTTCAAATGATTGATCTGTTTAGCTTTGACTGTACATTTTTATCAAGCTATGAACTTAGCTTGGATATGTCATTACATGAATATTTAAGAGCTGCAAAAACTAGAAATTTTGATATTCATAATGCAGGCCTTGAACAATCTTGGTAGTGTATATGTTGATTGTGGGAATCTAGATCTGGCTGCAGATTGCTATATGACTGCCCTCAGGATTCAACACACCAGAGCTCATCAAGGACTTGCTCGAGTCCATTTCCTCCAAAATAATAGAAATTCAGCATATGAGGAAATGACCAAGTTCATAGAGAAGGCCAGACACAATGCCTCAGCATATGAAAAGAGGTCTGAGTACTGTGATCGTGAGCTAACAAAAGCTGATCTGCAGATGGTGACCAAATTGGATCCGCTGCGTGTTTATCCCTACAGATATCGAGCTGCAGGTTAGATCACTTAAAACATTTTCTTAATATGCTTGTTGTCTATGTGGAAGTTTTTGATAGGAGGAACCGGCCCAACCGGCCTGTCCAGGGTCGGTTCGTGTTTACAGGAGGCGGGCTAGTCCCGCCTCCCCTATGGATGCCGCCCACTATTTTGTGTCCCACTAGTCCAATTAAATTCAAATTTGAAAAGGAGGGGGCGGCTAGGGCTTGGGAGGGAAATTTGTTAGGAAAGTTATTGTATTAAATATCATGAGATGTTTTAGATTTAGGTTATGTTTTGATTTGTTCTCTATTGGGGTTCTTTGGCGACTTGGGTTCTAGACTCTTTTGTCTAGAGATTTTGGAGAGACGATCCTCCTCTCAAATTGAGGATCTCTTGTATCTTGTTTTCATTCTTGTTTGGCTTTGATTTTCCTACCGCAATCTATCGTTTTGGGGCTGATGTCACCCAGATTTTGCATTATTCTTGCTGTTTTTCACCAATTGGTGATAGGTTTGCTTGCGAACTCAAGTATTACCCTTAGGTTACTTGCGAACTCAAGTATTTCCTATCAGTTTTCTTAACTTATTGACATTTGTCAGAGATATTAACATTATGCGGTTAATTCTTTTTATTTTTTCTTGACATGCTTTTAAAGATTAAGACTTCGTTTGGGACGGCTTTCTTTCTGCTTCTTAAAAGTTTTGTACTAGAAAGCTGCTTTAAGAAGCAATAAGAAAGCCGTCCCAAACGAAGCCTAAATCTCTCAATTTACTGCATCTTCTACTCCAACTTCCCATTCTCAACTTGTGCACCATAGTCGAGCAGATTGTTCTTAAAGCTCCTTGTTGAGCTGCTGTAGTAGTGACTCTGCTTCTTCTTTCTTATGGCAGTGCTGATGGATACTCAACATGAGGAAGAGGCCATTGCGGAGCTCAGCAGAGCAATTGCCTTCAAAGCAGACCTCCATCTGCTCCACTTAAGAGCCGCCTTCCACGAGCATATCGGAAACATGGCCGGAGCTCTTCGTGACTGCAGAGCCGCCCTCTCTGTGGATCCTAACCACCAGGAAATGCTAGAACTCCATAGCAGAGTGAACAGTCAAGAACCATGAACGAAATACTTGCATCAATAGAACTGTCTTAAATACTACAAACTCTTGGTTCTACGCCCTTAAAAGCATCTGCATTCTTTCTTTCTTTCTCTATCCTCTAATTAAGAAAGCTGGCCCAAATGAAGCCATAGCCTGCCCATGGTAAAAAAATAAATTAAGAATTTAAGAAATTTGAGCAGTTCTTTTAGAACTCGCTATATTGGACATTTGATTTGCAGATATGGTAATCCCGTGATTCGTTCGGGTCGAAATGTGTAATGCTATTGTAGCTTTATATTGATTAATCCATAATATTATGTTTATTTGTTGTCAAAAAGATATATGTTAAATAATTATTTTTAACTGATTAATTTATGTAAAATAAAATAATTTTAGTAAAAAAAATTTTGTCATGTTATGTTCAATTTTTAGTAATATAATTTAATTAAAATTTAATTAGAATGAAAGTTAATTTAATGACTTCTAAATTCATTGCATTCATTCATTTAAAAATAAATATAATAATTTTAAAGTTTATTTTGATTAATTTAATCATTTTAAAATTTTATGACTTATTCTATTTATCTTAAAATGATTTTTTTAGGAACAATTAGATTCATTTGATGAGAAAATGGTCGAGATATTTGGACAGAGCCATGGTTTTCCAAATGGAGCTGATCAAATAATTAAAATACTTGCAACATTTTTGTCCAATTGGCAGTTTTCTACTTACAGATAAGGTTAGAGAGAATCATCTCGTCTTAGATGATTTGGTCACAAAAAATGTCGGCCTTTCGATGACCTAGTTGTGAGATTAGATGTATTAGATGCGGCCTATGTTAAGAGAGTTTAAATATAGATCTAAAAAGAATTGATTATAAAATATTAAAAATAATTTTTTTATTAGATTTAAATGAGAATTTGACTCTTAAATCTTAATAGACTAAAATAAAGAAAACTGATTTATATAGTTCATCCTACAGTGGGATAAAAACTTATGTTGTTGTTTGTCTTGTTATTGTTGTTGGCAGTTCTCGATTCTTCAATATTAGACTATGGTTATGTTTGGGGCGATTTTTTTCTTGCTTCTTAAAGTAAATTTTTAGTATAAAAATTTTATTTTTTACTAAAAAGACGTTTCAATAAGCAACAAAAATTTATTCCAAACTAAGCTTAGGCCACCTCTAGATCATTGTTTTTTTTTTCTTTTAAATTTTTTTTACTGAAAAATAGTTTTATAAGGCTAAATTTTATGAAAATGAGTGCATGGGAGAGATATTTCTCAATTTTTATGGTCTCCATAAAAGAGAAGGAGAGCACCGCAAATCATCAACCGAAGCATCCAGAATATATATAAGATAAGTTCTTATGCACAGCAGCACATTCAAAGAATTAACAGAGGAAGTTACAGCCCTTGGATTTTCAGTGTATTTGCTTTAAGAGTCGTCTTGCGAAGAACTTCAAATCTGGGAGTAAATTATCGCTTCAATGGCACCCGAGGCATGTATTTCAGTTCTCTTGCCAATCGTTAATGGAATTTCTTTTGAAAAAGTTTGAATTTTGCGAAGTTTGCGCACTTTTATTTATCTATATTTCGTTCACGGTGGATGGCTCTGCTGAATTCGTAACTAATCGAAATAGGCTTGGTTGATCGAAGAGAGCTCAGAGGATCAAAGACCTCCACACCACCGAAACCCTAAGGAATTTCTCTCTCTGGATAAGCTCGCAGGTTGTTTTTTTAATTATTATCGATGGTTAAATCATTGACTTAGCTTTCTTGCAATTAGCCTTTTGTTCAAAGATGAAAGACTGAAGCTACTTCTAATTTTTTGATGACAGGGATTTGTCTTGCTTTATCGTTAATAGCTATTAATAGCAAAACTGTTTTGAATCATTGATATGTCTCTGGCATGCTTACTTATGAATGGAATTGTTAAAAACGTAGTGCCAAAACTGTGCAGGATGCTAGTACATGCCAGCAGGTGTAATTTGGAAAAAGAGTGGGTCAATTAGGTTTAGGTTTGTTGCGTCCTCGAGTATTCGCGGTAGTAGAGAAATATAAAGTTTAGCGTCTTAGCGTTGTACGAAGATCCAACACACAAGCAGATGAGAGAGATGGTGTGACATTCATAAGAGACACTAAAGTTTTTACGTGGAAACCCCTGAAAAGGGGGAAAAAACCACGGGGTCTTGCCCAATTTGAATGAATACACTAGTATTTGCAGTTGATTACAAATGAGGTCCTTCTTAGGGAGAATGTCTTGGCTTGATGTCACAAATGTACATCATATAGAGCGCATTAAATGGTGGGAGTTATAATAATCAACATAGACATATTTATTTGGTCGGCAGGAGCATAGTTGATAGGATAGAGGTCTAAAAGACCATAGTTGTCAGGAGACCGGGGTTAGAAAGATCATTGTTCAACGATGCAAGTCGGAAGGATCGGAGTATGCAGACAACTGAGGTCAGAAAGATCGTTGTCTGACGATGTAGGTTAGAAGGACCATAGTAAGCGACGGAGGTCAAAAGGATCATAATCGGTAGGAGACAGGGGTCCAAAAGACCGTAGTTGGCTGGAGATCTGGGTTAGAAAAACCGTTGTAATAGGGCGGTACTCTGGTAGAAGTTCAGGCCTCAGGTGGTGGTCCGGCAGAAGTCCGGGCCTCAGGTGGTGGTCCGGCAGAAGTCCGGGCCTCAGGTGGTGGTCCAGCTGAAGTCCAGGCCTCAGGTGATGGTCCAACGGAAGTCCTGGCTTCAGGTGGTGGTCCAACGGAAGTCCCAGCTTCAGGTGGTGGTCCGGCAGAAGTCCGAGCGTCAGGTGGTGGTCCGGCGAAAGTCCGGACGTCAGGTGGTGGTCTGACAGAAGTCCGGGCCTCAGCTGGTGGTCCGGCGGAAGTCCTGGCGTCAGGTGGGGTCCGACAGAAGTCCGAGCATCAGGTGGTGGTCTGGCAGAAGTCCGGGCCTCAGGTGATGGTCCGGCAGAAGTCTAGGCCTCAGGTGGTGGTCCGGCAGAAGTCCGGACCTCAGATGGTGGTCCGGTGGAAGTCCGGCGGTGGTTGAGGAGGAGCGAGGAGGCAAGAGCGATCTTCATTCTCTCTCTTGCTCTCTTGCTCTCAGCCTCCTTTTAAAGAGGGAGGAGAGGTCTATTTATAGATTCTTAGAGTGGCATGGCCCTTAAATAGGTGGGAGGTCGAGGGCATATGGGGAGTGGCTTGGATGGACGACCGATGTAGAATCCTTTGATCATGGACCATTTGATGGACATTTGAATGTCTTAGTGATGTCGGAATTCAGTGATCTTGGGCTCGTTGGATTCGTCTCGTCGAGCCGCTTGATTCGATTATAAGCACATCATGTTTGAAAATTGTTTGGTAATCCAAATTGTGGGTCGAACCCTCCAACAGCGCTTCGGACCCTTGATTTGGACCCATTTGGGCTCGAGTTTAGTCGAATTTGATGTTGTTGGGTTCGTATTTTTGAGACGTTCAATTTAACTATAAGTTTGCTGAAATCGGAGTTCAGATTGTCTCAATTTTAATTTTGGAAGTTTCCAACTTGATTTTGCCTCGAAATTCATGCCTGATCAAGATAATTTTTTGAAGACGTATCAAAGTTCTTACAAATGGCTGCTAAAATTACCCTATTCCTGGGCCAATTTTCGCTTCTCTTCAGTTTGGATCGTCGTGAACTATTTGGGTTCACTAGTAAGATTGAAGGGGCACCGAGTTCATTTAGGCCTCGTTTGTTTGGGCTTAATTACTCTAATTCCGGTTCGAATCGATGAAAAATTTATTGCTTTACTGTTTGTTAACATGACTTTTTTATAATACCTTTTCCTATACCTCTGTATTTATACCGATCTGAAAAGAAAAAAAAAGTATGCTTATTCGTTTTAATACCTCCGTTTAAAAACAAAAATAAGGATTTGGGGAACCAAACGAGGCCTTAGTCTTTAATTTTATATGATTTGGCCTTTGTTAAACCCACAAACACAACATATTTGTTCTGTAAATCTGGAGTAGAATAAACATGTTAGAATTCTCCATTGAATACCCCAAGTGTTTTGCCAATTAATTCTCAAATAACCACTCCTTGGTTGAAATATTTCTATAATTTAGATTGTAATTTGGGGGGTGACAGAAAAAAATGAAGGCTTGCTGTAATTGTGTGAAGCCATATTAAGAGGACAAATACTCTATTGCTTAAATCACGGGATTTTAGTGGATGTTTCTAAGTTGAATGGCTAAGGTTTTAAAATTTAAAATTTATTGTCTTTGGTTGATCTGTTAAAACTTAAAACTAATTGTTCATGATTGTAGGATCTAGGAGGAAGATCTTGAGAGCTCATCTTGAGCTCTTCTTGCAAGAGAGAGAGAGAGAGAGAGAGAGAGAGAGAGAGAGAGAGAGAGGAGAGGGAATACACATAATTTGGAGGAAATAAAACTATGCTTATTCTGATTTTTCTCCAAATCAATACAACATACAAAACTTCTATTTATAGAGATTACATTGTTGTGGTAATCGCAGGAACAACTTAACCTAAAACTAAATCAATATATAACAATCTCCATCTTGATTTAGTTTTACAAAAAATAAAGAACCACTCGTCACAAGAACTCAAACTTGTTGCAAGCCAACTGATCGCCCTGGACACCCGTGCACGCTCATACCTGTGACTTCGCACGATCCACCTGTCCAATCCCACGTTCTTGACAATCTTGCCTCACCGAGGTTCTTGATGTTTCAGCATGCTCTTATAATTCTCCACCTTGGTCGAAACTCCACCTGAATATGAATCTCTACATTCTCCCTCATTTAAGCTTGACTGAATAGCCCAAGGACAACAGGTTCTCCTCCACCTGTTTCTCCTCTAGCTTCGGACTTGCATCCTGATCAATCCAACAGTTCTTTCTGCGCCTCGTGCCCGCGCCCTGAGTCTCCAGCTCCGCTCCTGTGCCTTGCACTCATGTGGTCTAACTTCGACCACATCCTGCGCGTATGCACCCGCGCACCGAGCCCTGCACCTTTACCTGCGCTCCGCTCGTCACAATCCCACACCCTGCATTGCCACGTCTGGCCAGCGCCCTGCGTGTCTTTCACCAGTGCCCTGCGCTCCTATGCGACCTCCTTGTGCACTGCATAACCTCGCACCTCCAAGCGCCCCGCACTCCCGGCACTGCTCCTCAAGAACAGGCCGACTCCACCTCACAGATCCAAATTGATCTTTCACTGCGATCTTGAATCCGAGGCCTTCACTTTGCCTCTCTTACTCGGACAAATTACCTTCCGTCCGCCAGTGCGATCCGTGTCAAACAGCCAAAGCCGCATAACCGGCTTTGTATCTTGCGATCAAAGCTCCTCACTGCTCCCTTTCTTGAACCAAGAAGCTGCAAAAGCCTCCAAAAATAAGTTCGACCTTATTGGACAAATATGCCAGATCCTGTTCCTCCACCCAACGAATGGCATACTTGGAATCCTTGCAGGCAATCACAGTTCTCCTTCTGTTTCGAACACCACAGGAGAAAATGCAAGAACGGAGCAGTTATAGCCTCCCTGAGAGCTGCAAGCTTCATCTGCTCCACGAATGAACCTTTCTTATTCCTCGATCCAACGTCTGGCAAGGCCGCCGAGTCCAACCTCATGCTTTCGGCTTCGGTCTGATCAGCCTAAGCTAGCACCGAACCAACTCCAGCCCTCATCCAATCGACCTGCGTGGATTCAACACCTCCTGTCTGCCGGCAAGCCAAGGCCGACTGCAAGAAACGCGAGCCACAACCCCACTCGCCCGTGTACCTGGTCCAGTGACCGAGCTCAACTCCACCTTTATGCGAGGCACCAAGCCATCTTCGGCTTCTCTACCCTCGTCTGCAGCAACGCCTGACGAGCAAACGCCGTCCGGTTCGCCGCCTCCTTCATTCTTGAATCGTTTTCTTTGGACAAGAAAATCGCCTCCGCCTCCTCGAGATTGCCACCATCGTGGCTCTGATACCAAATTGTACGATCTAGGAGGAAGATCTTGAGAGCTCTTCTTGTGAGAGAGAGAGAGAGAGAGAGAGAGAGAGAGAGAGAGAGAGAGAGAGAGAGAGAGATAGAGAGAGAGAGAGAGAGAGGGAGGGAGGAGAGAGAATACACATAATTTGGAGGAAATAAAACTAAGCTTATTCAGATTTTTCCCCAAATCAATACAACATACAAGGCTTCTATTTATAGAGATTACATTATTGTGGTAATCGTAGGAACAACTTAACCTAAAACTAAATCAATCTATAACAATGATCTTGGTAGTTTGGAAATAACTTTGTCAGCTGTTGGATTAGGAATTATGAGATTAATTACATTCTATGATGATAGGGCTATCCTAAAATTCCCAAAACTACCTCACAGCACCCCTAAGGAAAACTTTTATCTTTTGCTGCATCATCGTTGTTCTCCTTTTCAATGTAGGAGAGTAATTTGCAGGATTATGGTGAAGGCAATCCATGTTTTTCTTTCCAACAGCAATTATAGGTCATTTCTTTTGTTTAGAAGCCCACTTTGAAAATGAACCACGTCTGGTTGGTGGATATATATTAAAGAAATGGGGGATTTACATACATAGTACTCAATATTAACACCTAAATTTCATCATTTATATAACTTATCACTCTTTTTAAGTTTCTTAACCACCTTCACGAAACCCTCGCCGGACCATGAAGTGACAAGGAAGTTGTGATGTAATTTCTAGTAGCGTGTAATGACAAAGAATTCCTTGGTAAAGGCATTAATTAGACTTCTGAAAATTCACCTGAAACCTAAATTTGTTAAAATTCTCCGCCGTCACTTAAACATAAAATTAAAGAGACTGGCGCGGAGAGGCCGGGACGCAACACATGGAATTTTTGGAGCCCACACTATGCGTTTAAATCCCGGCCCCTATAGAAATCTATTATCTAAATTTAAAAATAAATTATCCTCGAGATAAGTAAATGATCTATGAATAAATTATTTGATGGGAACAAATTTGCATGTTTATTGTGTTTTCATTATTTGATTCATCTACTTAGTCTGTCTTCTCCCTCCTAACATTCCAATTATTTCAGAAATTGGTGTTGTCTATTGGCATTTGGATCCAAAAAAACCTGAGAGCGAGGAAGAACTGAAAAAAATTCGAGAAGCTCGTGGATACAGTTACATGGTTTGCACTCAACCCCTCAAATTTCATGATAACTAATTTCCTTCACTTTGCAAGTCGATATGTCATTTTAGTTTCTTCTGTCAAACTTACTGATCTCAGGATTTCCTTGAGCTTGGCCCTGGGAAAGTAGAGAACTATGAGGAAAAACTAAAGAATTTCTACAGAGAGCACATGCATGCTGATGAAGAGATTCGTTATTGTTTGGAAGGTGGTGGATACTTTGATGTTAGAGACAAAGGCGACTTCTGGATTCGCATCAGGATCAAAGAGGGTGACATGATTGTATTACCGGCAGGCATCTATCATCGATTTACATTAGACACTTCCAACTATGTTAAGGTATGTCTCATCCTTATGCTAAAGAACAAGTTCTTAACATTTTCTATTTTATGACTTCGAAAACTTTGACATTTGTGACATTGAAGTCAGGCTTAATTTGGGTATCAATTGAAGAGGCAAAAGCTATTCATCTTGCATTTCATGGCCTCATAATGTTTTGGAACCACTTAGGCTTTGTTTTGCTTCGTTTGGGACGGCCTTTTTTATGCTTCTTAAATTTTTTTACTAAAAAGCCGCTTTAATAAGTAGAAAAAAGTCGTCCCAAATGAAATCTTAATCTCTATCTGGAATTGTGTAAATTCATGTGGGTTTTCAATATAATGAAAAAAAAAAACCCTTATTTCCTGCCCTATGATATTAATCATGAAATTTAAAGATTTAGATAGCTATGCCCAAGTATATTCGGACAAATAAATAAGGCTTCGTTTGTGATGATTTTCTTATTGATTTTTGAAGCAGTTTTCAATACAAAATTTTTTGTACTAAAAAACTGTTTTAGAAAATAGCAAAAAGTCATCCCAATCAAAGCTTAAGTTTCAAACATTTTGATGGTCTATGTAATGAGATGTTGCACAAACTCATTCTAAACTTCAGCTTTTAGCAAGTTTGTATTGAAAAACCAAATATGACTAATGATGGAATTTAGATATGTTCTGACATATTTACAGATAGCTTTTAGCAAAGTTTTGTGACTTAGATGTAGCTTTTGGTTTTTGTTCAGTTAATGAGATTGTTTATTGGGGAACCTGTTTGGACCGCTTACAATCGCCCTCAAGATGATCACCCGGCAAGGAAAGGCTACGTAAATAGTTTGTTGAAGCATTCTGAAGTTTCTTTGGGGGCTTATTAATTATATGGGCGATGTAGAAAAATGAATATTATGGTTTTATAGTGTTAGTATTAATATATATATATATATATATATATATATATATATATAGATAATTATACATACAATGGAGTTGTTAATGATACAGTGGACCAGAAAATCCTTTCATGAACAAGCCTGCATGCATGTATTCATAGTTCAAAATGTTTGTTAACAAGAATCAGCGCAGTAGTTAAGTGCTTGTTGTTTGGATATCTATGACTTCATTTGGGACGGTTTTCTTATTATTTCTTAAAACAATTTTTTAATACAAATTTTTTAATTTTGTACTATAACACTGTTTTAAAAAATAGTAAGGAAGTCATCCCAAACGAAACCTATGTCACTTAATGTTTTTATATGTTCTTCATGTTGTTTTAATTTGGGTTGGATTTGAATCGTCTTTGTTCAAATTTGATTATTTTGTATGAAAACTAAATTTGATTCATTAAAATGTTAGATTTAGAGAGCTAAAGTTCCTTACTATTTTGCCTCTTTTTAAATATATCATGAAGAGGAATACTGTAAGGAAAAATAAGTAAATAAACCTACACCAATATCATGGCTCTCAGTGCTCAATCTTCCTTCTACAAGTTACTTTTTCACCTGATTCTCAAGTTGAAATAATTATATCTCTCTTAGATTTTTGTAGATTATTTGATCTTTAGATGATTTTGAATGTCTTATTGTATCAAAAAAATATAATGTGTTTGTGTTTCTATTTAGTAACCTAGTGGAAGCTTTTATATGTTGCAACATAAGAGCTTTGTTAAACTTGAAAAAAATTATTGTATGTAAACTAATGTTTCGTTTGGGACGGTTTTTTTAATGTTTTCTAAAAAAAAAATTAATACAAAATTTTCATACTAGAAAATTGCTTCAGGTAAGAAATCGTCCCAAAAGAAGTCTAAATAAGAGCTTGTATGTTTTGAAATAAAGGTCTCAAATTCAAATCAATCATATACACATATACGATGAATATTGAATTAAGCCCATCAACATTTTCAAGTAGTTAAATAGAGATCTCATCAAATTGAATAAGAAAGTGAGAATTGGTAATCGAAGATCCCTAATAAAAATAGCTTATCATGGTAAGAATGAGAATGAGAGAAATCTCTACCACATACAACAAATAGTAATAGTGGAAAGTAAAAGCACAATAGACACTCCAACACATTAAATAAATTACATTAAGTGATAAAAAAAGTGAGCTATCTATCACACATAAATTTGAGAAGGCTCATGTGAAAATTATTTTCATCCTAAAATCTTATCATACAACTATTATTCATAGAAAAAAAATTAAACACTGTCACAAAATAAAATAAAAAACTTAGTATAATCATATGATCTGACAGCCCAAGTAAAATTGTGAAGTAATTAATCAAATAAAGGTTACTAAAAAATCATCATTAGGTTTCATTTAGGGCGGTTCTTTTACTGTTTCTTAAAGCAGCTTAAATTTTTTATACTTAAAAACTGCTTTAATAAGCAATAAGAAAATCTTCACAAATGAAATCTAAATGTGATAGTAAAATGTCAAAGTTATCAAAAGAAAGTATAACTATACCATAAAGAGCAAAGTTAGCAATAATAGATTAGAAATTAAGGCTCTCAAAGTTGGTTATTTCTAATAGCCAATCACATCTAAATAAAAAAAAATAAAAAAATAAAAATGGCATAAATCATTAAGGAGACCCTCTAACAACCAATCACATCTAGTTCAACATATAACATCCATGTGGGACTTACCATTTCTTTAAAAAAAAAATAATGCTGAATTAAAAAAAAATCATCTTTAATCATTTTATACATAATAAAATTAATTTAAATAGATATTAATCATTGGTCATAAACTAAATTACAATGCATATATCACTAAAAAATAAGAAGATAGAGACATAGAATAAAGAGAAAGTTATGAGAGAGAATTGTTGAATATCTCAATCTTTACTTCTTTTCTCTTTCTTTTAATAAAAACCTATGAAATATTTGCTTATACAATGGAATATCAAAGATGAAGAAGTTAAACTAAAATTAATATTATTTATCATATTTGAAATTTTCTAAATAAATACTATGATACTCTTTTATATAGCCCAATTCTCCTACAAGTATTTAGCTAATAGTCGTCTCAAGCATCAAATTCTCGTATGATATCTCTATTTAACGTTTAAGTAATACAAATGTGTTTCGTTTGTTAATTGGGAGCTTTGATTATAAACTAAGAGGTCTTGTGTTCGAGTCTTACATATATGATGTATGAATTTGACTTAATTGACTTAAATATTCCTTTAAAAAAGAACCATTTTAAGTAATGCAAATGATGAGGGAAGTAAAACAACTTTATAAAGAGTCCCACACGTCAGGACCAGCTAAGAACAAGAAAATTTAACATACTGACTTGGGACACTTTGTAACTTAGCCCACTAAGTTCACGTGGGTGATAGTGTTTTTTTTTTTTTTTTTTTTTTTTTTTTTTTTTTTGGAACAAATTTAATAGTAAATTCACACAAAATGTATATAGAAAATTGCAAATACAATGTTTTTTTTTTTTTTAATTTGAAACCTGAACTTCTGAGTAAGAAGAGCTGCATGTGTTTGTAATTGTTGCTGATGGGAAGTAAAGCAAAAACAAGATAAATAATAAAGAAGAATGAGGGAGAAGAACAACGAGATTTAATGTGAAAAATATTTAAAAATGAGAGAAAAAATCACGGAGCCATAATGCATAAAGAAATCTACTATAAAAATAGGAGAAACTATATAGATTTTCTCACTCATACTCTCATCAATCATCATGAGAAGTGAATACAAGGGCATCTTGCTAATTACACCTCTTTAAAATGAACACATCTCTTTAAAAATGAAGAAAAAATGAACTCAACTGATCCACAGCATTGCAGCGTTGCACCGTTGCACGGACAATTCGTCGACGTTGACTTCTCTGCATCTCAACTTTGTGGCCTTGAACTACAACACTATGCTCTTTGTCTTGGAGGAGTTTCACAACGCTTTAGCATTGGATTTACAATGTCGTAGCGCTTTATTTATATATATATAAAAATTTCGGAATTGAAGTCTAAGTTAGTAGTACAACTCGATTGATCATCACAATCAGATTTCACACAAAATTAATAGTTGCTAAGCCACATCATAAATCATAAAAACTTATACATAATAAATATAATGCTACTTATATATGTATATCTTTGTTTTCATAATATTAGGATATTATTTTTTGAAAAGTTATTTTTTTTTTGGGAAATTTAAGAGCACAGCCCAAATTTCATTATATGGAACTAATTACATGTGTAAAAGAAGGTATACAATCTAAAGGAGGGGGTAAAAGTCCCCAAAAACAAAACTATCACCTTTTTGCTAACGATACAAATGTCAAATAGTCAACAAAACTGCAAAAGAAAATTTGAATGACAAAAGTAGGGCTCAAGGAACCCGATTGCAATATGATAAAGCACGAACACCCATGGTTGCGAGAGCTGCCGTCAAGTGCCAAAAATGTTGCAATAAACTGCAGTGCCATCCAAGGGGAAGAAGATGCAATCAGTCATCATCGCCCCTAAAAATCAATAACCGATCAGCAGAAGCTGCATAAAACCATTCGCTATCAATAGGAGCAACACGTTGAAGCCGCCAAAATTTAGAAGCCCTCCAAAATTTGAATGCACAGAACACCATTATAATAGATCCAAAGATTTGTAATCCATCCTTCCAATCCCCCCCCCCCCCCAAAAAAAAAAAAAACTTTAATATTGTCTTATAATGTGGATTACTCAGAAAATCAAATGGATAGTACTTTCTTTCATAAGACTATATTCATGCATTCTTCTGCTTAGACACGAAGCTTTAAATAGATTGAATCTTAGGGTTACTGTTTGTTGATGAGTGCAAATTTATGCTTGCACGAGTAGTTCGAAGCTTAAAAAAGTTATGAGCCTCGTACTGTTTCAGTGGCTTTATATTTATATATAAGCTAGCTATGAAGTTCTAGGGTTAGTAGCCTCGATCTGTAGTGGAAAGTATTAGCTCAAAGTAAAAAAATTGTACCTGCTTTCCCCCACCCGAAAAAAAATGTACCTGCTGACTTTCCTTGTATGTTTTACTAGATTTGCCGTGCAGAAACGAAGGAAATAAGTTTTTTTTTTTTAATGAAACTTTTAGTGGGTCCTTTCTGCTTGTTATTCTGTGTGGACGTCGAACGTCATCAGAGACCAATCAGAATATGTCACATCAACTTCTACTTGGTATCCGACTCAATACTGCTCGGTACCGTGGCTCGGTACTCTCGATACCCAGCTCGGTATAGCTAATGTGGCGCATTTTGATTGATCTCTGGACCGTAAACTACGTTCGGCGTCCACAAGACATAAAAGAAAATTTACATATATAAAAATCAATACGGTGCGAGAATAAAAACTATGCTTTAGTAATAAGAAAGACCATGGCCTAAGAGAAAAAATCAGCCACGCAAATTGCTAGACTCAGAAAGCAAACAAAAGATTCCCCGAAACAAATAATCACCGATAGAAGCAAAAGCCCAATCCGGTTGCCAGGGCTGGGTGGCCATCCACTGCTGCCACCAACCGGAAAGAAATCCTCATATAATCGGAATTGTCAAGAAATATTACAGATTAAACAAAAAACAAGCACCACGGTTGCCAAATCCTCACCACGACCATCTTGGGTTGGCTAGGAAATGTGCTTCATCATAGTCAAATAAAAAGAAAAAGACCCAGCCAGTTTGCAAGGCCAAGAACGACTCTAGCAGAAGAGTTCCAGCAAAAGCAGCCACCATTGCAGTAGAAAAACAAAAAAATAAAAGCGCAAGAAATCATCGAAGTATTTCCAGCACATAGTCTTAACCTTAATGACTTTCTTTGGGATCGGATCTGCGGCCGAGTGGGGACGGAAGAAATTCCTCCCATCTTACATAACTGTCCTAATTTTTTTTTTTCTTCACATAAAGTAAAAAAGTATTTTGACAAACAAAGGAGCCACCTTACCTTCTCTCATTTCTTTCATGCCAAATGAAGTAGATCATGGAACTTACAGCAAAATAGTAACAGTTCTTAGCAGCTTTGGATACCTCAGCATTACTTTTAATGTCATTAAAAAGTTGAAGAATAGATAAAAAGAAAAATCATGTCCAAGGGAGTAAATCCTTGAGAATATTAAAAGAAAAATTACATTCAAATTATATGTGGGAGACCGTTCAATATGTTTGAAACAAAGATTACAAACAGGATGAGCATGAACATTTCTTTTAATAAGTTCATCACCAGGTTTAAAGCCATTAACCATATCCATCCAGATATATGAAGAAAAATGAATTGAAGAGCACTAATGCTGGACAAATTTATGCCAACACACACTCTTCAAAATTTTAAAAAAATTACGCATGAAGGACTTAAAGTTAGATTTATCATTCTTACACCACAGTGCAATGTCCTTCAAATAGGAATTAATCTGAGTTGAAACCTTTAGCACTGGATTTACAATACCGTGGCACTCTATCGATAAGAAAAAAATTTACAAAATTGAAATCTAAGTTTGCAATACAACTCGATTGATCGACACAATTTAATTCCACATAAAATTAGTAGTTGCTAAGCCACATCATAAATCTTAAAATCTTATACATAATGAATACAATGTTAGAATAATTAAATATATTAATTATGCGAGACGTCGTAATAATTATTTAATAATGTATATTTAATTATATAAACCATTATGTGGCCCATATTTGAATTATTGCAATTTAATTATTTATGTTTAAAACCTATTGGTCAAGAAAAGATAATTTGATCATTCGTTTATGGACCGTTTGATCAAATAACTCCTATGAGCGGTTATTATAAAATAACTCCTTTGAGTTATTATAAAATAACTCCTATGAGTTATTGTAAAATAACTCATATGAGCGTTTATTGTAAAATAACTCCTATGAGGGGTTATTATGACAAATCCGTAGGAAATAACTATTGGTCCTCTCTCTCTCTCTCTCTCATAAGGAGGAGTTATCTTGCTCCATAGACGATTAACTCATGATAGAAGAAAGTGAAGGGAGAATGGAGAGAAACCGTAGTTCGAAATTCGACGAATTCAAAATGAATCAAGGTATGTTTTTCTTCCGATTAAAGATTGTGAAAATCATCTTGTTTAAGATCTTGAGGATTTAAGACTTATGTAAATTCAAGTTTTTCGTTTCGATTTCTTTTACATAAATTATGATGCGAGTTCTTGCAAGAGTTAGAAAACTCCATTAAGTCTTACATACAATGTTATTTTAATATCTAAGTCATATATATTCTTGTGTCCTAGAATATTCACGATGATAGAGAAATATATTACTTAATGTCTTAGTTTTGCACAAAGATCCAACACATAATCAGATAAAATAGAGGGTGCAACATTCATAAAAGACACAAGAGTTTTCATATAGAAACCCCTAGAAAGGGGGAAAAATCACGAGGCCTTGCCTAGTTTGAAATAATCTACTAGTATTGTAGTTGATTACAAATGAGGCCCTTCCTTGGGGGGAAGGCCTTGACTTGATGTAACAAATATACATCAAATGGAATGCATTACATGGTGGGAATCAGGGGCGGAACTAGCTTCAATTTTGAGGGGGGGCAAATACAACACAAAAATAATTAAATATTAAAAAAATAATATTATATATTTATATATTACAAAAAGTTCTTTAAAAAAAAATTAAGCAAGAAAAATAATGAAAAAAATGTGTAATTAAATTGTCATGAAAAACATAAAAGAGAATATTAAAATTAAATGTGAAGAAATATATAGATATTTTAGGGCAAGTTAGGACAAAAGAGTTTTTTAGGGGGGGCAAAAAGAGATTTTTAGGGGGGCAAAAAAATTTTTTTACACTCGTATAATTTTTTTTTTTTTTTTACTCTTACAAAAAAATTTTTTTTTTTGAAGGGGGGCAATTGCCCCCCCTAAGCAAAAGGTGGTTCCGCCAGTGGTGGGAATAGGAAGAAACACTTTTGACACGTTCGTTTGGTCGGAAGGACCATAGCCGATGGGCGAAGGAGGTCAGAAAGATCGTTGTCTGGCAACGAAAGTTGGAAGGACCGTAGTCAACGAAGGAGGTCGGAAGGACCATAGTCGGCGGGCGATAGAGGATGGAAAGACAGTTCTCTAGCAACGAAGGTTGAAAGGATCGTAGTTGGAGAGCGATAGAGGTTGGAAGGACCGTTGTCTAGTGATAGAGGTTAGAAGGTCCTTAATCGGCGAGCGACGAAGGTCAAAATGACCGTAGCCGGCGTGCAATAGAAGTCGGAAAGATCGTTGTCTGGCGACCGAGGTTAGAAAGATTGTAGTCGGCAAGCGATGAAAGTCGGAATGACCGTAGTTGGCGGGCAGCGGAGGTTGGAAAGACCGTTGTCGGCAAGCAACAGAGGTTAGAAAGATCATTGTCTAGCGACGGAGGTTGGAAGGACCTTAGTCGGTGAAGGAGGTTGGAAAGATCGTAGTCAGCAGGCGATGGAGGACGGAAAGACCGTTATCTCGCGACAGAGTTTGGAAGGACAATAGTCAGTGAAGGAGGTCGGATGGACCGTACGGAGGTTGAAAAGACTTTTGTCGACGGGCGACAGAGGTCAGAAGTATCGTAGTCAGTGGGAGACAGAGGTTGGAAATGTGAAACTTCTTAAGTAAAAGAAATTAAACTTTTAAACATATAGACACCTTTTGATGTAATGGTTAGAATTTCATTAAACAATATCGCAGTTAAGTGTGCTTATCCTAGAGTAATTTTGGGATGGATGACCTACTGGGAAGTTACACCAATATGACAAAACTGTGAGTCTTTTATGCCAAAGCGGACAATATCTCGATAGTTAAGAATTTGTGATGTTATAAGATAGACCGTAGTCTAGCGACAAAGGTCGGGTGGAAGTCCAACAATAATTGGAAGCCAATTGGAAGTTTGGTGTTAGTGGCTAGGCAGAAGTCCGACGTCAGTTGGTGGCCGAGCGTAACTCCGGCGACAGTTGTGAGCATGGTGGAGGTCCGGTAAAAGTCCTATGATAGTCGGTAGTCGGGAGAAAGCCCGATGACAGTTGGTGGCCGAGCAGAAGTCTGACATACTTCTGTGGCCGGGTGGAAGTCTGATTGCTGGCAGAAGTTCGACATCTGGTAAATGTATGGAGTCGAGCAAAAGTCCGGCATTTGATAGTGGCCGGGTGGAAGCCCGACAGCGGGTGGAAGTCCGGCAGCGGTTGGAAATCTAGCATCGGGCAGAAGTATGATGAAAGTCCGGTGATTGGTGGTGGTTTAGAAGTCCGAGCGGTGGTCGAGGAGGAGTTGGTGGCAAGAGAAATCTAAGATTTCTCTTCTTCCTCTCACTCTCTTCTTTCTCTTCCTTGTTTGGGTCCCCTCTCTTCCTCCTCTGGGCCCCCCTCAATGAAAAATGAGGGGTCTATTTATAGTTTTGAGAGTAGCATGACCAGTAAATAGGAGGGAGATCAAGGGTAAACTGAGAGTTGTTTGTATGGACAGTCGATGTTGATTCTCATGATCGTAGACCATTTGCTGGGCATTTTAATATCTTAATGATATTAGAATTTGACAATCTTGAGCTTTTTAGATTCATCTCGCTGAGCCGTTCGATTCGACTATAAGCATGTCATGTTTGCAAACCGTTTGGTAATCCAAATTATGGTTTGAACCTTTCAAATATGCTTTGGGTCTTTGATTATGACCTATTTGGGCTCATATTGACTCGCATTTTCGTTGTGTTTGTCTTTTCAAGACATTCCATTCGACAGTAAGTTTGCTTAAATCGGAGTTCAGATGGTCATGAATTTTATTTTTGAAGTTTCCAATTTAATTTTGCCTTGAGATTCGTGCCTGGTCAAGATAAATTATATATATATATATATATATATATATATATATATATATATATATATATATATATATATATATATATATATATATATATATATATATAAAAAGTTATTATTGACTATTTTATTTCTTTCTTTTCCTACAAACAAAAAGCGTTAATATCTTCTTATAATATAGATTGCTGATAAATTCAAATGGATAGTACTTTCTTTAATAAGAGTTCATTCAAGCGTTCTTCTGCTTGGGTAGGAAGCTCTAAATAGATTGAATCTTAGGGTTACTGTTTGTTGATGAGTGCAAATTTATGCTTGCACGAGCAGTTTGTAGCCTTAAAAATGTTATGAGCCTCGTATTGTTCAGTGGCTTTTATATTAACTTTTAAGAAGTGCTATTAATATTTAAAGTAGCTATAAGAGTATATTATAAAAATAATTTAGAAAGGAACAAATTAGTCAAACTATTTAGTGCAACCTATGAACAGTTTGATGTTTTCAGAATACACTAAATTGTTTGTGCACCAAACATTTTGATAAGTTTGCTCCTTTCTAAATTATTTTTATAATATGCTCCTACAGCTAATTTATACATTGATAGTGCTCCTTAAAATTTCTTCTTATATGTATACATAAGCTAGCTATGAAGTTCTAATGTTAGTACCTACTGCTTTTCTTGTATAGTTTAGTAGATTTACACTGGATGGTTCGGAGGTCAATCAGAATGTGCCACGTCATTCGGTACTCAGCTGTACCCAATACTAGTACTAAGCAAAAAAATGACGCGGCGCATTCTGGTTGGCCTCCGGATCATGTCCCATGTCCGCACAATAATTTATCCTTGACTACTACCCACAGAAGTGATGACATAAAAGAAAATAATCATAGCTTGAATGATATGATGAGGAGATGATAAATCCTCATTATCTTTTTTAAGCCATTTGGCTTTAGATCTTTGAATAATTAAAGAGGCCCAAAAGAAAGAAAGGGAGGTGAGACTATCAGACAACTTTTCTAATTATAGATTAAGGGATTGACCATAAGGATTAGAAGAAATCAGGGATATATAATAATTTTAAACTCATAATGACAAAGAATTTGATCACTTAGGATTTATTTGGGACGTTTGCAGTTTTTTAAATATGGTTGTAAAGTTATTGTCGAAATTTTTTTAAGCTATTGCTAAATGCAACTTCGTAGCACAGACTTTTCTTAAAAAAGTGTGGAAGCAATAGTTAAATTACAAATCTCATTTTGATATGCTGGTTGGAAGCTTAGGCTACCAACTAAGAGGTATCGACTCTTGTGTACGTGTTGTGTGTATGAGTCGGTCTAAATTGACCTAAATGTCAAAAAAATTTAAAAAAAACTCTAGTAATATGAAAAGTAAAATAGTAATAAAGTTATCAAAACATATTTTTAATTGTATTTTAAAAACATTATCAACTAAAGAAGCAGACATGACTGTCTTGCTTTAAAAAAACTTTTTTCCTAATTTGGGGTCATAATTTATAATAACAAAATCAATAGATCTACAAAGATCAATAATTCCAAGCTATACTCAACAACGCTGCCTCCCTGAAAATGATGCTTTCAGGAGATTACAGTATGTCGAATTATAACAATTGTTTCCCACCTAAAACTTTCCCATCTGATGTTAAGATTACATATAGCCATCTTTCTCCTTGTTTAGCTATTGTGAAAGCATAAAGCAATAGGTTGACGTTTTGACAGTCCACACTAAATGTTATGGACAAGAGTGGGGGCGACACTTTCACCTTTATTTAATATTGTCTATTAAATGTTATGGAAACGTTTTGACAGTCCACACTATCTAGGCACCACCGCCTGACGGTAGGGATAGTAGTCAGCGAACATCAATGACCGGAGTGATCATAGTTAGCAGGTGATGAAGGTCAGAGAGATCGTAGTCAGTGGGCGATGGTGATCAGAGGGGCTGCAGTCGACGAGCGATGGTGGTCGTAGGACCTGTAGTTGGCGGGTGACGGTGGTCCGAGGGACAGTAGTTGGCGAGTGACGGTGGTCCGAGGGATAGTAGTTTGCGAGCGACATTGGTCTGAATGATCGTAGTTGATGGGCGACATTGATGAACGATGGTGGTCAAAGGGATTGTAGTCGACTAACGATTATAGTTAGAGGGACCATAGTTGGCAGGCGAAAGTGGTCGGAGGGACTGTAGTCAGTGAGCAATGGTGGTTGGATAGACTATAGTCAAGGGCGACAAAGGTTAGAGTGATCGTAGCAGGTGGGTGACGGTTGACAGTTAGCAGATAGGCGATGGTCTGGCGATTGTTGACAGACTAGTAGAGGTCTGGCAATGGTCAACTGCTGGGTTGTGATCTGGTGGTAGTCGACAAAAGTATGTAGGCGGTGGTGCTTGGATAGAACTTTAGGATCATGATTATTATATTATTAATGATATTAGTATTTGTTGACTATTACTGATATTGTGATTGATAATGTAATGGATTTAAGATGTGATGAACTATATATAAAAGGATAAATTGATACAGAAAATCAGAATAAACATCGATGCATATTTTTTATATGATTTATAGCATATCATTCTCTTTTATCTTGCATTGATTTCAGCTGTAAGAATTTAATTACTTGCTAGGCAATGTGCTTATTGCGTAGTTTTATATATTTTCAGGAAATGATAAGAATCTTATGATACGAGGCTCCAGACAAGACAAAAATATAATTATGTTTCTTTTCGCTGCTTATTAGTAAGCTCTAGTTAAATGGTTAAAATTAAAGACAAATATAATTATTCTAATATAGATCCTGAAGTATGCCAGGATGATCTCAAATTTAATTTAGAAAGTTATCAACTCATATATGCTTCAAGATTTATGCCTGATCAAGGCGATTTTTGGTGGCACATCAATATTAAACTAATTGATAGATAGAACTATTGAATTGATTAATAGATAGAACTGAAGTCATACTGATAGAACTATTATTAATACTAATACAACATAGCATATCATGCCTATTGATTGATTGTCATTTTTTATCGATTTTTCTTTTGATTTGATAGATCTCATTTGGCTTTGTTGATAATATTAGTTTTATTATTAATTGGTATGAACTTGAATTGTAATAGGCATATTGATTCATTTATCGTGCATTTAATATATTTTTTTAAATTTATTTATTTGTTTATTTTATGTTATTTCAAAAAAAGATAAAAAACCTGTGTAGCGATGTTTGATAATTTTAATAGTTTAGTTTTATCTTCAGCTCTTATATTTTATATGTATTTTTTTGTAGTCTCTATTATCTATTATACATAATATATGTATTAACTAAATCATCATATTATATTTACATTTGATGCTCATCCTTTAATTAAAAATAAATTTGACCCTTAATTTTTTTATAATTATATATATATAAATATAAATTTAAAATTTAAAATTAGAAGAGAAAAAAAAAAGTTCTTCGTAGAAATTCTTGTATGGATTCCTTACCTGAGTTCTATCCCCGGACAGATGCTCGAAAGATCGATCACTCGACCGGTCCAAGTGGGGTCCATATCGGATGGGGAATGGCGCACGGGCGGATGGTCCCGGTCGGTCCAAGTTGATGGTCGGTTTAAGAAACCGTGATGGGTACGCTTCCGGTGAGTGGGGCCCTTTATTTATTTATTTATTTATATTTTAAAAAAGGCGTGGCCCTTCCACTATAAAGAACAGTGTGGGAGCACGGGCCCCACATTATTAAATTCTTTATGAGTCACAGTCACCGTGGATTCTTGGCTCCCAATAATGTATGCCTCATGCTTATAACTTCATTCTCTCTCTATCTCTAAATCGCCCTCTTCTCTCTCTCTCTCTCTAACACTCTTTCTCAGTTTCTCTTTGTATATATAATAACCTCTCTCTCTCTCTCTCTCTCTCTCTCTCTCTCTCTTCTGTTGTTGGGGACTTTAGCTTCTGCTTTATTGAGGTACACAACACATGCACACACGTTGGCTTGCACGAGTGACAGCTACTTCCCCAGTAATTTACCATGATGCCCTTTTAAAAGTTTTTTTTTTTTTTGGAAAATTGAGGGACCCTTTTAAAAAAGTTATTTCGAGGATCCATATTTTTTTATCGTCGCCATCCATTAAAGATTCAAATCCTAGCTGGCGGGGAGAAAATATCTGCTCTGCTAGGGTTTCACTAGTTTGCTTCCTTTTCAGCCGCCGCCTTCGGCTGGGGGCCTCTCCCCTATGTCCGTTGATAGTTTTCCCCCGCTCACTTCTACTTCCGCTGCAAAATCCCCTCCTCCTTCCATTTTGCCTCTATGGAAGAACCTCCTAACTTCAACTCCCCAGATTTCTACTGATTTCTCTCACTCGCTCGACTTTGTCCCGACCCAAAACTTCACCGCCAACTTTACGACAGAGCAATTTGTAGCTGGCGCGCCGGAATGGTCCCTGTCGTTGGTCGGTTACTCCATCGGGAAACGACCCTTCTACGAAGCCCTACTTTCTACGATCAAGAAGACTTGGCAGCTAAAAGGAGAACTTTCTCTACTCACTATGGACGACGGCTTTTTTCTGCTTAAATTTTCTGCTCTTGAAGACTATGAGCATGCTTGGACCAGAGGCCCTTGGTTTTTCTTTGGAAAGCCATTCATTTTGCAGAAGTGGACTCCTGATTTCGTTCCTAAGCGTGAGGAATTCCCTTCTATTCCTCTGTGGGTAAAAATCCTGAATCTTCCTCTCTCGCTCTGGACTCCGGAAGGTATATCTAAACTTGCTAGTTGTATTGGTATACCTATTGCTGTGGATGCCCTTACGGCTGCAAAAACTCGTCTTACATTTGCACGTGTATGTGTGCAAGTCACTAGTTCCTCGACCCTACCAGACGAAATATTTTTTAACGTGGATGGCAAGGTTACTCCCCTACGTGTGCAATACGATTGGAAACCAGATCACTGTTCGCAATGCGGTTCTATCATGCATCCACCATCTCTCTGTCCCAAAAACCCAATCCAAATTCCTACTACTACGTCCACACACAGGGGAAGAAGCTCTAGTCGTAAACCACGACCATCCCCTCCACCCAGACTTACCATACCTAAATACCCTCCTACCACCAGGACCAACAACAACATCCTCCAACCAGCTCCACACCAAATTTCCACACCAGTAGAAGGCCCAATAATACCAAACCTCAACTCACCCTCGGGAGATGTCTTAGACACTACCGAAATCCAATCAAAAACTCAAGAACCCCCTATTATAAAAACTGCTAACAAATTTCAGTCCTTAACTGATCATGATAAGGATGAAGAAACTCATGCACCTACCCAAAGCCTATATCAACCCCACTCTCCAACAAAGACTAACCTTACAATTTCAGACAACCTTAACCTCATTCTTAATCACAATTGCCCAGCTCACACCCCCCCCCCTATGCATCAGCCAAATATACCCACAACTTCCAATGACTCAACAAGCTCCACCTCTCATTCTCCAAAAACCCAAGCCACTACTAACCAAAACCACAAGCAAACTAGAGGCAAACAAAACAAAAAGGCCTCTACCCCTAAAAACAAATCCCAATGACCCTTCCAAACATCGCAGCTTGGAACATTAGAGGGTTTAACAACCCGGACAAGGTTAAAAGCTGTAAACTTCTAACCCAAACACACAATCTTGATCTCCTCTTCATTCTCGAAGCTAAAATTTCTCACTGTAATCTTCAAAATGATTGGTTTCTTGCTAGTCATCAAATCTTTCCTAGAGAAGGCTATTGTGACAATTTTCAGTTTTCCAATCCTGGCCGCATTTGGGTAAAGTGGAATAAGGAGGCAATTAACTTTGCTCCTCTTTTTATGACCAACCAGCTTATCCATGGAACTATTACCACAGTTACTAATGATGTTTGTGCTGTTACTGCTGTGTATGCTAGTAATACACATGCTGAGAGACAAGTCCTCTGGAAAAACATTCAAGATATTGCTGTGACTATTAACATCCCTTGGGCAATTTTGGGTGATTTCAATTGCTATCGTGAGATGGGGGAAAAAGAAGGGGGTATTCCCCTTTCAGCCAATAAGCTGGGAGACTTCAACAATATGATTTTCAACATTGGGATCCATGACCTTTCTTATGTAGGTCACTTCTATACTTGGCACAATCAGCAAACTCAAAATCCCATACATATTAAGCTTGATCATGTTCTAGTTAATGATCTTTGGCTTCAAAATTTTCCCAACTCCTTTTATATAGTTGAAGATCCTGACTGCTCTGATCATTCTCCTCTCATTCTGGTTAATTGGAAAGCCAATAATAATGGTCATCGGTTCCTCTTCAAGAACTACTGTATCAAATTTTCAGATTTTTGGAGTTCTCTTATGGAAGCCTTCTCTCAACCCAATGAGAGTAGTCCCTTAAGTTCATTCATCTACAAGCTTAAGAGACTTAAGAACTCTATGAAGCACAAAAAATGGACAAACTCAAATCTTATTCAAGCTGACATTGATACTTTCAAAGATCTTCAACATACTGTTCTCACTCAAATTCAGCACAATCCTCTGGATCTGGTTCTAAATGGAAAACTTCACCAAATCAACAACCATTTAGCTCACTACCAAGCTGCTCTTTCTAGTTGGATCTCTCAAAGAGCTAAAGTTAAATGGATTACTCATGGAGAAGATGATCTGAAGTTTCTCTACTCTAAAATCAATGTTAACAAAAATTACAATAAGATCAAGGCAATCTCTAATGATCAAGGCACCTACTACACTCAAGTGGACATTGCAAAAGTTTTCATCAATCACTCTAAGACTCTTTTCAACTCCCCAACTCCTAATCAGTTGGATAGAGATATTCCTGCTGGGAATCTGATTCCGGCACACCTTACCGCTTCCCTCTTGGCCCCGGTTACTATGGAAGAGGTTAAAAATATTGTTTTTGCTGGAAACTCGAACACAGCTCCTGGTCCTAACGGCTTCACTTTTGACTTTTACAAATCTTCTTGGAGTGTTATTCAACTTCAACTCTTAAGAGCTGTTACTTCATTCTTCAATACGGGCTATATGCCAAATCAGGTCAAAGCCACTGCCATTGCAGTAGTTCCTAAGCACCCCCATGCGAATAATGTCAAAGATTACAGACCAATCGCTCTTTGTAATGTGTTATACAAAATAATTGCCAAAATCATTGCTAATAGGATGAAAATGGTGATGCCTCTTATCATTCATCCTAGCCAAGGTGGTTTCATTCATAAAAGAATCATTGCTGATAATATTCTTCTAGCTGCTGATATCCTTGGCTCCTTCAATCTTAAAGCCAATCATAAGTACTTGTGTGCTAAATTTGATATAATGAAAGCTTTTGACACGGTGTCTAGAGCTTTCCTGTACAAACGTCTTGAAGCTAAAGGTTTTCCTAGTATGTTTATTACTTGGATCAAAGCTTGTACAACCAATGTTCACTTCTCTGTTTGTATAAATGGAGTTCTTGAGGGCTATTTTAATTCTACTTCTAGAATTAGACAAGGGTGCCCACTGTCCCCTTATCTTTTCAGCATCGTTATGGATGGTCTGTCCTCTATACTGGATCAAGCAGTCTCCAACAGCAGCTTCCAACCTATAAAATCTGGGAACTGTTCGGTTTCCCATCTCATGTTTGCTGATGACCTCCTTGTGTTTGGCTCTGCCACTACAAGGAATGCTTATTCTATTAATTCTATCCTCCAGGAATTTGAGGGTAGTTCTGGGCTTAAAGTGAATCCCCTAAAAAGCTCTATTCTTATTTCTAAGAACACTCATGAGGCGGTGGACATTTGCAATACCCTCAATATACAGCAGTCCTTCTCTCCTATCACATACTTGGGAATCCCAATCTTTTACAAAAAACTAAAAACCTGTGACTTTCAACCACTGATGCAAAAAATCTCTACTCAACTAGATGGTTGGAAGGCTAGAACGCTATCTCTAGCTGGGAGAATTCAATTTATTAAGTTCACAATTGCAAACACTTTAGCCTATTAGATTCGTGGTTCTATTATTCCTAAGAGCTGCTGTAAAATTATTGCTAGGCAATGTGCCCACTTTACCTACTATGGCAATATCAATGAGAGAAAACTTATGATTGTTTCTTGGAAGAATACTTGCTGCCCTAAGATTAAAGAAGGTTTGGGTATTCCATCTATTGAGTCTCTTAAACATAGTTTTGTCTGCTCTACTATATGGCGGTTCTTAAATGAAAATTCTTTGCTGTTTTCTTGGTGGAGAGCTAGATTTAACTCTTTATGGAAACCGATTCCCTGTAAGAACTCTCACTATTGGGAGACTCTGTGTGATAAAGCCAAAGAGATTAAAAACTGCATTACTTTCTCTATTAATGCTAGCAGCAATTTGTCTTTTTACTGGGACCCGTGGTGTGGTGGTAACTCGATTGCTGACTTTCTCAAAAACTCTTCTACCTACTCCACCATCCCTTATTTTTCTGACTATCCAGTTAGCCATTTTATCCATAATGGAAGTTGGAATCTTCCTAATAGTTGGGATAATAATCTGATCTCCCTTATTAACAATGTGGCTATTGATCCTCAAATTGAAAACCATATTTGGAAAGATAAGCTGAATCCTAAATTCAAAGACTTCTATGCTCAAATTTTTGACCATATGGAAAATGTGCTTTGGTATAAACACATTTGGCATAAGAAGAATGCCCTGCGTTACTCTGTTTATGCTTGGTTGGCTTTTCGGGAGGGTTTAAAAACTGCAGATGTTCTTGCTGCCCGTGGAATTCTGGTGCCTAATAATTGCTGCTTCTATCACACTGATAGGGAAACTACTTCCCATCTTTATTTTGAATGCAGTTTCATTTTTGACATTGTTAAAAATTTATTTCCATGGACGCAACTGCATCTTTTGAGACCAAATTTACACCAAATGTATGATAGCATATGGGAGCAAGGCTTTAACGCTAAAGCCAGAAATCAATTCCTTCTGACTGTTTCTGCTACCATTTATTTTATTTGGAGAGCAAGGAATGATAGATTATTTGGTGGGGTTTATGATTGCAAAACCACAATCACAGCTAAAATTAAGAAAGCTGTGCTGCTAAAGACGCTATGCTGGAAGTAATCTGCAATTTCTGTCCTCTGTCTGCTGGGAGTCGCTGTTTTGCTGGTTCTGGAATGTATATTTCGCTGATGACTCTATGCTGGTTTTCCTGGCTTATTGCTTGGTCAGAGGATTTTGCTGCTGTGGGAGAAGAAAATTTTGGTTGGACGATGATGAACGCTGACTTTGCTCAGCTGCCTCTTGGACGGTCTTCTGGGCAACCAGAGGCTAAGCTCATTCTTAGACCCTATCGAGTTTTTGACCCTTTCGAGATGATGAGCTTTTTCTGAGTCCACGGCTTTCAGCCTTTCAGTCATTCTCTCTCTTTTGAATGTATTTTCCTTTTCTTTAGAATCCATAATCTCTTTTTGTTCTTGAGATTGTTGGATTATAGTTTGGTTTTTACTTGTAATCTTTTTTATGCAATGAATGGGCTTAATGCCCCAAAATTTCCCAAAAAAAAAAAAGGATCCATATTTTAAAGATAAAAGAAATAAGGGCGGTTTAATAACTTTAATTTCACAAAATATTTCTTTTCTTTGGAATAATGGAGAGTTTTAAATAATGTTTAATTTGTGTCAAAAAATCAATTTGATTAAACAAAAATTTTTGGATCTAATGCGCAAAAGACTGTTTAATTCTAATAATATTAAGATATTTAAATGCTAAATAAATATTTCATATTTAAATGCGCATAAGACGTTCAATAAAGAGTTTAGGATTTTGTTCATATTTATAAGACATGTAACTCTTAAATATAAATAGGATCCTACTTTTTATATGAATAGGTCCCGACTTGAGATTCATGAAGCTAAAGTGCTCGAAGAATGAGCCCAAGCACCACTGTTGTTAGGCTTCTGTCCAACCATTGTGTTCAGACCTTCACCCAAACACTGCCTGACCATTATTGTTAGACCTTTACCACCCGACTACCGTCTTTAATACTTCATTGCATGATTGCCGCTTCCGAAAATTCCCTACTTGATGTTGTTGTCAAACCTTCACAACCCAACTATCGCCATCAAACCCTTGCTTGACGGCCTCAATTGAATCTTCACCGCCTGATTGCCACATTTAAATTGCTGCTCAACTGTCATTGATGGACCATAGTCCAATTGACATCATTAGACCTTCTTCACCTGATCAATGTTAGTGGACTGATGTCGCTCGACCATAAACATCGAACCACTACCACTGTTTAAGAACTAATGTTAGTCAACAACAACTTGATCACCATTGTCGAGTCGTTGTTGTAATAGCTCGTTTCTTTGATTTCCTTCTGGGATCGTTCGGGACGATGTTGAGATCGTCCAGAACGATCAGGAATAGTTGATTTCTGGGTGGATCGTCCGGGCCGATTCTGGATCGTCCGGACCGATTCTGGATCGTCCTAGGACGATCAGTTCATGGCACAAGTCAGTGAATAAGGGTTTTTATCGTCTAAGGAAAATTAATTATCGGCCTGAAATATCGTCCTGGACGATTGAATTTTGTTCAGATCGTCTTGGACGATATTGCGATCGGCCGGACCGATTAGGTCATGGTTATAAGGAAATCAGCTCGTTTTGAAGAGAGAGAAAAAGTTTTTATAAAAATCAAAATATCTGAGGAGAGAGAAAGAGAAGGAAAGCGAAGGAAAAGCTTAGTTTCGGAGACCGCGGAGCGCTTTTCGTCCGTCGCCGCTGTGGAGTAAAGTGTTTATCTCGCGGTAAGGACTCCGAATCCTATTTCTGTTTTTGAAGATATTGAGTTTTGATCGTTTTGTGCTCAGATTTGTGTTTTCGTTACCGAAAAACGCGCACCATTTTGTATTGACGAAACTTTCACCGCACAACTTTTGATATGTTATTGATACGATTATTCTATATGTTTTTAGTATTTTCTGTAATGATTCTACCAGTTATTTTGGATTCTGTGTGATTTTGATCGAATAGATAAATATCAGGTTGTGGACTGATGTTGCTTCTGTAAAATAAAAGTCTTATATTATTGCTGTGAATGTTCTGTGGTAATTTGGTAAATTTATGATTTGGTGATTTTTGTGTAAATTCCGTATACTGCCGTTATGCCGCGGGATTTTCGTACGATTTCCAATTTTCCCGAAATTGATTATTTGAATGCATATGAATGTGACTATTTGATTGTTGATCCTGAAAGACAAGTGGAACCTGGTTAAACCGTTGGTTGGAGATTGATTGACCTGTACAGGATGGTGGGCCGACGGGCTTTCCTTTAAACCATTGATTATCGATATAACGATTGGGAGTCATAAGGAGATTACTTGCCGACGGGCACAGAGTGACGACTCTTATTGAAACCAACGGATGAATATCTACAACAGCAATATAGATTCTACAACAACAATATTGATTTCTACAACAGCACTATTGATAATAGCCAGTGATTGTACTTGTCCAGTAAGACTGTATGGAATTGCATGTGCACGACATTGCATTGTTTGGATTTCTTGATTTGCATTGACCTATTGGTTTTTGATTGATTTTATTGATTTCCCTACGCATAATTATTATTGACGGATTTATTGTATTGAATTGATTTATTATCGAATAGATTTACTGTTGGATTTACGGATTTACGGATTTATCGTTACTGTACGATTTCATTGATATTGCATGTTCTTCTTGTCCCTGGATACTGGCACCGATATGGGTATGGATATTGTATTGATTCATGAATATAGATACCGACATTATTGATTCATCGATATTATGGATTCATTGATTCATTAATTCATGGACATGATTGATACTACTGACTCGGATACTGCTAGTACAGACCTACTGATACATTGATTCGTTGTATTGATTCTTTTAGCGCGTGATTATTGATGTATTGATTTGATTGATCTATTGATTTATCAATTTGATTGTTGTATACGATTTTATTGTATTGATTGATTTCAATTGTTTGCCTATCGTATTGATTTAATCCAACTGCTCTTTCGCTGTATTGATTTGATCGTATTATGGGATTCTGAGCCGATTGATAGTATTGACTAGAATTAATTGTTTTACTAAATTGATTGATGTGATTTCACTGTTGTAGCATCGTTCGTGGTCGTCATTGGATTGTTATCGTTGTGGATATGGATACATACGTTGTCGTACTGATAGGGAGTAAGTGATATTGAACAATTGATTGATTTGCAAGTGTATGTTTTGATACGATTCCACTCTATTGATTTGATTGATGCTCTAGACTGATACGATAGATAAGACGGCTAGATGACTGTATGGATGCAATTGATATTATCGACTGCTACGATAGAGACTGTAGAGATTTGATTGACGTATTAATTTCTTGAACTTTATAGATTTCCTACTGTTCATTGATTTTATCGACTTCTGTTCCGTATTGATTTCTGTACCTGCATTGACTCATTGATCATGTACGACTGATTGATTTGACTTGATTTGATTGACCTGCATATTGTTTCCGGTTCCGTGCTTTGATTTCAGTTTTAGGCTTTGGTGACCTGCTGGGCTATTTAAGCTCATTATATGTGATTAATATTTCAGGTGCAGAGCCTCCCGCGTGATGCTTCTTCGATCGCTAGTGTAGTCTTATTTTGTAGCCCTTGGTAGGCTTTTGTTTTGTAGCCGTATGACTATTGTATATATCTTTTGGATGCTCTTGTTGATTGTACTTATGTTGATATGTGAATTATAGTAGTTGTTGTATTTCTTTTCTGTAATGCAATTATCTCTGGATGACTGTATTGATACGAACGAGAAAAAGAAAGAGAAAAGAAAAAGATAAGGAAGAAACAAGAATGTCAGACGAATTCTTTCACTATTGATGTCTGGGACGTCACAATTGGTATCAAAGCGAGTGTAGTGAAATGATTTGCTTATATCCAGAGTGATAGTGATAATTGCATTATTTGATTTGTTTTGTTTTACATGTTTGATTTCTGCGATTTGATTTGATTCAAATGATTAGTATTGATCAGGCCAATGGATCCGAAAGGAAAGACAGTTGAGTCTGCTACTGATCTCCCGCTCACATCTGAGAATATGAATAAGTTTATTGACATGGTTTCTCAGATGGTGAGTGACAAGTTAGCAAAACGCTCTGGACATCGCAAGAAGAGTGGGGAAGGTAGTAGAGCAAGGATTAATGTTTGTACATTTTGTGGAAAAAGACATTTGGGACAGTGTTATCGGAGAACAGGGCAATGCTTCCGATGTGGTGCTTATGGACATAGAATGACAGATTGCCCAAGTTCTGGACTTAGGCAAGGACCTGTTCCAATTGTTCAGACTGAAAATGTACAAGCCATGGTGGAAGATGTTCCTTCAGTGCCTGCTGATGTGACTGGTACGAGTTTAGTTTATTGTCTGTTTCGATGTGATTTGTACGATTTTTCGATTGATTGGATTTGTTTTGTTTCATTTTTGTCTCGGACCATTAGGGAAATGTCGGGACGACATTTTTCTAAGGTGGGGAGATTGTAATAGCTCGTTTTTTTGATTTTCTTCTAGGATCGTTCGGGACGATGTTGAGATCATCCAGAACGATCAGGAACAGCTGATTTTTGGGTGGATCGTCCGGGCCGATTCTGGATCGTCCTGGGACGATCAGTTCATGGCACAAGTCAGTGAACAAGGATTTTTATCGTCCAAGGAAAATTAATTATCGGCCTGAAATATCGTCCTGGACGATTGAATTTTGTTAAGATCGTCCTGGACGATGTTGCGATCGGCCGGGCCGATCAGGTCATGGTTATAAGGAAATCAGCTCGTTTTGAAGAGAGAGAGTTTTTATAAAAATCAAAATATCTGAGGAGAGAGAAAAAGAAGGAAAGCGAAGGAAAAGCTTAGTTTCGGAGACCGCGGAGCGCTTTTCGTCCGTCGCCGCTGTGGAGTAAAGTGTTTATCTCGCGGTAAAGACTCCGAATCCTATTTCTGTTTCTGAAGATGTTGAGTTTTGGTCGTTTTGTGCTCAGATTTGTGTTTTAGTTACCGAAAAACGCGCACCATTTTGTATTGACGAAACTTTCACATCACAACTTTTGATATGTTATTGATACGATTATTCTACACATTTTGAGTATTTTCTGTAACGATTCTACCGGTTATTTTGGATTCTGTACGATTTTGATCGAATAGATAAATATCAGGTTGTGGACTGATGTTGCTTCTGTAGAATAAAAGTCTTATATTATTGCTGTGAATGTTCTGTGGTAATTTGGTAAATTTTTGATTTGGTGATTTTTGTGTAAATTCCGTATACTGTCGTTATGCCGATGGATTTTCGTACGATTTCCGATTTTCCCGAAATTGATTATTTGAATGCATATGAATGTGACTATTTGATTGTTGATCCTGAAAGACAAATGGAACCTGGTTGAACCGTTGGTTGGAGATTGATTGACCTGTACAGGATGGTGGGCCGACGGGCTTTCCTTTAAACCATTGATTATCGATATAACGATTGGGAGTCATAAGGAGATTACTTGCCGACGGGCACAGAGTGACGACTCTTATTGAAACCAACGGATGGATATCTACAACAGCAATATAGATTCTACAATAGCAATATTGATTTCTACAACAGCGCTATTGATAATAGCCAGTGATTGTACTTGTCCAGTAAGACTGTATGGAATTGCATGTGCACGACATTACATTGTTTGGATTTCCTGATCTGTATTGACCTATTGGTTTTTGATTGATTTTATTGATTTCCCTACGCATAATTGTTATTGACGGATTTATTGTATTGAATTGATTTATTATCGAATAGATTTACTGTTGGATTTACGGATTTACGGATTTATCGTTACTGTACGATTTCATTGATATTGCATGTTCTTCTTGTCCCTGGATACTGGCACCGATATGAGTATGGATATTGTATTGATTCATGAATATAGATACCGACATTATTGATTCATCGATATTATGGATTCATTGATTCATTGATTCATTGATTCATGGACATGATTGATACTACTGACTCGGATACTGCTAGTACAGACCTACTGATACATTGATTCGCTGTATTGATTCTTTTAGCGCGTGATTATTGATGTATTGATTTGATTGATCTATTGATTTATCAATTTGATTGTTGTATACGATTTTATTGTATTGATTGATTTCAATTGTTTGCCTATCGTATTGATTTAATCCAACTGTTCTTTCGCTATATTGATTTGATCGTTTTATGGGATTCTGAGCCGATTGATAGTATTGACTAGAATTAATTGTTTTACTAAATTGATTGATGCGATTTCACTGTTGTAGCATCGTTCGTGGTCATCATTGGATTGTTATCGTTGTGGATATGGATACATACGTTGTCGTACTGATAGGGAGTAAGTGATATTGAACAATTGATTGATTTGCAAGTGTATGTTTTGATATGATTCCACTCTATTGATTTGACTGATGCTCTAGACTGATACGATAGATAAGACGGCTAGATGATTGTATGGATGCAATTGATATTATCGACTGCTACGATAGAGATTGTAGAGATTTGATTGACGTATTAATTTCTTGAACTTTATAGATTTCCTACTGTTCATTGATTTTATCGACTTCTGTTCCGTATTGATTTCCGTACCTGCATTGACTCATTGATCATGTACGACTGGTTGATTTGACTTGATTTGATTGACCTGCATATTGTTTCCAGTGCCGTGATTTGATTTCAGTTTTAGGCTTTGGTGACCTGCTAGGCTATTTAAGCTCATTATATGTGGTTAATATTTCAGGTGCAGAGCCTCCCGCGTGATGCTTCTTCGATCGCTAGTGTAGTCTTGTTTTGTAGCCCTTGGTAGGCTTTTGTTTTGTAGCCGTATGACTATTGTATATATCTTTTGGACGCTCTTGTTGATTGTACTTATGTTGATATGTGAATTATTGTAGTTGTTGTATTTCTTTTCTGTAATGCAATTATCTCTGGATGACTGTATTGATACGAACGAGAAAAAGAAAGAGAAAAGAAAAAGATAAGGAAGAAACAAGAATGTCAGACGAATCCTTTCACTATTGATGTCTGGGACGTCACAGTTGTAGTCCAACAAAATCATTGGACAACTACCATTGATTAACAACCAACATCAAACCATTGTCACTCGATTGTCATCATCGGACTGTCATCGTCCATCCACTATCATCATCACTAGACCACCATTATCCGATTGTTGCTACCCCATCATAGTTGGAATATTATAAGACAAGTCCAATCGTGTGAATGTAACTTCGTGATATTCCCTCTTAAAGGACACATGCCCCATTGTTTTTTCACTTTCTAAAAATTTTCACATAGAAACTCTGGTGTCTTATATGCTCTTTTGACCTTGAAATATTTGATGATAAATTTTAGGCGCAAACAACAATAAAATGGTTTATTGTAAACTTAATTGAAATATTTAGTTGCTTCAGTGAAACCATCATAGCACAATGAGCAAGATTGTAGGGCATCATGAAGGCTATCCATGACTATTCTAATGATTCTTATGATTCATATGAGCATCACACAAATAAACCAAGCAATAGATAGTTATAAATGTGGTATAAAATGATCTCTAATATGGAAAAAATAATAGTAATAAAAATAAATTCCAAAATAATATGTCAATATATCCAAGTCCTAAAATAGAAAAAAGATAAAAAAAATCACAACACGAAACTACATAACACCATCATCCATAAAAAGTTTGAGTGAATTTCTCTTAATGATTTGGGCTTCGTTTGGTGCGGCTTTCTTCCTGCTTCTTTAAGCAGCTTTTAAGTACAAAAATTAAAATTTTTATACTATAAAGCTGCTTTAAGAAGCAGTAACAAAGCTGTCCCAAACAAAGCCTTAAACTTTGTTTGGAAAGCTGCCCCAAACGAAACCTTATCTTGTGTTTTATGAATCCTTTTTGATAAATATGAATCATAACATCATGACTTGTACAATAAAAATTATTGTCACATCGATGATATGGGCATTTAAACTTATTTAATGATATGTTTCACTTCATGAGAATGAAACTTGGATGAACAATTTCAACACTCTAATTACATACCTAACAAATGATCATTAATTGTTTCTTTTATATTAATAAAAAGAAAAAAAATTATAATTTGTCAGCTATAAAAAATTAAGCATGCCTATTAGAGAGGCTTATTGATGTTATACCATTTTTTATCAACATACTTTCATATAAGCCTTTATGCACCATAAATTATTTCAAGTGATTCTGTTTATTCCTTTCTCTTTTGCCATTATAAATCTAATTTAACCCTTATTACCATAATATTCATAATATATCCTTATAGTTTTAATTGATTCTTTATTAATGTTAAGGAACTCTCCACGTCAGCAGATTAAAGAAACAGCCACATCATTATAATTGTACTTTCTTGCATTCTCTGTATTAGAATTTCTATATATTCACTCACCGTGTAATAGATTAGTATGGAATAAATTACACTTTAGTTTTTCATCTTCTCTGTCTCTCAACCTCTCTGTTTCTATTCTAGCCTTTCGTCTTGCCTCTTCTCATGGTATCAGAGCTCCAAAGCTTCACAACATTTTTCTGATCCCTCATGGACGAAGAAGACTCGGCCGGCTCTCGCCGGACAACATCGAATATCTCCAGTCAAGAATCAGATCTGCTCATTCCCGCCCATCTCAAATTTCTGATTTCAAACATCAAGAACCTGGTACCGACTCTTCTAACCTCTGAAAATTATGCTATATGGAAACTTCAGCTTCATCAACATTTCTCTGCGAACGGGTACGGCGAACATCTCACTGGTCTCGCCATCTGCCCACCGGAATCAGCCATTCAAGAACGAAATCGGTGGAGGCTTATAGATCGAAATCTTGTTTTGGCCTTGCTATCCACAATTTCTCTGGCAATCCTTCCCTACGTGATCACTCTTCACACCGCCCATGACATCTGGCTTACTCTAGAACGCCGCCTCCAACCACAAATCGTTCACGCGTAATTCAGCTCAAGACCGAGCTACATCAAATTAAGATGCGAGATCGAACCATGCAGCAGTATCTTGATCAAATCAAGAAAATCGTCAACAATATCGATCGCGGCGGCAGGTTCTACGGTCGACACCGAAGATATAATTCTTTATATTCTCAATGGGCTTCCCGCCGGTTACAACCCATTCAAGACTGTGATCAGAACTTTCGCTTCAACCAATCAATCTTGATGACCTATACTCGACCCCTTCTTAGCAGTGAGGAAATAAACCTCCAACATCAACTTCTAAAAGAAAACCAGCAATCTGACTCCACGGCTCTGTTCACAAATCCGACTCCTTGGAGTTCAAGAAGAGATGAAATGCTTTCACTTTACAATCAACCAACCTTATTATTACCCTTAACATAGGAGGCTTGTTTATTTCCTAGAAGATTACTTTTCTTTAAATATATTCTCACAGTGTAGCTTAAAATAAGGGGTGTGCAGTTTCCAGAGAAATATTCTTTAAAGACAAAAGATGACTCTCCAATAGGCACACAACCCTATTAAAAAAACATTTCTACAGTGCTTGAGATAATTTCTTTTAATTTAGAGAAATCCCAATCTCCTAACATAATTTAGACAGATCCCAATCTCCTAACAGTTATAAAATTCGTGCATTTTTTATCTTCTGTTATATATACAAGTAATGCAAAACATGATGTAGAACTAATTTCTCATTTTCCATCAGATGATAGGATTTCAATTATACAAATTCAAATAAATGATTCTTGTTAAGTGTAAATTCATGTGAGGGTAACTCGCTTATGCAGTTATGACTCCTAATTAATCGCCTTTATGACTCTCAATCAGTCTACTCCTTATAACTCTCTTTGAATTACATGAATCAATAGCCCCGACTCCTTATAACTTACAATCGGTCTCCAACTCTTATGACTCTCATTAGTGAATCACATGAATCATTAAAAAAAGTTAAATTGATTTTATTTATTTTGAATTGTTATTTTGTTTTGAAATGAGTTGATTTATATTGACAAATTTATGAATTGAATTAAATTTATTTATTTATTTTGATTGTCAAGGTGGGTAGATTATAACAACATGAAAATTATGAAACTTATTTTAAAATGAAAAAAAAAAATGAAAATTCTAAATTTTTTTTAATAGAGCGTAGCGGCTCTGGTATTTTGGCGCTCCAGCGCTTTAATCTCAAGGAAATTTGAATATAATTAGGAGTGGTGATGCCGGCATTTTGAACGTGGTGGCACCATGAACCAGCATGCAACACTATGGCACTCGATGTTTGAGCGTCGTGATGCTAGGCCACAAATAGTATTTACATATATATTAAAACCTAAGCACTAAAGCCTCATCTATCATTTCATTTGGCTTGGTCCAGAAGGAACTGAAGGAGAGAGGAAGAGAAGAGAGAGGAAGGGGGAGATAGAGGAGACACGAAAGAGTGAGAAAGTTGAGTTTTGTTATTTTCGTCTATTTTTTTAGTCGGCAAAAGTCTTTTATCATAGAAAGCAATCTAAAACCTATTTTTGTTTTCAATAATTTTGTATCTAATGATTTCATTATTTTTAAATGATAAAAATATATTTTATCCTAATTTATCATCATTTTACCGTGTAATTTTTTGTATATAATAGACATGACTGATATGAATATTTTGATTATAATAGTATTAAATTTCACTTGGTAAAATAAAAGTTATGATATTTGAAGTTATTGATTAGTATACAGATTTTTCTATATTTTATATATGCTTACAATTCTTGTTGCATTTCACACATTAAAAAAAAGACTAATATCATTTACAATTCTTGTTGCATTTCATACATTCAATATCATTTATGCAAGAAAAGGAGGCTTACTATTAACATAATAATTAATATAGGTTGACTTTTAAAATATAATATCCTATGTAAGAGGGTATGCTGGCGGGTTTTTCTTAATTTAAAGGTTTGTGACATGATCCTGGTAGTAGCCTAGAACTGATGATCAAATTACACCGATGGGTAGTGAGTGACGAGCTTTTATAGATTATTGAAAGTCAAATGTGATGATAATTGATTTATTAAATAAATGATATATGTGATGGGTATGACTGTTGATCAATTGATATTTGTTAGATGAAAATTATGTAATATTTTTATTTTCAATTTCAATAAAGATGTGTTTTTTAGTTCATGTTGTGCAAGAATGTCTTAAAAAATGGAGCAAAATTTATAACTAATGCCTCAGCGCCACAACTATTAGCACTGTAATGTCTTCAATGCCCCAGTGTCGATTTTGGACATTACAACGCTTAAGTCTTGGGAAAATTTCACTAAAGATAGCTCCCTAGCAATTTTAAGGGCAACACTGTAGCGCCTTGCAGTGCTGTTAAGTGAAAATTATGTAGTATTTTTAAATTGTAATTCCAATAAATATGAGTTTTAGTTTATGTTGTGCAAGAATGTCTCAGAAAACATTACAAAATATGCAAATTTTAGAATCAGCACCGCAACACCACAACTATTTTCATCATAGCATCTTGAATTCGCTGGTGTCATTTTTGGACATTACAGTACCATAGCCTCAGGAAAATTTCACTGAATTCAGCACCCCAACGGATCAATGGTCAAGGCCGCAGTGCCGAAAAATTAACATTGGAGTACCAATGTCTCAGGGAAAATAATTCAACGTCGGAGCACCAACATCGGAAGCTTCGTAGTGCCCATCTTTTGCAACGTCGTGGTGGAATAGTAAAGAAAAAGAAGCGCCTCATTAACTCAGCCAAAAGTCACATCGATTCAATCAACAAGAATGCTGCATAATACATCTAATTCAAGAGTTTTTTGTGGAAAGAAAAAAAAGTCTAATTTAGAAAACATTAAGAAAGCTCTCCCAAATGATTCCTAAATGGAATGGAAGCTTATTTACCGAACAGATCCCCAATAAAATCTCTGACAAATCCAATAATCCAATAAGGAATTGGTCTCACAATTTTATAACATTAAAGCTAAGATGACTTTAATTAAGTTGGTAATATGTTTCAAATAATTCTAGAAAGAAGAGAGTTAGCTGATGAATTTTTTTCAAATAGAGAAATGAGAATTGACCCATCACTTGTTAAGAGGCATTTGTGAGAAGATTACAAACTCTTTTTAATTTATAAGCCAAGTTAAAATGAGAGGAAGATAAAATCTCAAGCTCATCTCTCTTGCGATCTAGTCGCTAGGCTCCAACGCAGCTTTTGCAGTTTCCTTTCAGAACCATTGTCGTAAATAAATCTTGTTGTTGACCTTCTTGGTGATGCTATAAGGTAATTAATTAAATAAATAATAAATATAATGCTTCCACGAAAAAACATTCAACGGTTCAGCTTGTCCAATAACTTCTAACAATCTTTCATCCTGACCTTCAATTTCAAGTGGTGGAGTAAGAAATTTTTTCTTATATGGGACATAAATTAGAATTTTCAAATATTACTTTATTTTTTTATTGATGCTTAAGATCATCATGAATAGTTTTAAAAAATTTATTACTGCAATTTATAACATATACTATTCATATTTTGAAATAGTTGAATGATTACTTTATTATCAATAAAAAATTATATTTTTTTCAATATAAGTGATTAAAATATTATTCATGGACTAATCTTTAATTGAATTTCATAGTCGATTTTATAATAAACGGAAGTCCTTTCGAAGTTTGTCGCTAGGCTCTGATCTTTCTGATCTCCGTCACCCGGCGACCTTCCAACCTCCGTCGTCAAACTACAATCTTTCTGATCTCCTTTTCCCGCTTACTACAATCCTTCCGACATCTGTTGCCAGACTGCGATCTTTTTTACCTCCGTCGTCCGCTGACTATGATCATGCCGACCAAACGAATATGTCAATATTGATTCTTCCAATTTCCACTATGTAATGAATTTTATGTGATGTATATTTGCTATATAAAGTCAAAGTACTCCCCCAAGAAAGGATCTTATTTGTAATCGACTGCAAATAATAGTGGATTCATTCAAATTGGATCAGGCCCTATGGGTTTTCTCCCTTTTCAGGAGTTTCTATGTAAAAATTCTGGTGTCTCTTATGAATGTTACACCCTCTCTTTTATCTGATTGTGTGTTGGATTTTCGTACAAAACTAAGACATTAAACTTTATATTTCTCTACCCCAGTGAATGTTACAGGACGCAACAAGAATAAAATAATAAATTACCACATATGAAATTAGAAATGTCCATTTGTTCCAACTGCATTATTAGTAAAAGATTTAGAGAAGATCAACATAAAATTTATCCAAATTAGTTTGAAGTTCCATTAGCACATCAAAATTTGTAAAGAAAATCAAACATAAGTGATAGTGGCGTGCTCAACTTAACCAAATAAAGGCAAGTCGTAGCAAAAATCAGGTGAGATGATTAATAAAATAACATTGGAAACTTTTCTTTAAGATTTGTTTCAACATTTTGTCTCATGCGAGAAGAGAATCTGTTGGACAGAAACACTCATTAATCTCTCCTTCTCGCTCAAAATATACAAATATAAATGGAATAAATAGTCCCAACTTTAGTGCAACCTGTGCCATGTGAATTTTGCTTCTCTACTGTTCTAAATTTGGAGCTGAGCCATTTGGAGAAATGAGCAAATATTGAGGTGTTGGGAAAATATGTGAAAATAAGGTAGCCCAAAATTGAGGCTGGCAAGTGTAGTGAGTCAGCAGCGAGAGCTCTGCTCCAGTTTTATACCCAAATGGAAATGGCCCATTGGTTTTTCTCCCATCTCCCAGCTCATTCTTGCTCCCTCTTTGGCCTCCCCTTCTCCTCCCTCTCTCCAAGAGAGAAACTTGCTTCTTCCTCTCTCTCTCTCTTTCTCCGCATCTTAACAACCTCTGTTGCCGCTGAGCTTGGCCATGGGAGTCCGGCGCCACCATGGTCGTAACATCTCTGCCGCCTTAGCTCTGATCTTCTTCTTTGCCACGGCTATGGGTAAACTTCTCCTCATTGAGAAAAAATGTTATATTTTTATTTATTTATGTTTTTTTTTTTTTTTTGAACTCGCGTGGATGGGCATTACCTTGTTCTTGCTGAACTGCGAGGTTGCTTCTTTCCTGCTTTTTTCTGCGATGCAGTTACTTTCCTTGTTTTAGAAAACCCCTTCAACGTGAAGCAAGAAAAGCCTCACCTTTTCCTTCTACTCCTGACCAAAACGGCAACCAATCCACCAAAAGTGCATATCCAGAGCTCTCAAATTTTATTTCCGGTCTCTTTGTATAATGCCCGATCCATTCACGCTCATCTCTCGTTAAAAAAATGCAGTTTTCATCAACTATAAGTCCAAAAACAGCGTCTTTTCTGGTATTCAAAGGTACCTGCTCGCAATCTTACACACTCGGTCTCTTTTTCTTTCTTATTGTGGAAAACAATCAGGTAGCGCATTGGTAGGCATCACTCAGGAGAAGGAAGAGTCTGACTTCATAAGCCAGAAGCGGTTGGAGGACAAGAAATGGGAGCAATCGGTGGCCAGCCGCCGGAGACTGACCGGCCCGGGCTCATCGCCGCCGACGTGCCGTTCTAGGTGCGGTCGCTGTTTCCCTTGTTGGCCGGTTCACGTGGCGATTCAGCCGGGCCGAAGCTTTCCGCTCGAGTACTACCCCGAAGCCTGGCGCTGCAAGTGCGGAAACAAGCTCTTCATGCCCTGACCTAAGCAAAAAACAGGGGAGGATCGCTTTAAGTAATTTTTCGCTAGCTTTAGTTATTCTTGTTGAAAGTGAGAGATTGAGCGAGGAAAGCGAAGCAGAAGCTCTTAATCTAACCCTCTTAGATGTGTTTTTCTTCTTCTTCATGTATGTATTCTTATTTAAATGTATATTTATCAAGGAGCTTTTTTCGCTTCCTCAGCTTTCTGTCCCTAACTGGGCTCTCTCTGTCTTAAAGATCATGGTACTCTTCTCTTTTAAAAAGAAGACATCATTGAACTGCATATTGGTTATTTACTCTTATTATAATTTGGAGCACTGTCGTTTTATTCATTTTTACTCTTTTTTCATTTGGTTTCAATGGAGTTCTGCTGGGAAAACCTTAGGGAAATATCTTTTTAGTTGATTTTTGGGGGGTTTCAATCATATTAGAACTCACAGTGATAAACTGAAGGGTATAGCATTCCTCTCCAGAAACTGGCAGGCTTCAATAATTGTATTTATCATTGTCTGTTACTTTTGTTTCAGCCAACAGGTTGATTATTGCATTAGAGCTTGATCAATTTTCCTTTCCCTCCAGTTTGGTTCAAGCCCTTCCGTTGGAAAAATTATTCTGTGCGGACGCCGAATGCCATTCGGAGACAAATCAGAATGCGCCACATCAAACCTTCGAGTGTACTGCAGCTCTACAATGCTCGGTATAAGGGCTCGATACCGCCGACGTTGCTGCACTTGACTGGCCTCCCAGCATTGAGCTGCATCTGGCCTCCGCATACAATAATTTCTCCTTCCCTTGATCACTCCCCAAATTTAAGTAATCTCTATGCTATGAAAGCTAGTAACATTGATTGTTCTTTAGAATTTTTTTGGCCCGGAATCACATGCTGACGCTATTTTTAGATGAAAACTTTACACAACTCTCCTTGGTCTATTGGTTGTGAGCTTAGGCTTCCAACTAAGAGTTCCAAGATTCGAGTCCATGTGTATGCGTTGTGTGTGTGAGTTTGCCTTAAATGGCCTAAATGTCCCAAAAAAAAAAAAAGATGAAAACTTTATGTTCATGTGAGTCCTATTTTTTAAAAAGCTTAGAGCTATAAAAAAAAGCTCTGAAAGCAGCCCCTAACATAGTGGAAACCAGCTATCAAAGCCCTCCTATTGTTTTAATTTAAACACAAGCTTAGATTAAGATTTTGTTTGGGACAATTTTCTTATTGCTTTTCTACAACAGTTTTTTGATATAAAAATTTATTCAAAATAGTAAAAAAATAGTGGCAAAAAAGTGTCCTAAATGAAGCCTAACTCTCCTCTTGAGCATCATCCTATGAACTTTGCTTTGTTGTTGGAGGCTCCAAGAGCATCTTAATCTGTCTAATGTAAGTTCTATTTTCTTTTGGACACTTATTTTCTCTCTAATTCTTAAGAAGTTATATGTTAGTTGTCTTTTTTATTATAAGTATCTCTCTCTTTCCTACACTTTTTATAAGATTATGGCAAAGTTACTTGTCATCAAATGAAGCTTAGACTTTATTTGGTATATTATTTTTTTATTACTTTGTAAAGTTGTTATAGATAAAGTAACTTTTTAAAATTATTGCAGAAAATTATTTCTAGTATAATTTTTTTTTAGAAGCAGTGAAATAAAAGTGATCAATTAGAACTTGTGGTTGCGATCTAAAAAGCAAAGCAGTAAGAAAGTTGTCACAAATCAAGCCTTAGGCTTCGTTTGGGACGGTTTTTTTAATTCTTTCCAAAGCAATTTTTTAGAACAAAAATTTCTAGTTTAAGAAATTTTTGTACTAAAAAGCTAATTTAAAAAACAGTAAGAAAGTCATCTCAAACGAAACCTTCGTCTTCTCTTATCATCCTTTCTACTCAAGTTGCTTTCATCAATGAGAGAATCATTTTGAATAATAACATTTTAGTAATGAGCTTACTAATGGATTTTCTTCAATGAGATATCTCAAACTCTTATGTGCTAAATTTGATATTCTCAAAGCCTTTAATAGTGTTAATATTGATTTTATTTTAACTAAACGCCTTCTTTATAAGGGCGTTCCCTTCCAAATTTGTTAATTGAATTAATGGTTGATGCATTTCTCTATAAATTTTAATGACAAATTATATGAATATCTTAAGTTCTCTAATGGAAGAAGGCAAGGGTGTCATTTATCCCTTAACCATATGTTATAGATGATTTTAATGAATGACCTTGGATTAAAAGCTTATTTGATCATCTTTAATGACTACTTTTGTATGTATATTTTTAATGTTATTTTGCATAGAGAGGAACATCTTTTTTAGGATATATTTGGGATGACTATAATTTTTTATAAAGTTGATTGCGAAATTGTTATGAAGAAAACAATTTGGCTGTCCCATACTGTTTGGGATGACTTTCTAACTGTTTGTTTTTCAGAAAGCAACCATAAAATTATAAAATCATAATAGCGAAATTGTTTTCTTCACAGCAACTTCACAACCAACTTTATAAAAAATCACAGTCATCCCAAATAAACTGTTAATCTCTCTCTTTGAGATGTTGGCATTCAATAATTCTTTGAATCCCATTTTATTCATAAAGCACTACCTCCTCGTTACTAACAATATGGTTCATAATATTTAGAAAGACAAATCTTTGAATCCATAAAAAAAGCTATTATGATGAACAAGTTGAGATTTCAGATCAAATATTGTATCAAAAGTTGGAGGATGCTGAACATCTTAGTTACATCCCATAAATCAATTCCAAGTTTTCAATATTTTTTTCTCTGAAATAAATTCTCCATAGAGTCTTTTCTTCTTAAATGTTGTATTGAATGGTTTATGAACTTTGCAATGAGGAAAGAGGGAGGTTTCTGACTGCTGAAAGTGCAATGAAAAAAGAGGGGGGGCTTTCTGATGCTGAAAGTTTGGATCTGAGAGCTTTTGGTGGAAGCTTCAGTCTGAAAACTGTGGAGAGTAGAATGAATCTCTGCATTCTTCAGTCTTCTCTCCTTTTTTTTTTTTTGGTTCTGGACAAGTCATTGTTGACGGCAGTGTATTAAATTTGAAGTTTCTCTGACTTTAAGATATGGTGCTTAAGTTTTGTTTTTGACTTTTTCTCGGCGTGGGCTCGGCAGGGAAGCTTGCAGACTGATGCTAAGTTCTTTTTTTTTTTTTTTTTTTAATGTCCTTTAAACGGCGGTATTGTATTTTTTTTTCCTATTATATAGGCATAAAATAACAAGTTTATGAGACTTTGTTATAAATGTAAGAAATTTTAACGGATAAAATAGGAGTGTCAATAAATAATTCAATATGTTAACTTAATTTGAATCTTCGGGTTGAACTATTTAATTAGTGTGTCTAAATCGGGATTGAGTTTCCGTCCCATTTATTAAACAGATTTTGTTTGAGTTGACCTGTGAACTTGTTTTTTATCCAAAATGATTCATTTAGTATCTGTTTTACTTAATTTTTTTGTGCATGTGTTTATAATCTCTTTATTTTTAATCAAATTCTTAAAATTAATAGTAATAAGTTAACGAGTCAGACTCGGGTCATTTGGGTTGCTATTGGGACGGATTCAAGAGTTGATCTTTTTTACCAATTTATTAAACATGTTGAGTTCAAGTTAATCAGTTCTCGTCATGTCAATTTTGAGTCAGACCTAAACCCACATGAACTGTTGCCTTGCTTTGATTTGCAAACATATCAGTACTAAATTTTTTACGATTTTATATATATTGATTATTTTAATGTGGAATGTTATATAAGTAAATATAATAATTTAGATGTTGAATGTATAAATATATAAAGAACTTTGTTATGTTAAATAAATTCTCATTTAAATGTTATTTGTGGCTTAATAGGATCTATGAAATAGTGATGGTTCAATTATTTACAATTTAATTTCTAATTTTAAATTAAATCTATGGAGTTTCTTATTGCATATTAAAATATTTTGATGGATATTAAAAACATGGCAATTTTCTTTGAAAAAAAATGTCTTAAATTTAATCTTGCTAAATATAGATAAATCATAAATTTGAACACAAAATTATCAAATTACGCTAAATTTAAGATTTATTTTTACAACTACAAAAACAAAAATATCAAGCATTTGTCTCATTACGTGGGATCGACTACATTTAATATTTATTTTTAAAATAATTTAATTTAATTTAATTTTTTTTAAAGATATTTGTTTGATTTCACTACCTTATAAATTCTACAAATTTAAATAAGAAATTAAGATCATATAATATAATATTTCATCTGCCAATTATTTGCTCCCAAAACATCTAATCAAAGTCATGTGCTTCTGCAATGCACCACATGACATGTTATACTCTAATATGTCACTTGATGCTTGTTTTATTTGTGATGGGAATGTTGCAAAAGAATGAAGCAAATAAAATAAAATTTAAAACCAATCTCTAAGTATGTTTTCAATAAAGATAAATTTAATAGCTTTTAAATTAAAAAATATATATTTTTTAGAATGATGATTTCATTTTCTATCTTTTTTATTATTGATATATCATCATCAGAGGTTAATTTCAATATAATTTTCAAATCTTAAAGCATTCAAAGGGACAAAAATTTCATGAATTTATTTTGATATCATTCAAAGTCTATTTTCTAGGCTCCACAACACAGTACAACAAGATGAAACTTGTTGTACCAATAATGAATGGATATTAGTCAAATAGACCTTAATTAGATATTCATAAGCGTAATTGGAAACTTCTTGATCTCATATATAGAGTTGAAGGTCCTACAATTTTGTGTAATTATAATTGAATTTAATGTATCGATGAGAAGGCTCTAACGAGCCAATATTTTAAGTTTATTGGTGAAGAGGATTTATTTTTTTAGATTTAGAGAATTATATAGCTATATTCGATGCTAGCTATAAACTAATGCTAAATCCTCCCTTGCCACCGCCTAATATATATTGACTGCTGAACAACATTGATACCCACCCAAAATCGATTATTAACCAACATTGACACCCATCATCTAAATTTCCTAATATTAGTCATTAGGATCAACATAGATGTATGTCATCACCACCATTCGAAGTTCGTTAGTCAACAATGTAGGATGCCAATTTTTTGAATTATATATTCTCTTCTCCTATCAAGATGATAGCCAATCGATTGTCAACTATCACCATCACCCAATTATTGATTCTATTTCTTAGCTGTCATCCAATTCATATCAATAATTTTTGTTCGCTAGCTAGTGGAATATGATGCTTATCTTCTTCATCGCTCAATCTACCCTTTTATAAGAAGGATTAGGAGAATTGTATTACATCACTCGAATTTCAATATTCATCATCAATCATCATATGTCATCCATCAATGTTCAACATTCAAGAACAGTCAAGGCTTGAAACTTATCTTCTAGTTATATAATCGTCAATATAAAAAGAATGAAATCAAGGTGCTACACTTTATTGTTTGACTTTTGATATTTCTCATAAACTATATGTCAAGAACTACATACATAACATATTCATCAATCATTGATGCGTATAATATGTCTTCCTAGACACACCTACATTTTATTAGAAGAATGACTAAATTGATCTCCCATTATTTTCAAATATTTAACTTATCACATCAAGTGTTGCACTACATATGCCAAACTTTGACGTCCAATGTTCATCTAACACCAACGCCTAACTCTTTACTGAAGCTTTATAGCCTTCTTGGAAAAAGTTTAGTATGGTTTGACCATGGATGGTTAATTTGGACCAAAAATAGGACCCATTTGACTATTATATAAATTTTAAAATATATTTTTTATAGTCTTTATAAAATCTTAAAAAATTTATTTAAAAATGTAGGAGTTTGTAGGTATTTTGATATATTCAAGTTCATAAGCATTTTTCATCCATATTTCCCCCTCTCTTAGATTCATTAAAATTCATAATATTAATTTAACTATTATCTTAACTTGTATGGTTGTTAGTTTAATACTAAGGATCTTATTTAGGCCATGTTGTGTTAGCCAAATTATTGCATAAATGTCTTTAGGTTAGCCAAGTTGACCCCATGTTGTTTGATAAAAAAAAACTTTGATAATTTAACTCTAGCTTGTATATCCTAAGTTAATCGCCCCTTCAAAGTTGATTTAGTATTTTCTAAATCCAATCTCATTGAACCTTTGATTTCTAATTTTTAGCTCTCCCTACTTGAAGCTAGGTAGGTTAATTGTTGCTCGCTCATTTGAATTAGTTAACCTTATGAAGTCTTATCAAATCTTGAATTATGGATTGTGGGTTCCTTAATTGAAGCTAAGTGTCCTAACAATCAATGGCGGGGTAAAGATTTTTTTTTTTTGATGGGAGCACAAAACATTGATTTTAAGAAAACCCTCAATCTTTTTCATCCCGACATTGCATTAGTAGATTTAAAATTTTTTTTAACACATCATTATTAAAATGATAAATTTATATAGGTAAAAAGAAAACTTACAGCATAGAGAATTTGCGGCTATGGAGTGTGGAGGAAGATCGAGGGTTGTGAAGTATGGAGGAAGATTGGCGACTAATCGCACAATGCGAAGAATGGAGGAAGATTATGGCTATTCTGGAAGAAATTTCCTAGCAACAATAAAATGTTTGTAGTTGGGAAGAAAAAAATTATATAGAAGGCATGTAGAGAGCGGGCCCGTGGAGGCAAAGGCGGTATGAAGTTTTGAACCGCTTTGCTTGGGTTAAATAATTAGGTTTAAAAGCCAATTTTTTTTAATACCTATTTAAGAAACTATGCCGATGTAGTAAGGGCCCGTGCCCCCAGGGCCCCAATCATGGATCCACTTGGGCTAACAATCATTGTCTAGATTAACCTATTTGATAATAGATCTAGTGTATTAGTGCTTATAATCCAAAGTCTTTATTTCTCTAGAGTTAATTCTAGTTATGAAGATTAATAACCATCTCCTCTATTGATTTTCTTAGTCTTCAATATAGTTTATTGAATATTTTACTTTTATACTCCAAATAATTACCATCTCCTCTATTGACCCGATATCACACATGTCAGATCGTGTTCGATTATGGCAAACCTGACCCCCCAAGATCTGGTTGAAGAAGCACTAAAATAAAAACTTACAATGTATAGATAGACTACACATAACCACTATTGAATACATTATAAAGTGAAATACTATTCAATCTAAAAATAAATTTATATATCATTCAAAAAATATATATACATTATGAAGTCTATCTATAATAATGCTTGATAATAGAGAAAAATAAAATAAAAATCTAGCTTGCAAAAACTAACTAACAAAAATGGCATACCTATAGCATAGATCAGAGCATGTTATGCAGACTACTCAGCTCATTCTTTACCTTTCCTGTGGCTTGAAAATGTAAGCATAAATATGAATGAACTAACACGGATCAGTAGGCTATCTCAGCCTAAAATATAAATCAATAATTGAAACCAAAAGAAAACTTAAAATATGATATGATGCTATAAAAGTAGGGTGCTATAAACATACTAAAATTGAAATTGAAGCTGAAGCAGAAAGTAAAACAGAAACCAAATGAATTATAAACAGATATTCATTTTATCCTAGAGGGCTCACAAAGACTGCCTATGATCCCCACCACCTCTTCTCCATTCCATATACAACAAATGAGAGCCATTCCTCTAAATTGTTTACTAGCACCTAGTTCCATTGATGACTTATAACTATTTTAAATCTTAAACATTACAAATTAATGATAGAGGGTGAAAACTATGAAATAAAAATATAGATTCACTTACAAAAATATAGAAGGGCATTTTATAAAAATGAGCTCGTTTTAAATTTAAATTAGTTTAAGGAGCAAGTTAATAAAATAATTTAAAAAGGAGTAAATGCCGAACTTAATTATCTGATTTCAATAGAAATCCAGTTTCTATTAATTTTAAAAGAAATTGGAGGAGGAAATTCTGGTTTCTGGATAACCGGATTTTATTAATCCGGTTTCTTGGTTTCAAAAGAAACCGAAATTTTTTACCATTTATATCATTTTATTTAAAAAAAATTAATTCAATTTAATGGTTTCTAAGGAAACCGGAAATCAATGTTCCGGTTTATTAACAGACCAAAAAATGATTTCATGAAGAACCACTATTTTATAATAAATAATAATTAAAAAAAGCTTTTAATATCATTATTATTTAAAATATTCGGTTTCAATTTTTTTTTTAATTTTTTTCTTTTTTTATTACATTGTTTCAAATTAAAACTATTGGTTTATTTAAAATTATATATATATATATATATATATATATATATATATATATATATATATATATATATATATATATATATATATATATATATATATATATATTTCACTTAAATATTTTAATAAAATATAAACATGTAAATTCCTAAAATTATAATATAAAAATTTTTAATATAATTTTTAATTAACCAGAATTTAATATTATAATTTTAAAATTATTAAATATTTAAGAAAATTTTTTATATAAAGTTTAAAAAGATTATAAACATTTTAAAAATAATTTAAAAAGATTATAATCTAAAATTATTTTAAATTGTAAATATTTTTATTATTTTAAATTTTCAATATTTATATTTTTTTAAATTAAAAATATTTAATATTTATTTTATTTTATAAATTTAATAAAATGAATCCGAACATAATTTTTATTAAAGTTTTCATTTTTATTAAAATATTTATCTTTAAGAAACCAGACATAATTTTTATATACTATATATATATTTTTATATACTCTATATCTATTGGCAAAAATTTTATATACTTAGCCGGTAAGAAACCGGATTAACAAAATTCGGTTTGTAAAGAACCTAGAAACCGGGTTTTGTTTATCGGTTTCTTAAGAAACAGGAATTTTGTCTCTCCGGTTTCTTTTAAAATCACTGTTAATGTGGAAATCGGATAATTAAGTTCCGTATTTACTCATTTTTAAATTATTTGAAAACTTAACATGCTTCTTAAACTAATTTAAATTCAAAATGAGCTACTTTTTATAAAATGTCCAATATAGAATGCTTAAGAATACTATTCTTTATAGGATGAAAATAAAAAATTAGTGGGCCAATTTTAAAGTCTAATACAATGAGATAATTTTTTTTTGTTTTAAAAAAAAATTATGCTGAAAAGCTAATTTCTTTAGTAGTTTTTAAAATAATTATTTTATATGTATAATAGCTTTATAATTATCTTTACAAAAATCTACAACCGTTCTATACAGATCCTTAATTATTTAAATCCTTATTTAACATAAACAAAATCACATGAAAATAAAAAATTTTAAATACTTTCTAGATAGACCAAACATTAATATTTTTAAAATATATGTGTAATTAAGCCACTATGTAGGGGTGTCAATTCGGGTCAACGGGTCGGGTTCGGGTCGAACCCAGAACTGACCCGGCACTGTTCAGGTCAACCCGAACCCGACCCGTTTTTAAAAACGGGTTAGGTTTCCGTACCCGAATCCGACCCAATTCGGGTCCGGGTCAACTCGACCCGACACGAATGACCCGGAATTGACCCAAAATTGCTAGTTTTCGGGTCAAAAATCGGGTAAATCTTCATTTTTCGGGTCAAAATCGGGTCAAAAACGGGTCAAACTCGGATTTTCAGGTCAAATCTGAATTTTCATGTCACTTTCGGGTCAATTTCGTGTTTCCGTGTCAACCCGAACCCGACCCGATTTTTAAAACGGGTTGATTTCTTCAACCCGACCCGACCCGTTTCGGGTTTGGGTTGACCCGAACCCGAATTTTTCCGGGTCGGGTTCGGGTCGTGTTTCGTGTCGTGTCAAAAATTGACACCCCTACCACTATGCTCTAGTAAAATTGTATGATATTTTTTTAGTAGAGATGGGACCGCTGACATAAAATCATAATCAAACCAACTCTAAACCATTACAAACTCAATGGACCTAACACCAATGGTCAAAGATTTTCTTTGACTTTCGTTGACCTACTGCTACAATGAACCATTCCCATCAAAATTCCGTGACTTTTTAGATGCATCAAATGGTCAAGATATGGAGCAGGTAAAGTCAACGTGATGGAGATAACATAGGAGTGAGGTGACGAACTGACGAAGTAGTAATTTTTTAATAAAAATCAATTAGAATTCCGTATCAAATTTTCATTAGAAAAAAAAAATGTATAGGATATTCCGCTGAATTTTTTATGATCATAGAAATTTAAGAAGTGGCATATAAGTGATATATGCTTGATCTAATGCTTGGGTTGGAATCGTTTTCTTATTGGACCAAATCCAAAATTTTCGGATCGGGTTCGAATCGAGTTTTCGGGTCGGGTTCAATATTGACACCCCTACTCTTGAGCCAACAAGTTGAGTTAGGATTAGCTCAAATTTGACTTTCATAGAGCTCCACTCACAAATCATTTATCGAGTCGTCTATACTCAATTATACTTCAAAATGGTCCACCATAATGACTGCATTGTCACTATCACTCTGATAAATTAGGATGCAAAGATCATTAAAATTATTCACAAAAAATATAATTCAAATATTATTTTTTACTTTACTTCTTACCAGTGCTCTGCATTGGGTACCCATACCTATGTGTATGGGTGGGTATGGGTACGCCCATGACCTTGTGGGTGGGTACTCAACATCGGGAGATAAATGGATTTATATTGTTAATTACCGTATATCCTTATATTACTGCAATCCTCACTATATAGTGTGCAACACTTAACCACGCTGCGACTACAGTAAATTCTGATATGCGGCTTGAAAGTTTGTAATCATAACAAAGTGTAACAAGCCTCAAGGCTTTCAATCTGTGGCAAACTGCTTTAAAAAAATATGAAAAATGAGTGGGTATAGGTGGGTACGGCATCCTAAAAGTCACCATGGGTGAGCGTGGGTGGGCAAAGCTCATCCGAGTAAAACATGGGTGCTCAATGAGTACCCAAATAGAACCCCATATAGGACTTTGCTTCTTACCTTTTCTCAAAGATAAAAACTCTACCTTTCCTTGTATGGTTTGGTGATAAACTGAGTTGTGAATGAGCCATGCACGCCACTCACTTTGAGTCTCTGTCGCATCTCCTCTTTGGTAGAAGAGGAAATATTTTCTTGTAGAAAGAGAAAGAGAAGAGAAGAGATGTGATGTGACTGTGTTGAGATGGGAAATAATCGTAGGAAACATTGGAAGAGCTGCGTATGGTTTTAATGTTCATAGATTCTTTCCATCGTGCGGGTTCTGCCATTCCTCAGACCCTATTTAATAAAAAGTACATTGCTATATTTATACAAAATATTTGTATCCTATTATTTTTATATATGAATTTATTTATTCATTTTTATTAAATTATTTTCATTAAATATGCCTTACTAAATACTTTAATGGATTGAATTTTTGTGTAATTTATTTTATTTGGATTAGGGTTGATATATCATAAAAAAAATATTGATCATGCATTAATCTCGAGGCAAAATCAAATTGGAAGCTTCAAAAATTAAATTTAGGACCATTTGAACACCGATTTCAACAAATTCATAATCGAACTAAGCGTCTCGGAAATACGAACCCAACGACACCAAATTCAACTCAAAGACCCCAAGCACATTTGGAAGGTTTAATCCATAATATGTATTTCCAAATAGTTTCCAAATATGGTACGCTTATAGCCGAATCGAGCGGCTTGATGAGACGAATCAACGAGCCAAAGATCGTCAATTTCTGATATCATTAGAGCCTTCAAATGCCTGATAAACGGTCAACGATCAAGGGATTCAATATTGGCCATCCATTCAAACCACTCCCAAATTTACCCCCAATCCTCCTTATATTTACTAGCCAGACCATCCTCAAAAAACTATAAATAGTCCCACATTTCTCTTAAGAGGGGACCCAAGCAAGGAGAAGAGAAGAAGAGAAGGAAGAAGCTCCTCCTCGACCACCGCCGGAGTTCCTCCTTACTTTCAAGTGACGGCGGAATTTTGTCCGACCTCCAAATGACGCTGGAGTTCCTCTCTGTCTGACCAACAAGTGACGCTGAAGTTCCTCTCGACTTTCAAGGGACACCAGAGTTCCATCTGATTTTCAAGTGACACCGATGTTCCGCCCGACCTCCAAGTGATGCCATAGTTCCGTCCGACCTCCAAGAAACACCGGAGTTCCTCCCAATTTTCAAGTAACGTTAGAACTCTGTCCGACAAACAAAAGACAATAGTTTTCTAACACCAACATTTTGATATTTGTTTGCAATTGAATTTCAACATTAGAGTTGATTATTGTAATCTGATCGTCCTAAATTTTAAGGACGAGTCAACCTCTTGTAACTCCAGCAAGCACTAGTGGAATTCTTTTATATGGGCATGTCCCCTTGATTTTTCCCTTTCCAAGGCTTTTCATATAAAAATCATTGTATTTTATTTCTCTTCTGTTTGTGTACGGGATATTCATATAACGCTGAGGCGAAAAATTCTAACTCTATTGTAGCATATATTCTAGCCCACATCAAGGGTATATATTTCTATTATTGGATTTATATTTATATGGAGGTGATAGGAGAATCTTATTGATACGTCATCTAAAAAACTATATTGATCGGGCACGAATCTCAATGCAAAATTAAGTTAGAAACTTCTGAAAAAAATTGAGACCATTCGAACTCCAATTTATGCAAACTTATAGTCGAACTTAACGTCTTAGAAATACGAACCCAACGACACCAAATTTGACTCAATCCGAGCCCAAATAAGTCCAAATCAAAGACTCGAAGCGCTGTTGGAACGTTCGAACCACAATTTGAGTTACCAAACTATTTCCAAACATGACATGCTTATAGTCGAATCGAGCGGCTCGACAAGACATCCTACGAACCCAAGATCCTCGAATTCCAATATCATGAAGACCTTCAAATGTCTGACAAACGATCCACGATCAAGGGATTCAATATTGGTCGTCCATCCAATCCAGTTCACATTTGCCCTTGATCCTCCCCCTATTTACGGGTCATGTCACTTCAAAAATATATAAATAGATCTCTCATTTCTCTTGAGGGGGGACCGAAGCAAGAAGACAAGAAGAGAAGATTAGGAGGGAAGAAACTCATCCTCGACTACTGCCGCTAGAATTCTACCAAACTTTCGAACGACGTTGGAGTTCCGTTTGACTTCCAAGTGATGCTGAAACTCTGCCCGACGCCTAAGTGACGTCGAAATTCTACCCAACACCGAAATTCTGCCCACGCGATGCCAGAATTTTGCCCAAGTGACGCCGGAGTTCCGTCCGACTTCTAAGTGACGCCAGAGTTCTACCTGACTTCCAAGTGACATCGAAACTCTGCCCTGATCTCCAAGTAACGCCAGAGTTCTCCCCATCCACCGACTAACGTTGGACTTCTACTCGACGCCAGACCTCTGCTCATCATCAGATTTCTACCTGACGCCGAAATTTTACCAGTTGTCAGACTTTTGTCGAACTTCTATCCGATGCTGGATTTCTATCCATTGTTAGACTTATATATGATGTCATCTTCTAACCTCCGTTGTTAGAGAACGATCCTTCTTACCTTCGTCGCCCGCCGACTACGGTCATCATGACTTATGTCGCCCACCGACTACAGTCCTTATGACCTCCGTCGCCCGCCGACTATGGTCCTCCTAACTTATGTCGCCCACCGACTACAGTCCTTCCGACCTCCTTCGCCCGCCGACTACGATCCTCCTGACTTACGTCGCCCACCAACTACACTCCTTACGACCTCCTTCACCCGCCGACTACGGTCCTCCTAACTTACGTCGACCACTGACTATAGTCTTTCCGGCCTCCATCGCTAGGTGATTACGGTCCTCCTGACTTACGTCGTCCACCGACTATAGTCATTCCGACCTCCGTCGTTAGACAACAGTCTTCATGACCTCCGTCACCCGCCAACTACAGTTCTTCTGACCTCCGTCACCAGACTATGGTCCTTCTGACCAAATGAACACGTCAACTGTGATTCATTGTATTCCTATCATGTAATGTACTCCATATGATGTACATCAAGCCAAGGCCTTCCCCCAAGGAAGGGCCTCATTTGTAAACAACTGTAATACTAGTGGATTATGGATTCATTCAAACTGGGCTAGACCCCGTGATTTTTCCCCCTTTTTTTGGGGTCCACGTAAAAATCTTATTGTCTCTAGTGAATGATGCTCCCTCTCTCTTTATATGTATGTGTGTTGGATCTTCGTACAACGCTAAGATGCTAAACTTCATTTTTCTCTACCCCGTGAATATTCCAAGACGCAACGCTTATTAATGCTTAAAAAGAATTAACATGATGTGTGAAATAGGGAGAGATATTATATTGATCTAATTAAATTTATATTTTGGAATAATAAGGCTAATGTGACATGATATGTTAAAAATGGGTGGAGTTTATTCTTTGATCTCTTATTTAGAATTAATGTTACGATTTTTTACTTTACTGCTGATTACAATTAAAAAAAAAGTAAGAAAACTTGCATAGACAAGCTCAATGAAGCATGTAAATATCAGGTTGGTTGAGAGTTGTCCATTAGACAAATGACGTCTAATAAGTTCTGTGTGAGTAGTTAAAGTGAAGACTAACTTCAAGTGATAAATAGTTTCGTGTTGGGGTAAATTTCGAGTGAGAATAACTTCTATGTGTCTAGGAGTTCCACTTGAGGATAACTTTCAAGTGAGGACTAGGTCTCCGAGAGGGAAAATTATTACGTCCGGTATCCGGATTTGTTCGGACACTAATTCAAACGCGCCACGTCACCCAGATACACCCGGGACCTAGGATATCCGGGTGAAATGACATGCCTGGATTGGTCCGGACGGTCCGGTCACCGGACGTAATAATTCTCCCTCCAAGAGGAATTTCATGTGAGAGCGAATTCTCTTGTCATGTTATGGTGGATGAATTAATTCCCTTGATGAGTCATTCTAACAAGTTCCTTTGATGAGAACTTATGGATAGTATCACTATTAATAAACATGGCTTTCGCATCACTTTTTTTGACCTATTGCAATGATTAAAATACATGTAAAATTTTTTACAGCGGTTTAGAAAGCGCTGCAAAACTATTGCATCTGCTAGCGCTACAAATGGCTTTCACAGTGCTCTTTGAACGGCTACAAATGATTTGGTCGCTCGTGGATGCTTGCAGAATGGAGCTCGGGAAGACGAAGAAATATATCAAAGGAGAGAATGTGCGGAATCTAATGAGAGAATGAGTGGAGCTATGACAAGAATAACCTCTACTAACTGTTTGTACGAATGAAATGGAGTTAAGTAGGTAGTATCACTGGTTATAATTAACCGGTGCCTAAATATATTTATTGCGGCGGTTTGCAAACCGCTATTATTAATTACTAGTAAGTATTTAAGCGAGCGTTGCAGAGCTAGGTTTAAATTTAAAAGATAACTTAATTTACATCACATAGATGAATATGAAGCTATTCTTCTCCTTATTAAGGCTTCGTTTGGGACGGCTTTTTTATTGATTTTTAAAACGGAGTTCTAGTACAAAAATAAAATTTTTTGTATTAAAACTCCGTTTTAAAAAGCAATAAAAAAGCAGTCCCAAACGAAGCCTAAATCTTTGCTCGGCATTAGCTTGCAAATCAAGAGGGGTGCCCAAAACAAAGACAAAAAATTATATTAAAAGTCAACAAATTTAAAACTCTAATTTTATTAGAATTAAGAGTGCAACTATGCTATGTTGACAAAAATTGACTTATGAGTCAACATGAAATGATAAATGCTTAATGAACTAAAATGAGCTAAGTTTAAACAAGCCTTAATATGACTCATCAGCTCACGGATTAGCTTTTTTTACAAACTTTAATACAAAATTAAATTCAAAGATTTAAATACCAAGTTTATAAAATATATAAAAAATTTCTCTTCTTTAGTTAACTTCCTTTTTTGAAAGGTGAGTGAAATAATATTGTTTAGGGTTTAATTTGCCACCATTTTGGGACAGTTAGGGATTTGAATATGAGCTAGACGGTAGGGGTGTTAATTTCGGGTCATGGGTTGGGTTCGGGTCGAATTCGGAAATGACTCAGGCACAATTCGGGTCAACCTCAAACCGACCCATTTTTACACACTGGTCGATTTTCCAGACCCGAACCTGACCCGCTTCGGGTTTGGCTCAACCCGACCCGACCCGGGGACACGACAACCTCGTGAGCATATTCGCTGCATCGGCGTCTGGAGGAATTGGCGGTTCGCCAGCCGGCAGCAGTGGAACGCGAGACCGGTCATGCACAACGTCACGCGCGACGTGACAGCGGGGCTAGCTGCTGGTCAGTCACGCGAGCGGGCAGCGGGTCAACCAGGCAACACAGCGGGGGGCAAGGCAGCTTGGTCACCGGGGGGGGGGGGGGGGGGGGGGGGGGGCAGGCGAGTCAGCGGAGCTCAAAGGCGGGCAGCTCGGTCAGCGGGTCAATCCGGGTTATTTTGGGTCTCTGGGTCAATCCGAACCCGATCCGATTTTTGAAATGGGTTGAAAACTCTAACCCGAACCCAAAATTTTTGTGTCGGGTTCGAGTCAAATTTTCGGGTCATGTCAAATATTGACACCCCTACTGCACGGGAGGAAAATCTTCGCTCAACCAGTGAGCTGCATGCAAGATTTCACACCATTTTAATTTTTATTTGCGAAGACTCTTCTCTTGCTCACGGCTATGGCAGAGCTATAAAAGATAGAAAACAAGGGAGCCTTTGAGATGTGGGCCTTTCGATGCATATAGTTGCGGGCTATATGAATAGAGCCCAAATTAAACAAATCAGCCTTACAGGCCTTTTGTTGCGTGTGGTTTTGTATATAAGAATCCATATCTATGTTCTATATATTCTAATCCAGGGAGGTGATATAACCCACCAATAAATAAGGAGAGCAAAGTAATTTAAAATCATGCTTTATTAAAGAGGTCACCACAATTATGATGTGAAGGGATTCATTTGGGACGGCTTTTTTATTGCTTCTTAAATTTTTTATATTAAAAATTTATTTTAAGAAGCAGTAAGAATGTTATCCCAAATAAGACCTCATAATAGAAAAAAAAAATATAAATTTCTTTTTGCAAGTAAAATTATGCATTCAAGCATTTCTTTATTTTTTATAATGAACAATTAATCGTAAATATTAATTATACAAGCTTAATGTACCTGCTCGAGTGGAGGGTCTTCAGTGTAGAGGAGGAGATCCTTAGCCACCATTTGTAGCTCAGCACTTAGCCATTTTTCATAAGGTTGTAAAAGCTAGATTGAACAACAAATCAAAAAAATGAGAGGTTCACGATTTGATCGATTTGACCAATTCAACAGGGGTGTACTAAATGATGCAATAACTCATAATATTACTTAAAATTAATTAAATTAATATAATAATATCACAATCTAACCTTAAAAAAATTTATAATTCTAAAAATTTAGACTCATAATAATACAACAACAACAACATCCAGCCTTTATCCCACTACGTGGGGTCGGCTACATGAATCATTTTTCTCCATTGTGTCCTATTAAAAGTCAAATTCTCGTTTAAATCTAATAAAGAAAGGTCATTCCTAATATTTTCTAACCAAGTCTTTTTAGGTCTACCCCTACCTTTCTTAACATAAGTCAAATCTAATACCTCTACTCTCCTAACCAGGTCATCGGAAGGCCGCCGTTTAATGTGACCAAACCATCTAAGGCGACTCTCTCTAATCTTATCTTCTACTGGAGCTACTCCAACCTTTTCACGTATATGCTCATTTCGTATCCTATCTCTAAGGGTAAAGCCACTCATCCACCTGAGCATCCTCATCTCTGCCACACTTAACTTAGTATTATGCTTCTCTTTTAATGGCCAACATTCAGCACCATAAAGCATTGCAAGCCTCACTACCATCTTATAGAATTTTCCCTTAAGTTTGAGGGGTACATTTCTATCACATAACAAGCCCGATGCATTCCTCCACTTCAACCATCCAACTTGAATTCTGCTGATAATATCCCCATCTATTTCACCATCACTCTGAACAATAGATCCAAGATATCTAAAACGTGTACTCTTATTAATGACTTGATCGCCCAAAGTCACAATCCCCTCACTAGGTCTATTACTACTAAAATTACACTCCATATATTCCGTTTTAGATCTACTCAAGCGAAAACCTTTAGACTCTAAGGTTGACCTCCATAATTCAAGTTTACCTTCAACTCCCTCTCTAGTCTTATCAACAAGAAGAATATCATCAGCAAAAAGCATACACCAAGGTATATCCTCTTGCAAATGTCTAGTGAGAACATCCATGACTAAAGCAAAAAGATATGGGCTTAAGGCTGATCCTTGATGTAACCCAACCAAAATAGGGAAATACTTAGTCAATCCACCTTGTGTTTGAACACAAGTAATAGCTCCTGCATACATATCTTTAATGATTTGAATATAAGCATTATTGACTCCTTTCTTTTCAAGAACTCTCCATAGCACTTCTCTTGGAACTTTATCATATGCTTTTTCTAAATCAATAAATATCATATGTAGATCCTCTTTATTTTCTCTATATTTCTCCATCAAACCTCTTAATAAATGTATGGCTTCCATAGACTCATAATAATATGAAAGTTTAATTAAATAGGATGATATAATAAATATTAAAATTGTTTAAATAATGTCTAAAAAAATATAATCATATTATATAAATGTGATTTAAAAATAAAGAGAATTCATGTATTATAATTTTTTATAATTTTAAATTTAAATATTTTAAATTTTATTTTTAATCTAAATTTAATATACATATAAGTATATAATTTAACATAAATTATTACTAAATTATGTTAAATATTTTGATATAACTTATACAACTAAATCATATAACTAATTCATACATATAATTTTAAATTTAGAGATTTTCTAAATGAAACAATAATGGTATATCATGCAAAAAAATAAATTTATTACTAAAAAATAAAAATAAAAAACAAAAATAATAGTTTCTGTAATTTTAAATTTAAACCCATTTTTAAATTTTATTCTCATTTAATATAAATAAAATTCACATATAAATTTATAATTTAATGTACATTATTATTAATTTATGTTATATACTTATATATATTTTATATACCAAATTTATTTGAATATTGTATACAAATGTTTTTGCAAAAATCCTCTTGAAAGTAATCTAGCATGCACACATTATAGAAATTTCAACTAGTTGTTTAGTCCAACGTAATTTGGGAGGTTTTTTCTTATGTTCTTTATATTATTTTGCTTCTGTCCATGAATAAATAGCTCATGGGGTGCTAGACTCATATATGTATGATTAGTTAATGTTTAGTACATAATAATAAATTTTTGGATGTTATTAACAAAATTGTACTATATTTAAGTTAAATTAATATTTATTAAAATATTTATATTAAATTAAATTATTTAAATAGATTGTGCATTGAACGGCCGGTTCATTAAAACTAGAACTAATTCAACTATTGGTTGGTTGAACTAACGGTCAAATCAGTTCCCTCCAATTTGATGTTTGGCTGGTTTTTTATGAGGACCAAATTGGTCATATGTTCAGTTCACGGTTAAACCGATTGAATCGGTCAGTCCAATCCAATTTTCAAAACCATGCTTTTTCAACTCTTCGCTAAATCTCCTTTCCTAATCATTGGAAAACATGTTTTAATTTGAGTGAATATTTACTTAGTTTTTTTTTCATTTAATTTAAGTTTACTTCATCCATAATATTTTGCTTTTTGGTCCAACTTATTGGGTGAGGTACATGCATTGACTTGTAGGATGTTTGTCTTGTAAAATAAGGCTTCATTTGGGATAGTTTTTTTGTTTAAAAATTTTTAATTCAAGACATTTTTGTACTTAAAAAGCTACTTTAGAAAATAGTAAGAAAGTTGTCTCAAACGAAGCCTAAATGTTTGTCTTGATCAAAGGCGTCAAATTGATTGATGGGTTGGGTCCATGTCCAACCATATTTGAGTCAATCCAAATTTGACTCATTTAATAAACATATCAAAAAGACTAACTCAAACTCGACCCATTAATTCATTTTTGTTATTTTTTTTATAACTTTTTGACAATAAATATTATAATGTTCGATCAAAATAAGAAGATTATACCCAAAAGAAAAAGCGGTATACTGGATATTTTCGGGTCAATTGTGTTCGTTAGTCAACTTTAAATTGACTCATTTTAATAACAAGTCAAAAATTTGATGAGTTCATTAAAAGTCAAACCAAATTTAAACTTTAGATCGAGTTGATGAGTCGGGTTATTTATTGACACACCTACTCTTTCCTGAGCGAAGACCAAAGAAATTTTTTAAAACACAGAGTAAGAGGACTTGTTGCATGGCTTTGATATATTGTGGTATTATATTAATGTTGTAAATGTATTTAAAATAATGGTTCTAATATTTAGAGTAGGTGACATGGGATACAAATTTTAGCATCTAATTTTTACCATACAAAATGAATACATTGGTTTTAACTATTTTAACACTAATTGGTACAACTTATTTATTCAGTTTTTTCGTCATCATACTTTACTATATCAGATTCATTTATATTAAAAGAATTTCATTACCCTGAGTATGACAATTAACTAACAAATTTTAAATTTTGATTCTAATTATTAATTAAATTGAGAGATTATAGTTGGAATATTTATTCCAAACTTAGGCAAGAACATGTGAAGGTGGGTCGACTTCATGATAGCTGCCCTTACCAACATAACTTAAATGCGGAAACTAAAATGTGGTAATTGGTTGGAATGAGATCTATGCATTGAATTATTAGAATAAGATAGTTTTTATGAAGTTTTTTATGTTAGTTTTGTGTGGAATTTGATTGTGCTGATCAATTGGGTTGTATTGTTGTCTTGACTTCAGATCAGTTTCTCGTGCTCACAGGGAGGGTGCGGAGGGTCCTTCCCATGCTTGGATTTAGTTTTTTTTTTGTATAAAGCACCGACTATGTGTACCAAAGCACCCCAGCGTTACGACGCTGTGTAGCTGAGCGCCCAACGGTGTGTTCCCAAGCGCTTTGGTGAAACAAAGTTTGTGGGAGAAACAACAGAGAGCGGAGCACCACATCGTTATAGATTCATCGCGCAGTGCTATTTAGTGCTGCAGCACTACGTATTTGAGCGTCATAGCTTCGTCTGACAATTGAGATTAGAGGTTTTAGCACCGCAGCACTTTGAGGTGGATCAAACAATTTTTTTTTTCTCATTTTCCAAAAAAAAGGTGGCTTCCTTTGGTGTTATTAACTTGACTTTCTCTTGTGTTTTGTGTGTGAGAATGGTGCAAGAGCTAAGAGAGTGAGAGAGAAGAGAGATCTGTTCTTATTTCTCCCAGTTTTCATAGTGGATTTCTTGGTGTAATATGCTCCGTAGTTTTTTTCCCCATATCGTGCTTTTCCACATTAAATCCATGTGTCCTTTACTTTTCGCTACTTTACTTTCTTGTTTGTTTCATTGCGATATTTTACTTCCATCCCAAAAATTTTATTGTTGAATCTTCATTTTTTATGAGATCTTTCTTACTTCAGTGAGATTAGTAGATGTTGTCTTACCTTATAGTCTTAACTTTTGAACATCCTCCATATACTTTTTTACCTAATTTTCAACAATTCAAAATGAAAATGTTCTGATGGCTAACCAAATTTGATAAATAACTTATTGCATCATAAAAATAATCAAATTCTAATAAATTTAAACATTGACAATCCAGATACATCTTATTTTTAGGGTTTATTTGGGACATCTTTCTCACTACTTTACTTTTTCAACGGCAACTCCAATTTAGTTTGACTATTTGTCTTCTTGTTGCTTTCACAATGCTTTTAAGAAATATCTGCATAGTTAGCTATTTTTACAATTAGAATTGTTAATCTATGGTAGTTTTAAGAAAGTTATTCTTAAAAAAAATTATATCGCTTTCCCTTCAATAGCTTTATAGCTACTTTTACAAAATACTACAATCGTCCTAGACAGAACCTTAATAAATAATAATAAATCTTGAAAACATAGCAATTTCTAATTAGATAAAACCAATTAACATGTTTTATTCATTGAATGCCAGTAACAATGACTAATAATGGTCTTATATTCATAGTTGTTGGTTTTATGTTGTTACAATCATCAAACAACCAAATTAGGTTCTTGATGCTTTCATCTTCTATGAAGGAAATGCAGAGAGGAAGAGAAGCACACTCCTGCCTGCCTGTGCTCACATTTGTCGCGAGCCCTGCTGTCCGCCATCTGCAGTCTCACTGTCGCCATCCAGCCATCAGCCGTGTCGGGTCGTGTCAACCCGATAACATGACGGGTTGGGTCCGGGTCCAAATATCCAACCCATTACATAATCGGGTTGAGTTAGGGTCAACCTATTTGAACCTTAGTGAGTTCCGAGTTCAACCTGAATCCGACCCGAAATCCGATTTTGAGACCCCTGAGGGGCAAACTTTGTCACCCAATTGAAGTGGACCTGAGCCAGTAGAGATTCATGACTCCTCTGCCCTAAATCCACTCATACGCAAAGGAGTCGGTCACATATTTGAATCATATAAACAATCCCTAAGCATACACATAAAATAAACTTCATAAATCAGTTCCTTGTTCTCTAATCCTTTTGAATATTGATCTTTGATGCAAAGTCTTCTAAACTTTTCCCATTGTTCTTATGTGTAAGTTGGCACATAATGCAGCATTTAAATATAGTTAAAATCATTGTGAGGTAGTTGCCAAAGCTAACTGAATCCATTGCTAAACAGGATAAACCTTAAAAAGGCTCACTAAAGTAGTTGAGCTGCAGTAACCTTGATCATAATCAAATAAATTTGGAAGGCTGTGGTACTATGCAGGAGCTCCACTGTGAAAATGATCAATATCTACTGTAACACTCACATGACTTTATTATCGATATAATTACTTTCTTCTGTTCAGATTCTGAAAGGATTGTCTTCATTATATTTGAACATGAAGAGTGCTAATAAAGCGTGGCCAAATTGTATGTTGGATGAGTAAATGGAGTTACCAATACATAAATGAATATTGTTAGCAATGAACAAAGAATGAGAATTCATAAAGTTATTCAGCTAATTCAACTTAAACATCATTTGAGATAATTTTTTCTCGGTTGGATTGCATTTTTTGTTGGTCGAAGCTATCCTTGAAAGGAAAGTTCACTGTCTGTTTCCCGAAGTAGTTTTTAAGTATAAAAATTTCTTAAATTGAAAATGTTTGTACAAAAAAACTGTTTTAGAATGTAGTAAAAAGCAGTCCCAAATAAAGCCTTAGGTTAATGTCTTTGGATACACTAATGATAACAATTTTTTTTATTGTTTGGGGAATTGAAGTATTATTTATATTATTCAATCATTCTGAAGAATACAATGTGTTTTATAGAATATATTATATGAAAAGTGTCTAACCATTTTCAAATCGAAATAAACGAAGTAAAAACCACAAAGGAAGAATACAAAAACATACATAAAAAACCTAAAAATAAGAAAAACCACGAGGTCATCATGTCATAAGAAGAAATGCACTATCAAAATTAGAGAGAAATTGCACAGATCTTTCTCTCTACTCTCTCTTGCACCATTCCTTCTCTCTCGTACAACATAACATCAATTGATTGACACAATCAAATTCCACAAAGAACTAACATATTTTTAAAGGATATGCATTTTAGAAATACATAGTACTTAAAATATATGTTTTTAAAGTATGCGAGTAATTTAATTGAATGCTAATCAAATGCATTAGTAATTTTTTTTATGTTTAGTACTAAACATTTGAAGAATTTGCTTTAAAAAGCATTAAAAAGCTATCTATAAGACAGATTTAGGCTTCAATTAGGATGGATTTTTACTACTTGAAGCCTTAGGCTTCGGATTTCTTAATGCTTCTTAAAATAATTTTTTCGTACAAAATTTTGTTTTTTTGTACTGGAAAAGCTGTTTTAAGAAACACTAAAAAAGTAGTCTCAAATGAAGCCTTAAGCTTTGTTTGAGACATCTTTTTCAATGTTTTATGAAGCAGTTCTTAGTAAAAAAACTTATTTAAATTTAAAATTTGTGTACTAAAAAACTGATTCATAAATTAGTAGGAAAATTATTTCAAACAAAACCTTAACATACAAGAAAATGATAGCCCAACAACACGTTTTAATTTCTGCCATACATCAATCAAATTTATTTCTCAAATCACCTCAAAAGTAGATGGAATCATATTTAACAGTAAAAAAATATATCGCACAACTAACATAAGCTTAATTGCACTATACAAACATTTGGACTTACCAGATTACAACGCAAAAAGCCTGAAATCCCACTACTCATCTCCTTCCCAACTTAACCATAGCAGCAACTCATTTCCAAAAACCAGTCAAAGATTCCTTTACAGACAGCCCAAAAACACCAGAAGAGAGAAAAAGAGAGACAAATAATCCTTTATAACAGAATCCTTACACATACAGAAGAAGATAAGGAGATAAAATCAAAGAAACTATGGAGTAAACTAACATTTGAATTTCATGAAAACGCCATTCTCAGTACAAGAGCTGGGCGCCACAGCATAATGACTGCAACCAGATAACCCCACCTCTTTAATTCCCTGTTGGTCATACTACCACCATCTCTTTTTGTCTCTGATTAATTCACCTCGATCTCCTTCTAATCTCTCTGAATTAAATTTCAGATTTTTTCTTCAGGAAACAGTTGGCCGAGCTTTCTCACCAACAATGGCAAGAAGCCGAGCAACGCCCTGGGTCCACATCTCATACTCTCTCTGTCCTCTGCACTCAAACTCGATCACTCGCTGCTCCGCCGTCTTCAACCCGAAGTAACGCCGCTCTTCGCCGCCTTCAAGTAAATGTCTCCCTGGCCATGCTGAAATGTCCTTGTTTACCCCAGTCACCACATCTGCAACCATCTTGAGAAGAAATTAAACCCCATTACAGAAAATATAAATATATAGTTAGTGATGAAGAAGAACATATAATTACTTTTCTTCTTCTTGGTGATGGTTCCAGCTACGTGCCGGCTCTTCATCTTAAGCTTCACCTGGGAAAGCAAACGGTTTTTAAATATTTGAACTTTAAAAAAAATAAAACTAAAATGCTAATCTGGGATTCACCAGGCCAGTTCTGTGGATGTAGACTGAAACAATCTTCCAGTGGAGATCGCCTACATTGAAAAAGATGAAATTTTTAGCACTTCAACTTAACTGAAACAGTAAGTGAGGTGAAGAGTGAAGATTAGAGAAACCTTTTCTGGTTCTTTTAAGAAGCTCAGAGCCACGAGCAAGAAGCTCCTGACTACAGAGTCCCAGGAAATTCTCCCCAGGGAAGAGCTCGCCGCTTGAACCTCCTCCCTCGCCATCAGAATGGCGACTATGGTGATTCTGATTTGCTGCAAATCCCTTCTCAACAGGAATCACGGCAGCTATGTTCCACATTTCCTTCAAAACTCTTGCTTTCAGCGTAGCAGCTCCTCTTAGCGCTTTCATTTGAAAAAAATATGAGATTTATCTTACTAATTAATCTATATGTATAATCGATGAACAGTTTTGATTGACTTTAAATAAATAATAGTTCCCTAATATTTATCACTTCACGATTATAATTTTGAATATTTTAATATTAATATAAGAATAAATAGATTATTAATTAAGATTTATTTGAATTATTAAATTTATAAGTTATTACACTATTGAAATTGCATAATAATTTTTTAATTTAATGTTTTTAATAGTTCCTTTGACCCAAATTGCATTAGAAACTTCAAAGATATAATTTATTTTAAATACTTTTTTTTTTCGAATTAAATAAGAGTAGACCTGTCAATTTCAGGTCACGGGTCGGATTCGGGTCGAACCCGGAATTGACCCGGCACTATTCGGGTTGGACCCGAACCCGTTTTAACAAACGAGTCATTTTTCCGGACCTGCACCCGACCCACTTCGGGTTCAGGTCAACCCGACCCGACCCGCTTCGGTTTGGTTTTCGAGTACCCGCGCATAGCAGAGGTGGTGCAGCGGTGGCGGTGCAACGGCTGCGGCAGAGGTGCAGCGGCGGCTGCAGCGGTGCAGCGGCGGCTGTAGCGGTGCAGCGGCCCGATGCAAGTTGCGACGCGGGCGAACGAAGCGCCGGAGCGGTCACGCGACGCGATGTCAAGCGTGGGGCTCGATGCGGGCAGTGGCCACTGGCCAGTGGGGCAGGCGGGCAGCCCGTGTACACGTGGGGCAGAGCAGGGCAGCCAGGGCACATGGCGCCTGCCAGGCGGGCAAATTCGGGCAGAGCGGGTAGGTTCGATTTCAGGGTTATTCCGGGTCATTCCGGGCATTTTTGGGTTGCCGGGTCAAATCGAACCCGACCCGGTTTTGCAAATGGGTCAATTTTCCGGACCCGAACCAGACCCACTTCGGGTTCGGATCAACCCAAACCCAAAATTTTCGGGTCGGGTTCGGGTTGGGTTTTCGGGTCGGGTCCAATATTGACAGGTCTAAATAAGAGCCGATACTCATAAGAGAATAAAAATAATAGAGATAAAAATTCAGAATATTTAACAGATAAGATTTAATTATAATTCTGTATATATTCTTGAAAAAAAAATCATTTGCTAGGTGATAAAACAATGTTTGGGACTACTCGATATATAAAGAGACACCATTATATTCCTCTCAAGCTCACGTGGACTCAACGTACCCGTTGCGGCGGCGGCAGTAAGAGTAGCGATGTCGCCGGGAGTACGAACACTGACGGCAGAAGCGACGGTGGCGGCGAGATGTTCGCGCTCTGCACCGAGAACCTCTGCGGCCTCGACGCACTGAGCAGCGACGAGGGTGGCGGCGGAGGCGATGGCAAGGTTGGTGCGGGCGGCGCAGTCGTCTTTGACTGAGGCGGCAGCGGTAGCGGCTGCGACAGCAGCCACGGCAGCGGCCACGCCGGCCACGGATACGGCGGCATGGAGCTGGGCGTTGTGAGCCCGCGTCTCCTCCTTTTTCCTCTCCCTTCGGTCTTTAAGCCACCTCCCCATTGTCCTGCTTCCTCCCTTGTAGGCTGGCTTCGCAGGAACGGTTGCTCTGCAATACTGTATAAAAATTTTACACAGTTTTACTTCATGTTTTAATCTCATAAAAAATGTTTTTTTTTTTTTTTGTTCTTTATTTAAGAAAGCTGTTGGTTTTTCGATATTTATAGGAATATTTCTCAAAAAAATATTTATAGGAATTTAAAGAGGAGCAGAGCACAGCAGAAATCTGTGCATTACAGAGCAAACCAACTACGCAAGGCAAGTATACAGGAGGCAGCGGAAGAAGACAAAAGAGAGCAGAAGAATTCCATTCTAAGCAGAAATAATAAACAAGATAATTTATTATGTATTAAGCTTTCCTCCAAATTATTTCATGATTCCCCATACGGTACCCCTGCTTTAAAAATCTTTGGAAATGATTTTAAGGGAGGTCTACAGTTTCAACTCTCCACATCTCGTCGGTGCAGGAAGATTAGTTATTTTGAGATTGGATTCAAAGGAAAAAATCCAGGCTTTATTGGATTATGGGTCTTTAAAGTTCAAAGCATGAAGCAAGCATTGGATTGAAAAAGCGGTAATAAATTGTTCAGGTGATTTATTGGAGAAAGAGAAAGCCCACTATCTCACTCTCTGTACATTAATGAGGCAGGAAGGTCAAGACTCAAGCGAATTAAATATCAACGAATGAGGAAGATAAGAAAAGACCTTAACGTCTTCCGTGTCGGAGGGCGAAACAGGAGGGCTATCGCTCATGGATCCGCCGTTTAATGGGCCACTACTGTGGGAGAGCCGCCCCGTCGTCAGCTGTAATACCTCCTGCTGTTTAAAGAAAAAAAAAATCAAAATTGGGAGCGATCAGCACTCAATTTTGTGAAGGAAGATTTAAAGTTTAAATCTTTTCTGGATTCTTAACACACAGATTATATCAAGTAAAAATTTTGGTAGTAGGGTAGTTTAAGGTGCAGAAAAACTTGTCACTCTGTTTACAGAATACAGGGAACGGTGAGACAGAGCATGGATAGAACGAAGAGGTAGCTAATCATGTAAGCCGACAAACAGAAAGGACTATGCTAGAAGAATAGATATAATCAATCATAAATTTTCTTAAATTCATCTATAAAAGTGTTTGGGCTCTGATAAAGAACAAACCAAAAAGAAGAGCTAAATGACAAAGGTCCTGCTTCGTACTCACCGACTGAGACATTATTCTCTCCATGACGAGCTGTGAGGTGGCGGAACAGGCAAAGGTGAAAGGATTTCCGGCTGCTATCGCCACGTCTTCCTCCTCAACTTCTCCGGCAAGGTCCTCCAGTATGGCGGCGCCGCCGCCGCCACCGCCACGGCTAGTTGCGGTGGGTGGAGAGAGAGCCTTAACGACCTCGAGTGCAGCAGCGCTCCAAGATCTAGAAAGGAATTCCATTGGGTCTTTTGCCATCTCTTGCTGCCTTGTTGCGGCACTGGCGGCTGAATCTGACGGCCAGTGCTCGCTGGAGCTGTCCATTGCCGGCGGTGGAGAAAGGATGTTAGATGGGAGAGTCGCGGCTCGCCTTGGCTTTATAGGGGCAGAATTGGAGGCTTAGAATGTCAGAGAGAGAGAGAGAGAGAGAGTGCTGGGTTGTGTGACAAGAACTACTATGTACGTTTCTCTGTTGGTATGTGACTGTGTCGACCTTCTTCTCCTTGTAGCAGGCTGCTCGGTTCTCAATTCTCATCCTCCAGGCTACAGTTTGGAAGGACTGAAATAATGAACCGTCCTTAATAATATGCGCAGGTAACTTTGCTAATCTGCTTTAACCGGGAAGAAGAAAAGAGGGAAAGTGGTTGTTTAGATTTCAGAACTTTGGTTAATCTGCTTTACTAAAGAATGCCCAAAATAAAAAAATTAAATAGGAAAAGTACGTTGATTTGAAAATCTATCCAAATCTAGATTAGTCTTGATTTTGACCTAATTTATATAAAAATTGAGAGTTACAATTCCTGAGCCCGATGGTTCTATTTTTCACTCCCGGAATGAGTTTATTTTTTGGCTGCTTTTAGTTTTTTGGTGTTACGTGTTTCCTCATAACACATGTTTTGCTCTGGAGTCTTTTTGACTTCTTTTTGGCCTGTGTACTTCTCATATTGATTTTCTTTACTTACATGTAACTATTTTGATTCAATAAAAACGGGCTAAGCCCATAATTATCCAAAAAAAAAAAGCTTGACTAAATTTTATCATATTATAGCATTAATTAAAAATTTCTTTGGAGCTTTGTTTCAAATCTTTAAATAGGGCTTGATGGCTATTGTAGCATATGCAAGATAGAGCTAAAGAGTTTATTGTAATCCTTATTTTCTTCAGAATAAGGTGATGATGGAGACTTATGCAGTGAAGTTGTGAAAAACTTAGAGAATAAGTATCTGATGAAATGTGTGGAGAATCGTCTCCATATGAAACGTCGGCCCTACAGGTTTAAAATGAGACATGGGGGGGAGGGGGGTTACAAGTTCTGAACATCTGAATGACTTCACAAATATGTAAGTAGATCATTTGAATTTGGATAAATATGTTGGAGATGTAGATTAGGTGCTCCTTCTATTGTGTTTAATTTGCTCCCAAATGAGTATGAAAACTTCACGATGACACTCATTCATGTGAAGGAGGTCTTGAACTATGTTGAGGTGACTACTACGTTGCTCAATCACAAGTTAAGGAATTTGCAAAGATGTATTTGACTTAGGATCTCGCACTCCATCAAAAAGGATTTGAAAACAAAAGAATAAAAGGGCTACAACAAGTGGGGCAAGTCTCGTGGGCACAGCCTTGAAAAGAATCAATGTGCTTTCTATTTGGAGATTGGTCATTGTAAGAAAGATTACATGAAGCTAAAGAAGAAGGGAAAGTGAGTTTCCATTTAGGCTAAGATTACTACACTTTGGATGCATTCTTGCAGGAGTGCTAGAGATTTTGGATAGAGTCTCACCTCACTATTAGAGAGACACCGCAACAGAATGGGGTGGCAGAGAGGATGAATCAAATTTTGGTGGAGAAAGTTTAGTTTATGTTATCTGATGCTAGGTAGGATAGAATCTATTGAGTTGAGGCTATAGAATATGGCTTCGTTTGGGACGACTTTTTTATTGCTTCTGAAAACGGAGTTTTAGTACAAAAATTAAAAAATTTATACTACAACTCCGTTTTAAAAAGCAATAAAAAAGCTGTCCCAAACGAAGCCTATGTCTATCAATTGGTGAACTGTTTACCTTCTTTAGCTATTGGGAAGAAGACCCCAATGGAGATGTGGTCAAGTTATTCTATTAGAGATTATGAGCACTTGAGAGTGTTTGGATGACCAGCTTACTATCATATTCAGAATGATAAACTAGAACCGCTGAAGGTGATATTTATCGACTTTAGACATGGAGTTAGGGGTTTCAAACTCTATGACCCAATAAAGAAGAAGATTGTTATTAGTAGGGATATTACTTTCAACAAGGTGAGCATGTTGAAACCTTAGGATTCTAACTAGGTAAAAAGTTTTATTGGGACCTCAGAGGCATTACAAAAGTTAAAGTTTGATACAACTCCATTTATTCCATAGAGATAGATCATTTTTACCTAGGTACCTAATTCAAATGTAGATAAGAGGTAGAAGATGATGTTGAATATGAGGGGCCTACTCAGGAATCTATTACGAGGAATAGGGTTAGGCACCATAATATCTCAAAATCAGTTTGGTTGAGGAATTACATTGCATTTGCACTTTCAGTCATTGAGATTGAAGTTCCTAATAATAATAATGAACTAGTGGACAATCCTGATGGTGATTTATGGAAAAGGTTTATAAATAAAGAGATGGAGCCTCTTCAGAAAAATGTTACTTGAAAATTAGTGAAGCTTCCTCCATGAAGAAAAACTATTGGATCCAAATGGGTGTGTGTACGAAGAAGAAAGGAACTCATAGAGCTGATGTGTGATACAAGGGTTGGTTTGTGACAAAAGGCTCTACGCAACGAGAAGGGATTGCTTATGATGATGTGTTCTGCCTAGTGGTTAAGAATTCCTCGACCTGTGTAGCACAATATAGCCTCATTTTGGAGTAGTTTGATGTGAAGACTCCATTCTTACATGGAGAAATGCATGAAGAGTTCCACATGTTGCAGTAGACTGGTTATTGAGCCTCAAAATACTTGATTTGCAGGTTGGATAAGGCTTTAGTCCGAGTAGTGAGTATGTTCATCTACTGTAAGAGTTTGGTGAACATTAGAGCTCATAACTATATGTTCACTTATTTTAAAGAACTACGCATAGCTTGATCCCTTGGGACGGAGGTCTGTATGTAATTATTTAGGTGCAATTGTTCTAATATTGGAGTCTGGTTTGTCATTTTTTTTCTTTTTCTAAAGTGTGATATGAGGTGGAGAATGTTGATTTGGAAATTTTTCCAAATCTAGATTAGCCTTAATTTGAAAGGCTTTGATGACTCATTATGTAATTGATTAGAGAGTTGATTATTTTCTTAATTAAATTGATTTCATTTGAGATTTAATTGATGCATTAATTAGGGGATTTGATTATTACATAAATTGGGAGATTTAGTTAGCATGATTGGGAGATCTAACTAGCATGATTAGATTTGTTCATATTATAGTATCAATTAAAGTTTCCCTTATAGTTTTTTTTTCAAATTTTTAAATAAGGCTTGAGGGCTATTGTATTATATGCAAGAGAGATCTTGAGAGCTTATTGTAATCCTTATTTTTTCCAATATAGTAAAATCATCACCTCATTTTTGTGGACGTAGACATCTTCACCGAACCACATAAATCGTCGTGTTCTTTATGTTGTTTGTGTTGTATAATTTATAATTTATATTATTTTCATTGTGTATTGCATAACAAAGTACTTATGAATATCTTTCTCCCCTCAAAAACAAAATTATGGATTACATCCTTTTACTTAAATTTAAGATTTAAAGCCTATTTCAATAAATTTATGTGCTATAAAATGTTTTCACAATAACTTTTAAAAAATTGCTTTCTTTATCATAACTTCACAACTTAGTCATCCCAAATAGAGCTTACCCTTGTTTTAAGACCCCTCAAAGCAAAATTGGATAAAGGGCATAAATGGATAAAATAAAATAAAAACCCAATAAATTTAGTATTTTTTTCTTGAGAGCAAAAGTCACTACAGGAAAAACAGCTATTACCGGCGGCCATAACCGGCGGTTTGTAGGCCGCCGGTGTTACCGACGGTTTGGGCGGCGGTTTAGCCGCCGGCGTTTAACGGCGGCTTACCGGTGCCTATCCCTCATTGTGCCGCCGGTACTAACGGCGGTTATATAACCGTCGCTAAACCGCCGGACAACAATATGGACCGGCGGTTTACCGACGGTGTTGGCCGTCGTTGATAAGTAAATTTGTACCGACGGCACGAACCGCCGGTACACCGCCGGTAGAAGCCCTAAAATGAACACCCGCGCCTCGCATTTCATTTTCACTTTTCCCTCTTCTCTCTCTCGGTCGCTCTGCCCTACCTCGCCTCCGACCACTCCTGAACCCCGAATCGACTCCGCCGCCGACGTGTCTTCTCCGGCCGCCGACGTGTCTTCTCCGGCCGCCGACAGATCAACTCCGCCCGCCGATAGCTCTTCTCCGACCACCAACCTACTCCCTAACCGAAGGTAACCGTCGATCTCTCTTCTCCGGCCGAATTTTCAATTTCGTGAATGAGCGTCTAGGCTAATAAAATGTTGTCAGTAATGTACATTCCCTTAACAAAACCTATTTGATTATCATAGATAATTTTAGGAAGGATAAGCCCAATCTAGAAGCCACAATTTAGAAATAATTTTGTGAAAAGTGTTACATAAGGTAATAGGTCTAAAATTGTTCCAATTGTTAAGGATTAATGCATTTAACAATAAGCACAATAGAAGTATTAGCAAATAATTTAGGAAAAGTATTACCATTGAAAAAGGTTCTAATAGCCTTACAAAGGTCCCCTTTAATGATATTACAACAACTTTGATAAACCTTAGAGGTAAATCCATTCGAGTCCACAAGAGAATCCTTGTTTAAATTCATAATCATGCTGAGAATCTCATTATCATTAGGAATCTTGGATAAGATATAACTCTCCACAGTAGAAATAATATGAGGGATAACTTCATGATTAGAGATATCCTCAATGGTACAAGTAGAGCCAAGAATGGATTGAAAAACTACAGGAAAAATGCCCTAAACCGGTGGTTCTAACCGGCGGTTTAGGGACCGCCAGTAGTACCAGCGGCACAACCGGAAGTTTGGCCGTCGGATTTCAAAAACAAACGACGACCGACTAAATCGCCGGGAACCGTCGGTACATAGACCGCCGGTGAGCCGTCCACTACAGGAAAAACAGCTATTACCGGCGGCCATAACCGGCGGTTTGTAGGCCCTACACTCTATACATTATTACAAACACCCTAAGACCCATAAGAAGTCAACCATAGTTAAATATTAGCCTAATGAATTAAAGGCCAAACCCCAAGCTAACACAACACCTAAACTAAATTAGCTTGACATAAACTTAGGATTATATTTTGGTCAAACCTAACTAAATTCATCCATAGGATTCGAAGCCTTAATTAATGCCAAGCTTAGCTAACCGTTAGGTCTTAATTTCATTTCCTACAAGAGGCTAAAACATAGCCTAAATAGATTATAATCATTCAAATGCCATGATTCTTTCATTATTATTCTTTCCCAATTTAATAATGAGGGAGTGATTATGTACACTCGAAATTCTTTAAAAAAAGAGTCTTTTTTTATGATATATGAACAAAAAAAGATCAAATGAGAGTAAGTGGAGTTGCTAGAAAGGTGCTATGATGATCCTCACTCATCAATAATATATGCACAATTACACTCTTTTTAAGCAAGCTAATAAAGCCATTAAAGTTCATATTCGAGGGAGAGTGCTATGAGAACTCCAAAGAATAAATATCTAACTTGCACATTATGCAAGCTTTAACACTAACTATGCATTTTCTTCATCGTAATCGCCACCATCAATTTCACCTTCAACCTTGATGTTGATGTATCCAATAGGCAAGGGTCTAATGATCATACTTGGATCACCAGTCAGCCTACTTGCTACTTAATGGAAGAAAAATGTAAAGTGATATAACATATTCCTCAATTTCATTGGGGTTTTTAGGTGGCCAAGTCATTAAGGTTTCATTTGGGACAGTTTTTTTATTACTTTCTAAAGTTGTTATTCATTACAAAAAATTTTGTACTATAAAGCTATTTCAGAAAGCAATAAAAATGAAGACTAAAACTTAATCAAATAATATTTCTTAAAAAGGTCTAAAATAAAATTGAACATTCAACAAAAAAACATATAAACATTAGTTTTAAGAAAACAACCAATTCAGGCCTCCTCCTTAACGGGGTTGGCCGGGCCTGATTTTGAAAAGAATAAATTGCGGCCCGTTCCGAGCCAACCAGCGCACTGCTCGGTCTATTTATAGTCGTGCCGCTCGATTCATCTTTATCAGATTTCTGAGCTCTGAAAACGGTATCGGGAGCCTCTCGTCGTCTGCGTTTATCGTGAATAAGCATGTAGAAATTGCGCATATAGATGTGAATGACAAAAAGAAGTGGAGAGATGTGAATGACAAAAAGAAGTGGAGAGATGTGAATGACAGAAAAAGTGGAGAGTTATGCAAATGATTATAAAAAGTTTGGTCACGCAATCTCGAGATTCATAAAATAATGAAATTATGCTTGTTCTTCTTAAATATTGATTTCAATGGAAAAGGAATATTGATTTCAATGCATGCCAATTACCATATCAATAGGAACTGTTATTAATGACGAAAACAAAGTTCTAATTATACAATGAATTTGAGTATAGAGACTTGTGCATATTTAGCCAAGTTTAGGACAAGGAGATGCGTTCTTATAACATGTTGCACATGCGTGTATTCTAATAAATGTTTTCCTAACTATGTAGGGTGACGTTTGCTTCAACGTCCAAATGACTATCCAAGAAGAGAGATATTGGATGTATAACAGATTGTTGCCGGGTCGAAAAGGATTGACAGTTGAATTTATAGAGGGAGTTGAAACTTTCATTCAAGTTGCATCTCAACTGCCTTCCTTTCAGCTTGATAAAATGTTTAGATGTCCGTGTTCGAAGCATAAAAATCTAGCATTCCTAAAGCCCGATGATGTGAAACTTGATTTATATCGTAGGGGATTTCTTCCAAACTATTGGATTTGGACATCACATGGCGAGTACGAGCCACATAGAGATGCTCATGCTGGTTCATCTACAGCTTATGAAACATTTGATGAAGATCAAATGAGTAGACCCTATGAAGACCTTATTTTTGATGTAGCAGGTCATAATTTAAGGTCTAATGTGGAAGAGCCACCAAATACAGAGACACAAAAATTCTTTGAGTTATTACATTCAGCTCAAAAGCCAATTTGGGAAGGTTGCAGTACGCATTCGGAATTATCCATTGCAGTGAGGATGCTAAGTATTAAAACTGAGTATAATATTCCCCGTGAGTGTTTTAATGACGTTATTGGTCTTATGAAGGAAACTAATCCGGCTGACAATATAATTCCCTCAGACTTGTACCGAACAAAGAAATTAGTATCCAAGCTGGGTCTCACTGCTACAAAGATTGATTGTTGTATCAATGGATGTATGTTATACTATAAGGATGATGCAGCAGAAGTTATTTGTCGCAGCTGCAATGCACCTCGTTTTAAGCAGAACTCGGGAAAACAACGTCGTCCAAAGAAAGATGTGCCATATTCCCGTTTGTTTTATTTACCAATTATTCCAAGACTTCAGCGGCTCTATGCATCAATGAGTTCAGCAGGCCATATGAGATGGCATAAGGAGAAAATAGCAAAAAGTGATGTTCTTTCTCATCCATCAGATGCTGAAGCGTGGAAACATTTTGATCGAGTGCATCCTTCATTTGCTGCTGAACCCCGCAACATAAGATTGGGATTATGTACTGATGGTTTTACTCCTTATAGTCAAACAGCTACACCGTATTCTTGTTGGCCAGTTATTTTAACACCATACAACCTGCCACCAGAGATGTGTATGACTACTCCGTTCATGTTCTTAACTCTGATTATACCTGGACCACATAATCCGAAGGCTAAGATTGATATCTATTTGCAACCATTAATTGATGACCTTAAATTATTATGGGAAGAAGGAGTGCTCACATATGACATATCAATAAAACAAAATTTTCTCCTTCGAGCTGCTTTGCTGTGGACTATCGGTGATTTTCCAGCTTATGGTATGTTGTCTGGTTGGAGCACAGCAGGGAAATTAGCATGTCCTTACTGCATGGAGAACAGTAAAGCTTTCACATTAAAACATGGAGGGAAAAATACTTGGTTTGATTGTCATCGTATGTTTTTAAATGCTAATCATCAGTTCCGAAGAAATAAAGAAGCATTTGTTAAAAACAGAATTGAACGATCACCTCCTCCACCCAGATTAAGTGGTGATGAGATACTACAGAGACTATCCAACATTCCAACAATTATTGATTATCCAATGCTATCAGAATCAAAATTTCCGGGTTATGGTGTTCAACATAATTGGATTAAAAAAAGTATTTTCTGGACATTACCTTATTGGAGAACTAATTTGATAAGACATAACTTGGATGTTATGCACATTGAGAAGAACTTTCTGGATAATATTTTTAATACAATTATGGATGTTAAAGGCAAGAGTAAAGATAATGTCAAAGCAAGGATGGACATTAAAGAGTTTTGTCGGCGAAAAAATTTGGAGTTGGTAACAACAACTGACGGTAAACTAATGAAGCCCAAAGCTCCTTACTCTTTCACGTTAGAGCAAAAAAGAATGATATGTCAGTGGTTTAAAGGATTAAAAATGCCGGATGGTTATGGATCAAATATAAGCCGATGTGTTGACTTGAAATCTGCAAGGTTATTTGGACTCAAAAGTCATGATTGTCACATAATTATGGAGGTTCTTCTTCCGATCATAGTCAGTATGTTACCGGATTACATTTCAAATCCGTTGATTGAGCTTAGCATTTTCTTCAAAGATTTATGTTCATCTAAACTCAGTGAAAATGCTTTACGGAGGTACGAGGATAACATACCAATCATCCTATGCAAGTTAGAGAAGATATTTCCCCCGGGTTTTTTTGATTCTATGGAACATCTTCCAGTCCATCTACCTTACGAAGCAAGAGTTGGTGGACCTGTACAATATCGTTGGATGTATCCTTTCGAAAGGTAAATGTGTTAAGATTTTTATTAATTACTCAATATTTTTGAATCAGTTAAGATAACATATTTTTATTTGACTAATAGATATCTGAACAAGTTGAAGAAATATGTTAAGAATAAAGCACGACCAGAAGGATCGATATGTGAAGCATATTTATCTCAAGAAACAACTCACTTTTGCTCCTACTATTTCGAGCCACATGTAAGGAGTACAAGAACAAAAATGGGTCGTAACATGGACTTCGATGTAGAAGAACAATCACATGCTACACTAACAGTATTTAGAAGGCAAGGAAAGCCTAGTGGCAAATGTGTTGAAAGATATCTCAACGATTTAGAAATAAATACAGCGAATTTGTATGTACTACTGAACTGTGAAGAAGTTGAGCCAATCTTAGAGTAAGTTCTTACATAATGTTAATAATAAATTAGTAATGTTTATTTAAAATACTTATGTATTATTTGTCACCAGGTATTTCGTAAGCAATTTGCCTTTGACAGATTCAAGGGAAATTGAGCAAGCTGTTGCAAATGAATTTCCAACTTGGTTCAGATCATATGTGAGTATATTTTTTTTTATAAATTTAAATCTTATTTATTATCAAAAATACTAAAATTTGAAAATATTTTTAGGTACAAAATCCTGATAACAAATGTTTCGATAAAGGTTTGCAAGCATTAGCATGGGGTCCAATGCGAAAAGTAAAAACTTGGCCAATATATATAGTGAATGGGTTCAGATTTCATACCAAATCGTGGAGTGAAGGAAGAAAAACTGAAAATTGTGGAGTATGTGTTAGAGGAAACACTCATGAAGAAGATGAGTGTGATTATTATGGTATTTTGAATGAGGTCCTTGACTTGGAGTACCCAGGGGAAGATGAGAACTTTGTATGCTTATTTAACTGTCAGTGGTATGATCCAGTACAAAATAGAGGCACAAGGGTTCATCCTGTGTATGGTTTAGTAGATGTTAAACATAGTAGAAGATACGGAAAGTTTGATCCATTTGTGTTAGCAAGCCAAGCTATTCAAGTTTATTTCAGCAAATATCCCAGTGGTCGCAGAGACAAACAAGATTGGCTAGCTGTCATAAAAACAAAAGCACGGGGAATAATTGATCAACAATACATTGTAGCAACTGCACATCAAGAGGATGAGATGTCAAGTTATATGCCTGTTGAAATTGAGGATATACCAACTACAACCTCTACTATTGAAATGGAGTTAGAAGATGTCAATAGTTCAACTAGTTCAGAAGAAGAAGGGAACCAGGATGAAAGTGAAGATACTCTTGAGAGTGATGAAAATAGTTTTGATGATTCTGATTAGTTTCTGTAATTTAGAATTGTAGAATTTAAATGTTATGTAATTTTTATTACTGCTTAGAAATGATATTGTATTTTGCCACCTTGTCTTTTATTAACTGCTTCATTAACTGCTTTATTAACTGCTTCTCGTAATTCATTACCTGCTTCATTAACTGCTTCATTAACTGCTTCATTAACTGCTTCATTAACTGCTTTATTAACTGCTTTATTAACTGTTTTATTAACTGTTTCTTAATTATTTTTGTTTTAATATTGCAGATGGCTTCAGGCGACGATCCTCCTCGTAAATCATTTGCCTCAAAGTTCCGCCGGAAGAAGATTACGACTAGCAGAGTACCCACACAGACTGAGGTAGGTGAGGGGCCTTCAGTTGCACCAGATCTACCTACACCACCACCGCCACCACCTGCCAGGAGCCAGCAGCCTTCACCAGAGCAGGGTCAGGGACAGTTAGATCCACCTCTTGTTGCACCTCCATACTTCCCTGGCCACTTCCCTCCCAGCTCGACGAGTCCTCGCTTCCCCTCTCCAGATCAGACACATGCTTCTCCATTCTATCCATATTACCCCCCACCATCATCACAGGCTGCTGGTCCATCCACTGGTCCTCACCCTCCTTACCCTTACCCATATTACTACCCCTATCCGGTGCAGCATGAACAGGGTGGACCATCACGACCACCAGAGGTTGGCGCTACCGATCCTGCAACAGCAACAGATAAGCGTCAATACATCGAGCCTGACGGCGATAAGTAAGTTCAATTTAAGTTATTCAGTTGTTTTTATTTTAATATATTACATGTTATTGATAAACAAAGTCACTTGCAGCTTCAATCCTTCAAGGCCACCTATACATATGATCCGGGATATAATAAAGAATAAGTATGATGCTCCTTACTTATCCTGGAAGAAGATCCCAAAGCCAGTTAGAGATATGTGGTTTGGAGAATTTCAGGTATGTTTTTTTTGGTATGATTTCAAATATATGATTTAATTTGTACTAATCTTTTTGATATTGCCTAAATTTGTACAGAAAGAATTTAGGTGGTTGCCTGAGTACAGCACGAGGATCAGATCAAATTTTGAGAGGAGAGGAGCGACCCGTCTCAGAGACATGTTCACGGACATTAGAAAGTCCGGGCAGAGGCCTAATTGGATTGGAGAGGGCGTTTGGGCAGATTTGAGTAGTGCTTGGGCTACCCCGGAGTTTATAAAAATGAGAGAGCAGAATAAACAGAACAGAGCCTCTGACAGCGGCGGTTTAGGAAGCTCTCTTCATACTGGTGGATCTGTACCTCATACAGAACATAGGCGGCGACTGGTAAGTGTTTTGAATTGGTTTATTACATATATTTATGTTAGTATAACTAAGCATCAAATTTGCAGAAAGAGCACCTGGGTCGGGAGCCAACACCATTGGAGCTGCATACAAGAACTCATCAACATCAAGCTGACCACCAGTGGGTTGATGAGAAGTCTAAGAAGGCTCATGTGAGTAAAATTTTTTGGATTTTTAGAATAAAAATTTATTTTAATAAAACTATTTGTAACTTGCAGGATGATTTCTTACGAGCTAGAGAAAGTCGGCAGTCCACTGGCGAGGGATCATCTTCTGGATCGGCCCATACTTCTGAGTATCAGACATGGTCAGAAGTTGTTGGTGGAAGACAGAGGGGGAGGGTATATGGCATGGGTTCACAGGCTTTTGCTATTGAGGGCAGTTCATACACCTCTGCATTTCATGATCCAAGTGGAGCTGAAGTATCTGTAAGTGAGAGGGTTGCAGCACTTACTAGAGAGATTGAAGAGATGAAAAGGGTTCAAGCTAGAGAGATTGAAGAAATGAGGAAGGCTCAGAATGAAATGCAAACAGAGTTGCAATCCTACAGAGCTGGAAAACAAAGGAAGAAGGACCAACATGAGCAGCCATCTGCAGACAGTGAGGATACCGATGATGATTAGATGTTTATTATGTTTGTGATTGTAATGTTGTGAACTTGTGAACTTTTGAACTTGTGATTGTATTAATTAGAACTTGTGAACTTGTGATTGTATTAATTAGAACTTGTGAACTTTTGAACTTGTGATTGTAACATTATCATGAACTATTTTGTGAATTTGTGATTGTAATGTTGTGATGAATTTTGTATTTTCTGGTTGTGATGAATATAGCGGCGTGTTGCCCAACATATATATGCTTTTTCTGCAGGTTTAGACTTTAGGGTGAACCTCCCTCAAATAGAGGGGATGCTGTCAATTTTTTTTTCAGGTGCTACAGGTTTCCGGCGGCTAACCGACGGTTTGGCCGCCGGAAACGACGATACCGGACGGACAAGATAAGGCCGCCGGTGTTATTATTAAACCGCCGTTGAATACCGGCGGCTTACCGACGGTCACCGGCGGTGCTACGATGGACGCACGACGGTTTAAACCGTCGGTAATCCCGACGGCTGTAACCGCCGTCAACCGCCGGTAAAGTACCGGCGGTCTAACGGCGCCGTCCGGCGGTCTAATGAACCAGACGACGCCAGGTTTAACCGCCGGAACATCGCCGGTACTATGACCGGCGGTTTTCCGGCGGTTACATTACCGGCGGCCAAACCGCCGATAGACCGACGGTTGAAATTCCGGTTAACACCGGCGGTATTGCCCGCCGGAAAACCGCCGCAAAAATAAACCGCCGGTAAAAGGCCGTCGGAATTTGTTTCCTACGCCGTTTTTACCGGCGGTCACTGAACCGCCGTCAGACCGCCGGTAATTTGGCAAACCGCCGGTAATATTACACTAACCGCCGGTAAAAACCGCCGGTTTTCACTGTTTTTCCTGTAGTGAGTGGAATTGAAAAAAAATATTAAACTTGAAAAATACTAATAGAAAGTGTTGGAGCTATGCATGCAAGAGCTAATTGAACTTCTTGATATGCCTGAGAGAGACGGAAATTTTTGTGCATTAGTCCGATTTTAGATTATGTTGTTCTTGCAAGACACCACACCATGTATATATGCCTATAAATATGTTATATGATGATGTGTTGAAAACCCCACTATAAGCTCCAAGATGAATTAATAAATCTTTCTAACTTCCTCTATGATGTGTGTGTGTCTCTCTCTCTCAAGAAGCTCAATCTTCCTCATACAAGAAATACAACAAGTGGTATTAGAACCTTGTTCAAGTGATCTCGAGGTGGAGGAAGATTCTTATCCAAGAGAAGGGAGAAGAGGTGGTCGCTATCGGTGCCGCACAGGCACAACATGCTTAGTGTTCAGGATAGCTTGATCGCACAAGAAGTGTGTTGTAATTAACACACATGAGCATTTTCATGTGAGAGAGCGGACTAGGTCTAGGATCACGGACTAGGGTTAGACGATGGGAGACACATGTGGATCTTATGTATACGATTTACATGGGAAAGCCGGGCATGGCGAGATGGGTGCATAGGCGGGCTGCCGAATGAGAGTGTAGGCGGGAAAGAGCAAGCTTTACGGTTGCTCGAGCATGGTCGCGTAGTTTAGGCCGATCATGCGTGCACAAATCGCAGGGAAAGGGTTATGCGATCGTGGGTTCAATTCATATGAAATGGATGGGATTCTACGGCCTTGGGTTCGTCCGCGTAAAAGATCAAAGCATGTAGGCGGGGAGGCACATGATGGAGCAGAGATGAGCTATCCTTGAATGATATGGAGAAGTAGCTGAATGAGCAATATTGTGCGGGACTGGAGATTAGACGAGGTATTTTCCTGTTCCCGAGTAAGAGAATGGTCTAGATCTTTGAGGTGGAGTCGAGCTGTTCTTGGAGAGCAGTGCCGAGAGAGGAAGATAGGAGTTGGATATGTGAGCCAGTGAGGGAGGTGGAGTAAGGATTAGGTTCGTGATCCTATGAAAACTAGAATCAAAGCATGTGCATAAGGTCCAAAGCATGTTCATCTGTGTGTGGGAGGCAGACGAGAAGTCACAATGTGGGTAATGCAGGCAATCAACGGCATAATCAAGAACCTCAAAGTAGATAACACAAAAGTAAGTATGAAGAGAGCACCTTACTCAGGATTGGACCGGTGGATTGTGTGAAGTCGTAGGCCGGAGCAAGCACAAGTAACTAGGGATGAAGAGCAAGCTGGAGTGTGTTCAATGTTGGATCACAAGTGTGTTGCGTAGGTGCACAATGCACAAACGATTGGATCACAGGAGGAGCAGTGAGGGATGCATACACACGTGATTTAGAACGCACATGTGCGTGAGTTTGAGCCGTGGATCGGTACATATAGTGGAGGCCGTTCGCGAGTAGGATTGAGCTCGATTCGACTGGTTTTCTCGTGGAGTTAGTGCAGGAGGGCAGCTAGATTGCAGCAAGCGTACAAGTGATTCTTTGATCGTAAAATCAGACAAAGTTGATATTGTTGTGTATTGATCTGATTTTATTTTATTTTATTTTTTGCAAGACACCATATCATGTATATATCCCTATAAATTGATTATATGTTGATGTATTGAGAACCCCCTATAAGCTCCAAGATGAATTAATAAATCCCTCTTCTTTTTCCCTGCCTCTCTCTCCGTCTCTCTTGCATTCAAGAATTCCTCCAAGTTTTACAAAAACATATTGGAGTAAGTCTCCAAAATCATATTGCTTATGGTTCTCCAGACGAGGCATCCTTATTTATGTTTTAAAGAAGTTTATTTATTAAGTTTAATTAGATAAAGTCAATCATAAGTATCTATGTACGTAATTATGAGATGACCTATCTTTCATCTTCATGTACCAATCTCACGTAATCATTATTTAAATTATTATTATTTTTTATCATGATCATAATTAACATAAGGTACATTATAGAGCTATTAAGTCGGGCATTTTAGAGCAACAAAATAGTCAAATATCAAGATATTATATTTTCTAATTGATTAGTGAGATTTAAAAAATCTTATATTAATTTCAAGAGATTTAATAAATTATATATTAATTTTAAAAATATAGAATACTTCATACATATAGATTGATTACTCTACTTAGAACATAAAACTTCTTGACAACAAGCTCAAGTAGCACTGTCAATTCGTGTCGGCGGGTCGTTTTCGGGTCAGACCCGAATTTGACCCGGTTGTATCTGACCCGACCCGGACACAACCCGAAACAGGTTTCGGATCAATTCTCTGGACCCGAACTCAACCCGGATCAGGTTCGGATCAACACGACCTGACACGTAATTTTGAAAATAGCGGGTTCCGGTCACGAAGTAGCGGCAGCACAGCGGCCGGCGACAACGGCGGCAGCTAGCAGCGGCGGCGGCAGGGCACACCGGTAGGCGGTGCTGCGGCGAGGCAGCAGTGGCACAGCGCAGCAGCAGAGCCATTCGGTCGACTCGGTCCTGGATGTGCGGCGGCGCGACAGCAACGACAGGCGGCAGCTGCAGCAGCAGCAACAGCACACGAATCAGCGAATGTTGAGAGTCGAGACTCATGATTCGCGAAGCGACGCAGCGCCAGTCGCCAGTCGCATTGCCAGTGACGCGATTGGGTCTGCGACTCGACGCGTCGAGTCATTTCACGGGCACGACGGGTACGTCGGGCAACATAAACGGGCAAACTCATTTCCGGGTTTCCGGGTCAACCCGTGTAATATCACAATCTGCTCCAGTATCGTCCAGGACAATCTGGGATCGTCCTGGGACGATCAGTGGAATTCAGCTCCAGATTCTGCCCAGAATTGCTCCAGGTGATTTCCTGTATGGATCGTCCAGGCCGATCGAGGTATCGTCCCGGGACGATCAGTGGATGGCACAAGTCAGAGAATAGGGGTTTTTATCGCCTATGAACAGTAATTATCGTCCTGAAAAATCGTCCCAGGACGATGGGAATTGGTCTGATCGTCCAGGACGATCGAGACGATCGGCCGGGCCGATATGAGCATTACTTAAAGGGAAATGAGTCATTTTGAGGAGAGAGAAAATTTTATAAAATATCAGATTTTGATCCGAGGAGAGAGGAAGAAAAAGAGAAAAAGAAAAAGTTGATTTTGGGAAGACGCGGAGCCGTTTTCGATCGAAGTGACTGTTGAGGAATTTGCTGTGCTCGAGGTAAGGCACATTCCGTCTTTCTCAATTTTCAGTTCCGTCGCGGTTGGCGGTATTTTTCTGTCCGGATTTCGTTTTCGTTACGATTTTTCGTCCGTAACTTTTGATTGGTTCAGTTTTTACCGCGTAAGTTTCTGTATATCGTTGTCGTGCCGGGTGTGCACGTTTTGACTATATTTTGAAGATTTTTGTCCGGGTATTTTTGATTCGGCGATGTTTTTCGTAGACTACAATTTTCTGTGAAATTGTAAATTCTCTGTGCAGTAGAATAAAGGTTCTGGAATATGCTTATCTATGTTCTGTGCGAATTTGGTGAATTTTCTTTGCAGGAATTTTTGTGTAAATTCTGTATACTGCCGTTGTGCTGCCCGATTTTTGGGTAATTTCTGAATTGTCCAGATTTCTTCTGAATTGAAATGCTATGTGTATAAGCTATAAAAAGGGAGCTATAAGGGGCCTGGATCCTATGAGATTCAGTTAGTGAAACGGGAAATTTAGATGAGCTCAAGTTGGAGAAATATCAGTTATATTCCGGATCCGTGAATTCTATTATTCAGGTGCTATGAGCACATTTAGCTTAGCTATTAATTATTCAGCGAATTTTTGGTGCCGTGAGCACAAGGGAGACATAAGGGTTAGAATCCGTAGTGATTCTGTTTAGTTTAGTTTAGCTATTAATTACTCAGCTATTATTCTGGTGCCGGGGGCACACTTAACTATATTAAATATCTGATATCTGATCTGATATGTGATTCTGATACGATTTTGTTCTGTTTCGATATGATCTGTATAATTCTGACTCTGCTGAGTTTATTCTGATCTGTGATCTGATCTGTACGATTCTGATTCTGATTTGATATCTGTCCGTATAAGTTCTGATTTCCGATTCTGTTCTGATTTCTGATCTGATTTCTGTCTGATAAGTTTGGTTTTGGTTTCTGAGAATTTAGATTGGTGGTTTGTTGCTTTGCTGAGCTGTTGAGCTCACCCTTGCTTTCTGGTGATTTTCAGGTTCTGGGAAGGGCAAGGAGGTCCAGGATTAGTTTCAGAGTCTGATCCGATTAGGTACTTTTGTACTTTTGATTTTTGTACAGTCATGGCTTTTCTGTTCTGTCTTTCTTTCTGTTGAAAGCCATGCACTGTTCTGTAGATGATTATTTTGAGGAAATGAAAAGATAGATGTTTTGTTCCGCTGCATTTGATGTTTTTAGTAGCTCTGTTGTTCTGTGTGTTTCTGTTGAGTTAAGAATTTGAAAGATCAGTTCAGTAACCTAATCCAAAGCCAGATCCTGGATAAGCAAGTAAGTCTCTCGTCGCGATCCGGCTCGGGCGGGATCCGTCCCCGTCGGGTCGGGTCGTGACAAGCTTTTGTGGTATCAGAGCACTGGTTTTGGAAACAGGTTGGATTGTAAAACAGAGCTATAGGAAGTGATCAGTGAGTCTGTCTGGGAGGTAGTTTTGGGTCGTTTGGCTTTTTATTGTGTTGTTTTTGTGTTGTTTTTGTGATAGTTTTCCGGATTTTCTGGATTTTTCTGTATGGATCAGCCAGACCCAGACATGACAGACGGTTAGAGTGCAGATCAGGCAGCACCAGTGGGGAGTACAGCCCCAGTGGTCGGTGCTGATACGCTTTCACAGTTTGCGTCACTTGTTGCTCAGATGATGAGCGAGACTCAGAGCAGAGCTTCTACTGTTAGATCTGAGGATATTGATCGACACCTGCAGTTATTTTTGAGGTTGAAGCCTCCGAGGTTTGAGGGCGCTGTTGAGCCCAGAGCTGCTGAGGAGTGGCTGAGGAGATTAGAGAAGACTTTTGACGGGATGCAGTGTCCTGCAGACAGGAAGGTTCCGTTAGCTGTTTTTCTGTTGGACGGAGAGGCTGAGCACTGGTGGGATGGCCAGCAGGCAGCCAGATTTCAGGGTAGACTGAACTCTTTGATCACTTGGGAAGAGTTCACTGAAGTATTCAGAGACTGGTTTGTTCCCCCTTCTGCACGACAGCAGATGCAGGAGAGTTTTCTGAGGCTGGTTCAGGGGAGCAAGACGGTGATGCAGTACGAGGCTGAGTTTACTGCATTAGCCAGGTATGCTCCGCAGCTGGTTAGCACGTCTGCTGAGAGGTGCTACAGGTTTCTGAGAGGCTTACGAGATACTTTGAGGCAGCCTTTGATACCGTTCCGGATTACTGATTTCTCTGAGCTTGTGGAGCGAGCTCGTCTGATTGAGAACGACATGACGGCTACTCAGCAGCGGTGGTCTGTGAGTAGGAAGAGGTTCGGAGGAGAGACTTCTGGAATTGGTTCCTCTGGGAAGAGGAGATTTGTTCCTGGTTCTGGATCTGGAGATTCCAGAAGGAGCGGAGGATCGTCTGGTACTGTTACCAGTACGACTAGTTCTGGATCTGTCAGTTCGGCACCTGTGTGCCAGAGTTGTGGACGGCGACACCATGGCCAGTGCTACAGGATAGCTGGTCTTTGTTTCAGATGTGGTCAGCCGGGACATAGGATTGCAGAATGTCCACAGATGGGATTTGAGCAGCGATCTGAGGGCTTCGTCAGACCTGTTGGTTCAGCAGCAGGAAGACCGAGGACTGTTCCTCCACGCCCTGAGGGATTTACTGGTAGAGGTGGTGGTTCTAGTTCTGCACCATGGAGACCACCTACGATTCAGAGGGAGCAGAGTAGTTCTGTTGCTTCAGCTCCTGTTCCAGTTCAGCCACGAGTTTACAGCTTGAGTCAGCAGGAGGCTCGAGATGCTCCGGATGTGGTGACAAGTACGGTTTACATTTCTGATCAGCCCTGTCGTGTTTTGTTTGACTCTGGAGCGAGTCATTCTTTTCTGTCCGAGCACCTGTTCTGTTTGTGAAGAAGAAGGACGGTACACTCCGTATGTGTATTGATTACAGAGATTTGAATAAGGCCACGATCAAGAACAAGTATCCTTTGCCTCGGATAGACGACTTGTTTGATCAGCTTTCCGGATCTTCGGTGTTTTCGAAGATTGATTTGAGATCCGGATATTATCAGGTGAAGGTGAAGGAATCTGATGTGGTGAAGACTGCTTTTAGTACTCGGTACGGGCACTACGAGTTTTTGGTTATGCCTTTTGGGGTAACCAATGCGCCCGCTATTTTCATGGATCTGATGAACCGAGTATTCAGGGAGTTTTTGGATCAGTTTGTGATCGTCTTCATCGACGATATTCTGGTATATTCTGCTTCTGAGGATGATCATGCCAGACATTTGAGGATTGTGTTGGAGACTCTGAGGAGGCATCAGCTGTATGCCAAGTTCTCCAAGTGCGAATTCTGGCTAAAGAGCATTTCATTTCTGGGGCATGTGATTAGCGGAGAAGGTATTTCTGTAGATCCCCAGAAGATTCAGGCGGTTGCTGATTGGCCAAGGCCGACTACGGTATTTGAGGTACGTAGTTTCTTGGGCATGGCCGGGTATTACAGGAAGTTTGTGAAAGGATTTTCACAGATTTCGACTCCTCTGACGAGACTGACTCAGAAGTCAGTTCCTTTTGTTTGGACACCGGAGTGTGAAGCTAGTTTTCAGAGATTGAAGGATTGTTTGACTTCAGCTCCAGTGTTAGCTCTTCCGTCAGGTACGGAAGGTTTTCAGGTGTTCAGTGATGCTTCACTGAAAGGACTGGGATGTGTTCTGATGCAGCATGGTCAGGTAATTGCTTATACTTCGAGACAGTTAAAACCACATGAGAAGAATTACCCGACACATGATTTGGAGTTAGCTGCAGTTGTTTTTGCTTTGAAGATTTGGCGTCATTACCTGTATGGCGTCACATGTGAGATGTTTACTGATCATAAGAGCCTGAAGTACATTTTTACTCAGAAGGATCTGAATCTGAGACAGAGGAGGTGGCTCGAGTTGATCAAGGACTATGACCTGACTATTCAGTATCAGCCTGGGAAGGCGAATGTGGTAGCAGATGCTTTGAGCAGGAAGTCTTCCGGATTCTCAGGTATTCAGCTTACCTGTGATGACTTTCTGATTCGAGACATGGAGAGATTGCAATTGGAGGTGATTTCCTCCAGTGATTTGGAGTTGGCTCAGATGAGTATTCAGTCTTCTTTGGAAACAAGGATTCAAGAAGCCCAGAAGTCAGATTCTGATTATTCGAAGTTGATAGCTCAGATTGGATCTGGTAAGACTCCTGAACTTCGAATTTCTGATTCTGGTGTTATTTTCTGTAAGAACAGGTTGTGGGTACCTGTGTTTGGAGATTTAAGGCGGGAGATTCTGTATGAATCTCATTATTCAGGCTACACTGTTCATCCAGGCAGTGGTAAGATGTACGCTGATATGAAGCTTTTGTTCTGGTGGCCTGGAATGAAGAAGGATGTGGCGGAGTTTGTGTCGAGATGCGAAGCCTGTCAGTTGGTGAAGGCAGAGCATCAGCGACCAGGTGGACTGTTGCAGTCGTTGCCTATCCCTGAGTGGAAATGGGAGGAGGTAACGATGGATTTCGCGATGGGTTTTCCTCGATCACGACAAGGACATGATGCCATTTGGGTAGTTGTGGATCGATTGACGAAGTCAGCCCATTTTCTTCCGATCAGACAGACGGATTCAGTTGAACGCTTGGCACAGATATATGTGAAAGAGATAGTCAGATTGCACGGTGTGCCTCGTGTGATTGTATCTGATCGAGATGGACGTTTTACTTCCAGACTTTGGAAAGGCATTCAGCAAGGCTTGGGTACGAAACTGCATTTCAGTACAGCCTTTCATCCTCAGACCGACGGACAGTCTGAGAGGACTATTCAGGTATTGGAAGATCTGTTGAGGCTTTGTGTTCTGGACTTTAGCGGAAGCTGGGAAGATCATATTCCGCTGATTGAGTTTGCCTATAACAACAGTTTTCAGTCCAGTATTGGTATGGCACCGTACGAGGCTTTGTATGGCAGGAAGTGTCGTACTCCTTTGACTCTGACGGAGGTCGGAGATAGACAGACTTTGGGTGCCACTTTTGCTGATGAAACTGCTCAGAAGATCAGTTTGATAAGAGAAAGATTGAAAGCCGCTCAAGATCGTCAGCAGAAATATTACAATCAGAAGCACAGATTTGTTGAGTTTCAGGTCGGTGACTTTGTGTATGTCAAAGTCAGCCCGATGAAAGGTGTGAGCAGATTTGGTCAGGTGAGCAAGCTTAGTCCAAGGTATGTTGGACCGTTTAAGATTTTGGAAAGAATTGGAAAAGCTGCTTATCGCCTATTGCTTTCTGATTCTATGCCTGATGTGCATAATGTATTTCATGTATCCACTCTGAGGAAGTGGGTATCCGACTCTGGGAAGAAGGTATCAGCTGACGAGGTTGAGATTCAGGAGAATCTGGCGTATAAGGAAGAGCCAGAGTTGATTTTGGCGTACGACGTCCGCAAGTTAAGAAATAAAGAGATTCCGATGGTTAAAGTCCAGTGGAAACACCGGACTGCACGAGAAGCAACTTGGGAAAAGGAGTCTGATATGAGACGGTCGTACCCGTACTTGTTTTGACTGAGTTTGGATTGGATAATGTCGAGGACGACATTTTTTTGAGTTGGGGAGATTGTAATATCACAATCTGCTCCAGTATCAACCAGGACGATCTGGGATCGTCCTGGGACGATCAGTGGAATTCAGCTCCAGATTCTGCCCAGAATTGCTCCAGGTGATTTCCTGTATGGATCGTCCAGGCCGATCGAGGTATCGTCCCGGGACGATCAGTGGATGGCACAAGTCAGAGAATAGGGGTTTTTATCGCCTATGAACAGTAATTATCGTCCTGAAAAATCGTCCCAGGACGATGGGAATTGGTCTGATCGTCCAGGACGATCGAGACGATCGGCCGGGCCGATATGAGCATTACTTAAAGGGAAATGAGTCATTTTGAGGAGAGAGAAAATTTTATAAAATATCAGATTTTGATCCGAGGAGAGAGGAAGAAAAAGAGAAAAAGAAAAAGTTGATTTTGGGAAGACGCGGAGCCGTTTTCGATCGAAGTGACTGTTGAGGAATTTGCTGTGCTCGAGGTAAGGCACATTCCGTCTTTCTCAATTTTCAGTTCCGTCGCGGTTGGCGGTATTTTTCTGTCCGGATTTCGTTTTCGTTACGATTTTTCGTCCGTAACTTTTGATTGGTTCAGTTTTTACCGCGTAAGTTTCTGTATATCGTTGTCGTGCCGGGTGTGCACGTTTTGACTATATTTTGAAGATTTTTGTCCGGGTATTTTTGATTCGGCGATGTTTTTCGTAGACTACAATTTTCTGTGAAATTGTAAATTCTCTGTGCAGTAGAATAAAGGTTCTGGAATATGCTTATCTATGTTCTGTGCGAATTTGGTGAATTTTCTTTGCAGGAATTTTTGTGTAAATTCTGTATACTGCCGTTGTGCTGCCCGATTTTTGGGTAATTTCTGAATTGTCCAGATTTCTTCTGAATTGAAATGCTATGTGTATAAGCTATAAAAAGGGAGCTATAAGGGGCCTGGATCCTATGAGATTCAGTTAGTGAAACGAGAAATTTAGATGAGCTCAAGTTGGAGAAATATCAGTTATATTCCGGATCCGTGAATTCTATTATTCAGGTGCTGTGAGCACATTTAGCTTAGCTATTAATTATTCAGCGAATTTTTGGTGCCGTGAGCACAAGGGAGACATAAGGGTTAGAATCCGTAGTGATTCTGTTTAGTTTAGTTTAGCTATTAATTACTCAGCTATTATTCTGGTGCCGGGGGCACACTTAACTATATTAAATATCTGATATCTGATCTGATATGTGATTCTGATACGATTTTGTTCTGTTTCGATATGATCTGTATAATTCTGACTCTGCTGAGTTTATTCTGATCTGTGATCTGATCTGTACGATTCTGATTCTGATTTGATATCTGTCCGTATAAGTTCTGATTTCCGATTCTGTTCTGATTTCTGATCTGATTTCTGTCTGATAAGTTTGGTTTTGGTTTCTGAGAATTTAGATTGGTGGTTTGTTGCTTTGCTGAGCTGTTGAGCTCACCCTTGCTTTCTGGTGGTTTTCAGGTTCTGGGAAGGGCAAGGAGGTCCAGGATTAGTTTCAGAGTCTGATCCGATTAGGTACTTTTGTACTTTTGATTTTTGTACAGTCATGGCTTTTCTGTTCTGTCTTTCTTCTGTTGAAAGTCATGCACTGTTCTGTAGATGATTATTTTGAGGAAATGAAAAGATAGATGTTTTGTTCCGCTGCATTTGATGTTTTTAGTAGCTCTGTTGTTCTGTGTGTTTCTGTTGAGTTAAGAATTTGGAAGATCAGTTCAGTAACCTAATCCAAAGCCAGATCCTGGATAAGCAAGTAAGTCTCTCGTCGCGATCCGGCTCGGGCGGGATCCGTCCCCGTCGGGTCGGGTCGTGACAACCCGAACCCGAATTTTTTCGGGTCGGGTTCAGGTCGTGCCAAAAATTGACAGCCCTAAGCTCAAGCACTAAAGCAATATCCTAAGTGGAAATCTTACTATATGCAAGATACAAAAAGAACCAAAGAAAATAATAATAACACATAAGAATTTTTCACAATATTCAAATGTATTTAGGACCAGTCCTTTACATTAAGGATTTAAAAATAATTAATTCTTGTTGTCCTTCAGCATAATATCATAAGAGGACCACCTAAATGTTGGGCATAAAAACTAACAAAGGCTTGGAAAAAAATATTGTGATTATGAATTTATAAACTCTCTTTCACTTAATTTGTGTTGTCATTAAAAACATTTGAATATCATTGTTAGGAAGCTCCTGTTGGGAGGTAAATCATGCAACGAAACAAACAATAAAAATAAAAGTGTGGCAAAGAAGAAAGAACATCAAAATTTAATGTAGAAAAATCTGAAATCGAGAAAAGAATCACTAGGTGACACCGCGACACTATACCAAGAAATTCATTACGAAAATTCTGAGAAATTGTTCATATCTCTTCTCATTCTCTCTTTTTTCTCTCTTCACTTCATATGATGCTCTACACACAGAATAACTAAATAAAAAATAAAAAACACTTCTATTACACCAAAGGACACAACTCTTCAAGTGGAATAAGAAAAACCGGGAAGAAATTACTCAGCCCGACTCGTAATGTCATGACACTCATTATCTATCTGGGAGTCCATCCAACAACACCATGACACTTTAGCCTATAGCGCTGCAAGCAGCAGCACTGCTCTCTGCCTCTAGCCAGAGACTACAACGCCACAAAGCTCAAGTATACAAGTCAACCGATAAAATTGAGGTCTTAATCAACAGTATATCCCGCTTCATTGACACAATCAGAGTCCACACAAAACTAACATGTATATTGTCTTCACCAAAATAATAGCAGAGTATAAATGATATAAATAAATAAATTTGCAGTGAATCTAAATCTCAGCTATAGAGCTGTTGGATACAAAATTTTTTTTTTTTTTTTTTGGAAATTTTGGACTATGCCATTTTATTGATCTAAAAACAGAATACAATTAAAAGAGAAAAAACAGAAAAATGAAAGAAGATACATATTAAGGAAACAAATTGTAAAAGAGAACATCACTAGAAACAAAACACAAAAATGACGTGACGTCAGAGAATGTGCATTGAACTCAGGTAGTCGAAGAGAGAATCTGAGAAGACATGTACTCTGATTGCTCGAAGACCTTTCATGAGAATTCGTAGTCAAGTTATCATCATCGTTCAAGCAATACAAGCATCCAAAGCCTGACTAAAATACAGTGTTTCCAATTCATCAAAAAGAGGCAACCGAGCAGCCCTATGGGTGACATTAAAAGAAACAATAAAGCAGCTGCCATGAAATTTAACCAAAACCGTATAAATTGTCATAGGTAGGGGTGTAAATTTCGAGTCACGGGTCGGGTTCGGGTCGAACCTGGAAATGACCCAGGTTCAAACGGGTTGACTGTGACCCGACCCGGGTAGGTAAATGTGTCAGATATCCGAACCCGGACCCGATGAACCGAAACTGGAGCGCGAGTGGCCGCACTGGCGAGCGCGAGAGGGCGCGCAGACGAGCGCCAGCGGGCGGGCGAGGGAGCTCGAGCGGGCGCGCAGACGAGTGCCAGCGAGCACGCGGGCGAGCGTAAGCGAGCGGCTGGCGCGAGCGCATGGGCGGCAACGGGGCGAGCGCTGCTGCTTCGCGGGCAGGCGGGGCAGTGCGGGCAATTGTTTTTAAATGGGTTCGCAGGTTGACCCGGCAACCTGTCAGGTCAACCCGAACCCGTCAAACGGGTCGATTTCTGGAACCCGACCCGTTTTGAAATCGGGTCGGGTCAAACCAGAAATTTCCGGGTCGGGTTCGAGTCGCGTTTTTGTGTCTTGACAAATATTGACACCCCTAGTCACAGGTTGAGTTTCTCTAGCAATATGTTCCCTTTTTTCCATTTAGTAATCTTGAATCTCACAGCTTTGACTATATTAGAGACCAATGTGGAGAAGCATTTTGTCGAAGAATTGAACCTTCGATTATTCTTTTCACACCAAATATGATAAAAAATTGCATTAATCAATAAAAGATTGCAAATTTTTGCTTTACTTTCCCCCGGTAAACCTCCAATAAACTCTAATGCCTAAGAGACATTGGTTCTAATAGAAAATTTTGCATTTTTTGAATCAGCCGGATCAATATATTGAAGGAATATTCACATTCAAAGAATAAGTGAGATATTGTCTCTATGTTATTGCAGCTAGCAGATATAACAATGTCGGTTAGTAATAACAACGCCTCTCTAAGATAACACTTCAGCCATTTTTAGCCTATCCAAAAGTGTCATCCATATGCATATAGCTGTTGGATACAATTAATATTGTTGTACTTTGGCCACCTCTTGATCTGCATTCATGCCTGGCCTAACTCGCTAAGATTCTAGCTAAAATTTGCTTACATAACTGCTCTCTTTCACGCCATAAATGGACAAAGAAACTTTCCAGTATCATCTTTGTGCAATGGCAAGAGAACCCACTACCTCTCTTCGGCCAAAAATAACACTCAATTCTTTCCTTTCAAAGTTAGGAATAAATCAAAATCTTATCATTTCAAATTTTCAATCAAGCAATAAAAATGACTTTCTTAAGAGATTGTGGCATTAAATTTTTTTTAAGATACTAATATGCTTAGAGAAAGACTAAATACAATAGCTTCATCTTATTAAAACTTCCCACTTCTGCACATGCAAAGGGTAATAAATTGATTATTTTAGTATGTATTTTATGTCTTAGCTAGAAATTCAACATGCATTGAAAAAGTTAAACAAATTTTTTTATGTAGAAATACCTAAAAGGGAACAAATCACAAGATCTAGCTCAGTTTAATAATTCATTATATATCAGAAAGTGCGAGGATTTTGCTTTTTTGATTTTTTTTTTTTTGGGGGGGGGGGGGGGGGGGGGGGGGATTTTGGGGCATAGCCCTTTATATTAATAAAAAGAAATTACATAAATTGAAAAATAATTACAAGTAGAAAGAACAGATTTACACTATCTAGTCACCCATCAAAGGTGCTTGAGAGAGGGGAAGGACTCAGGTGATCAAAATGCCAACAATCAAATTAAGCAAATACTTTAATAACTCATTTAGCTGCATCATTTGAATCGAGAAAACGAAGCCCAAGGTTGCCACCAAGCCATGAAATCAAATAGCTCAATGCCTCCACTAAAAAGTGAAATGCTCTTGAGATTGTAGATTCCAGCATACATAGTCCTGATTGCCGTCAATGCCTTCCAAGAAAAAAGGAAGATTGTTGGCTACACTCATCATTGTCAAGCAGCAGAAACAAAACCACAGAATCATAAAAGAAACGGATAAACCGATTCAACAGACCAAGTGTGAGAAAAGTTGGATAAGCTTCTCGAAATGTTTCCAACTTATAACCTTAATTTTAACTACCTATTTTACTGAATTACAAACAATAACAAGGGAAACCCTTTTTTTTTAGAATAGACAGATATTTCTTTCTCTCCAGATGAAGTACAATGAAGAACAAACAAATAAGTAACAAAAGTTTTCATCCGTACTATTGTACCCATTCAAGTTCTCAATATGTTCCACAACTTCAAATAAAGAAGGCCTCATAAAAAGAGAGGGAATAATTATGAAATAACTAAGAACGAAAAGTCGCATTCGAAGAATAAATGCTTATGTGTTTTCGTAGAATTAAGACAAAAAACACATAGTGGTGAAATATTTACCTCTTAATGAGTAAATCCGACGTTTTTGACCTCTCAATAATTGTCATCCGAATATAAGAGAAAATTTTAATTGAATGTCTTTTATGTCAAACAAATTTATACCAAAAAACTGAAGTTAGATGCTCAAAATAATTAGTCATAATTAAAGCTTCATTTGGGACGGTTTTTTTATCGCTTTCTAAAACAGTGTTTTAGTACAAAAATAAAAAAAATTGTACTAAAACTTCGTTTTTAAATGTAAAAAATTAATCTTCTAATTTCAATTAAATTTAAGATACTTTCTTCTAAATTTGAAAAGCTAAAAAAATGCTGTTGTTTACCGGGCCTCTCAATTTAAAATAAATAAAAAAGTTTTATAACATAATAGTATAACTCAATTATTTATTATAAAGTTATTTTTAATTTAATTAAGTTAAATTCCAACTAAAGTGTTAGTTAATTTCATACTAATCTAAATTAAAAATCTAACTCAAGTTGTTCACTATTAAACCGATTGTCCTTCGTCCACGTCCTCCCTCCACGTCGTCCGTCATCCGCCGCTTCCCGTCCACGTCCTCGAATGCCACGTCATCAAACCAATCTTTAGACTTGTTAACGATTGGCATTATTATTATTTTTTTCATTTTATTTTCACCTAAATAAAAATAAAATGAATTCTTTTTAAAAAAAATTCCTTATATAAATTAAGTGTCTACATACAGATAATTAAAACCCAATAACAAATTTAAATTTATATAGGAGTCTCGAGATGATATCAACGATTGCTGGTGGAGATCGTTGACGATAATGACTAGAAAATGCAAGAGAGCAATTTAGTTCTCTTAGCTCTTGAACCCTCCCTTCCTTTTGTAGAGAATGGAGGCTATTTATAAGCTTTTTTAGATGAGCATTTTAACAAGTTTGTTTAGAATCCAAACCACTTTATTGTGCGATTTATATTGATCCTCTTGATTGTAGATCATTTATCAAACATCTGACTGCCTTAATGATATCATAATAAAGTTAATTTGAGCTCATTAAATTTGCCTCGTCGTCGAGTCATTCAATTTGATTATAAGCGTGCTATAATAATTAAATGTCATTTGATCCATCAATTTATATTTCCAAGCTTTTAAATATAATTTCAATATTTGATTTAAGCTCATTTGGAGCTAGTTCGGATCATTTTTAGCATCAATAGGTTCGTCTTATCGAGATGTTTAGTTTGATTATAAATTTGTTAAAATCAAACTTTGAGTGATCATAAATTTAATTCTAAAAGTTTTAAATGCAAATATTATCTTTAGAGGATCATATAAATTTTCATTAATATTAATTTTAATTAATATATTCATTTTAATTAAAACTTAGGCTTCGTTTAGGACAACTTTATTATAGTTTTATGGAACAATTTTTTAGTGTATATATATATATAATTTGAAAATTATGTAAAACAAATTGCTTCATAAAATAATAAAAAATTATCTCAAACAAAACCTTAATAATAATGAAATAAATTTTGATTAAGTTTGAGTCAAAATATTTTAACCTAAATTTTCTCTTAACCTGATCACCATCATCCTGTGTGAGTAAAGAGGATAACATTTCTATAGTCACATGTCTGTAAATTCAAATAAAATATGATATGACGTAATGAGCATGAATATTTACAGTTATATCATTAAAAATTTATCTTGATCAGGCATAAATCCTGAGGTAAATTGGAGTTAGAACTTTTAAAATTAAATCTGGGACTATCTGAACAATGATTTCAGCAAACTTATAGATCAACTGGACATCTCAAAAACACGAACCCAACTACACCAAATGCAACCCAATCTCAGCTCAAATGAGTCCAAATCAAAGATCTAAAACATACTTGAAGGTTCAAATCATAAATTGGATGGCCAAATGTATCTTGCTTATAATCGAATCAAGCAGCTCGATAAACGATCCATTATCAAAGGAGTTGATATCGGCCATCCATTCGAAACACATCAAATATGCTCATGATCTTCTCCCTATTTACTAGCAATGTCACTCCCATAAAATTATAAATAATTTCTCAATTCTTCATTAAGGGGGGACCAAACAAGGAAGAGAAATCAGAGTTCTCTTGGCTCATGACTTCTACTCGACCACCACATAGCCACTGACTATCGCTGGACTTCGGCCCATACCACCGACCATTGTCATACATTCGCCTGACCACAAGTCATGGCGGGACTTCCGTTGACTCACCAAATGATACCGGATTTATGCCCGGCACCAATCGTCACCCGCCTACCATCCTTCCGACCCCTATCACCCGCAGACTACGATCCTTCTGACCTCCGTCGTCAGACAACGGTCTTTCTGATTGTCTTCCACCGCTATGATCATTCTGACCTCCATCGCTAGACAACGATATTTCTAACCACCGTCGATCTCTGACTATGGTCCTTCAGACCTTCATCGTCAGGTAACTGTCTTTTTGACATCTGTCGCCTGCTAACTGCAGTTCTTCTGACCTCCGTCACACAACGGTCTTTCTTATCAACTTCGTATGACTACGATCTTTTCGACCTCCATGACCCGCTGACTAAGGTCTCTCTTACTATCATCTCCAAATTATGGACTCCATGACCACTATCACCTAACTACAGTCTTTCCGACCTCTATTGCCTTACTACAATTCTTTCGACCACCATCTTTAGGCTACCGTCCTTCCAACCTATATCGCTCGTCGATTATTGTCCTGCCAACCAAACAAACATTTCAACACTGATTCTTCCAACTCCCACCTTGTAATGCACTCTATACGATGTATATTTGTTGCATCAAGCCCCAAAGAAGGGCCTCATTTGTAATCAAAAGCAAATACTAGTGGATTCATTTAATATGTGTAAGGCCCCATGGTTATTCCCCCTTGTCAGGGATTTACACGTAAAAATTTTAGTGTCTCTTATGAACGTTATATGATCTTTGATGTTTATTTATTTGTGTGTTGACTGTTGAATCTTCTTACAAAACTAAGACATTTAACTTTAAATCTCTCTACCGCCGCAAATTCCATGACTCAACTGCTATCATATTTCAAGTCATAAATGAAAAAAAGGGGGAAAATGAGAGAGAGAGAGAGAGAGAGAGAGAGAGAGAGAGAGAGAGAGCAAAATAATGAAATTGCAATGCCTTGTTCACATGCAACTTACAGTATAACAATTATAAAACAAAATGTGCTGTCTAACTTAGACACAAACAAGATGTAAATATGTTCCAAAAGAAAAAGAAGCTACAGCAGAAAAAGCGGTAGGGAGTACATAAGAGAATCTGTCATCATACCTATGTTAACCTTCAAGTTATTCATTTCTCATTAAAAAAAAAAAAAAGTAATTCATTTCTCTTCAGAGATTATTTAAAATATTTTTTATCATCATTTTATGATCATAAATCATATATTTATGGAAAGTTTGTATTTATTCTTAGCAATAGGATAAGATTATACACATGGGTGAAAAAATGAAAAATTTTGAAAGATAAAATCAGCAAAATTAATCTTTATGTATGGATGAATCTTAATTCGGATTTTCTTAATTAATTATTCATTGAACTATTTTATTTATATGAATTTTTAATTTCGTTCTTTCTCTAATCTTAGGCTTCGTTTGAAGCAGCTTTCTTACTGCTTTATTTTTTCAGATCGCAATCATATTTTTAATTTGACAACTATTTTTTTGATGCTTTAAAAGAATTATACTAGAAAGTTAATTTTCACATCAACTTTAAAAAGTTATTTTCTCTACAGTAATTTTATAAAATAATAAGAAAACTGTCCTAAATAAAACTTTAATCATGATCAATGAAAACCCTAGTTACCGCTCAACCTTTTGATCAATTTTATTGGGTATTGCTATAGTTAAATATTTCAAGCACTCTAGCTTTTTGTATTATTACTTTGTTGTTTTGATCATCTTTGTATGAATCAATAATATTTCTTCACATTGGTAGGTGCCTTATTATATTATGATTGGATTGTAAGTCCATTTGAGGGCATTTTTTAGACAAGTGAAAAAAATGTCCCACCAAATTTGATTTATTTGTATTAAACTTAGGAGTCATCCACTTTAGGTTATTATATAAGACTTGATCTTAAAAGTTCCCTATAATTGTTGTGGTGTCATAATTCTCGTGTTCATGTCAGTCATTAAGGTAGATATTGTTGAGGTATAGTGAAACTAGAATAGCCCATTTCCAATTAATTGTTCAGAAAATATAAAAATATTCATATACTGAATTATGTCGGTCCTATTTTATGAGTAAAGAAGAGTTGTTGGTCATTTCATGGGTCATTCCAATGAGGATCATAAAGACTTATTTTTGTTATCATCTTTTGAAATGTTGTTATGTATCTTTCATCCTCTTTTAGTTAGTCCCTTTCCAGAGGAGAGATTATTGGGTTCGGATGCCAGACATAAGTTATCATTAGATACTTTACGAGTAATACTGAACTCGATACTATGAAGTATTGAGTTCGGTGCTCCACAGTACTGAGCTCAGTACTGTTCGACATTGTGGAGTATCGAGCAAATACAGAGCTCAGTACAGAACTGTGGGTGATGTGGCACATTTTTATTGGGCTCCGAACATCGTCCGGTGTCCGAACCCAATAATTTCCCATTTCTCTTTCTTTCTCAAAGGGATAGTATGCCCTAGTGCGCTCTCACGCATTTCCTTCATTCATCTTCTAATCAATTAAGAACAAACTCTACCAGAGAATACACCAAACTACACGAAAGTATCCTTTCAATTTGGCTTTGTTAAGGATGGTTTTCTTACTATTTTTTAAAATAGCTTTCTAGTACAAAAATTTCTAATTAAAAAAAATTGTACTAAAAAGTTACTTTAAAAAGTAACAAGAAAGCCGTCCCAAACAAAATCTTAGTTGAATCTGATAAGCCAATGGCTCATATTTTTAAAAGATATTTGAATAAAATGAATCAAAGTTTATTTTCACATGTAGCATTTGTTCATTAATTTGTTTCTTAATAATATACATAAATATTTAAAGTAAATAAATATTGAAATATTTAATCAACATTTTATTTATGATTAAGGCTTTATTTAGAACGGCTTTTTTTATTGATTCTAAAAATAATTTTTTAGTTAAACAATTAAAATTTTTGCACTAAAAATTTACTTTCATAATCCGTAAAAAATCCGTCCCAAACAAAGCTTAAGTTAAAAATTTTTAACTATATTTTAAAATTAATTCATTACATTGATAATTAATATTATCTTTTATCTTCATTTAAAAATAAATTTAAAATATTTGAGCACATTGTGACTAAGGCTTCGTTTGGGACGGCTTTTTTATTGTTTTCTAAAACAAAGTTTTAGTACAAAAATAAAAAAAAAAATTACTAAAACTCTGTTTTAGAAAGCAATAAAAAAGTCGTCCCAAACGAAGCCTAAATTGTTATATCATATAATATTCGAACTTTTATTTTTTCTCGCTCCAAAGCGACAGAGAATTTTTCTCGGGATAAGCGAAGCGCTTTCTTTTTTAACTTTTTTGACTATCGTTTCAATCAGTGAGAGCCCGCCCAATGCACAACGGCCCGCCGGGTCCTGCCCGGACCCTAATATTATCCTGCTTTATAACGCAGCTCTTTACAAAAGCCGAAACGACCCGGTCCTTTAACCTTTATCCTTTTTCTCTATTGCTCTGTTACAGTGAAATAGAAAGGAATTATGTCAGAAACTAAATATTTATTTGAAAATTAACACTTTTTTTTTTTTAATTTTGTGCACGATTTTGTTGGGACCATACTGTGCATGAACATAATTTAAAATATAGTCTAATTAGGGGTTCAATTGGGTCGAGTAGAGCTCGAGTTTGAGTCACCTCTAAGCTGAAATTGAGCATGACTTAATCGAGTTCGTGCTCAAGCTCATGAGCTAACGAGTCAAGTTGAAATTAGCTAAAATTTGACTTGTTAGCCTATCTAGCTCTCATCGAGCTTATCTCAGGAGCCATTTATTGAGCTAAGCTCAAGTCATTCATGAATTACTTACAGCCTAAGTCGGATATATTAATAATTAAATTACCGTTAATTATTTATTTGGTAAAGGCCACAATGAGTGAATTCAATAAACACATAAAATAAATAATAAAGAAAAAAAAAACAAAATAAAAATATCAAAGCTTTTATGATTTGTTCTGGCCATAATATCAAGAATGATCGGTCTATTATTAAGAACTAAGAAAGGCACACTCTAACACAAATTTAAATAATTTGAAGCTCAACACAAAAAAGGGCCCAATATTTTTCTATTATAAAAGAAAAACTTTTAATATTATCATAAAAAAAAATAAAAACCAAATATAGAGATTAATAACTAAAAAATAAACTATGTTGTTGTGAAAATTTATAATTAAATGTTCGTTAAAAATAAGAAATATTATTTGCATTAAGATTCATGATGATTAAATTAATTGCTATTTTTTTTTTAAATTAATTGTTATGTCTTAGTTTATATGAAGAGTCTGCACGCATAGATAAATAGAGATTTATAGAGATGCAATGTACACAATTTTTTTATGTGCAAATTTTGAAGTGAGAAAATTTGTAAGGCCTTGTCTAATTTTAACAAATTTCATAGCATTTTTACAACTATAAAAGTATGCTCTTTCCTATAGCTAAATAATAAGGAAATACACCCTAAAATTAAGTAAATTGGTGATTAATTATAAAGGTTTTAACATCAGCAAGAAAATGACTAAGTGTTAGTCAATGATGCCCCGCGCTGCCCGTTGCCCCGTTGCCCCGCACTGCTGCCCGGTGCCCACTACCCCGCACGCCCAAGCTGTCGCTCGCTGCCGAACCCGCGTTGCCGTCTTGCCGCGCTCGCGCCTCGCGCTGTGCTGCGCTCGTTGCCGTGCGTGTCAGGTTGGGTCAACCCGGCAACCCGCCGGGTCGGACCGAAAAATCGACGGTAAAACACCGGCGGTGGACCGACGTGTGTCGGCGGTTGATCTAACGCGCGCCAGCTGCTGTAACCGCCGACAAGCCGTCGGTGAAGGAACCGCCGGTGAGCCGTCCGTAAAATGACCAGCGGCTCAAAGGCCGGAACACCTCCGGTAGAAAGCCGGGCAATAACCGACGGTCTACGCCGCCGGAAAGCCGTCGACAAATAAAGCCGCCGGCAAAAACTGCCGGAAACATGTTTCCTACGCCATTTTTTTCCGGCGTTTGGGCACCGCCGGAAAGCCGCCGGTGGTTCTGAAAACTGCCGGTGTTACCATACAAGCCGCCGGAAAAAACCGCCGGTTTTGGGTGATTTCCCTGTAGTGCTACCCGGGTCAGGTCCCGGTTCAAATTTCTGACCCGTTTGAACCCGGGTCCATTTCGGGTTCGACCCAAACCCGACCCGTGACCCGAAATTGACATCCCTAATAATAAGTCCACCAAATCATGCCTTAAATTGATCAAAAAGACTCGACAATCCTGCGTCATAACTATTCCAACTAACAAACCTGTTTCATGCTTTGATTGAGTATTCAATTGAAACTGGGCGATGGAAGTTTAGTGGTAATATGATGATAGTTAATGACGATGAAGTCTACCATCATTTGGGATGACTTTCTTACTGCTTCTTAAAGCAGTTTTTTAGCACAAAAACTTGCTTAAAAGCTGCTTTAAGAAGCAACAAAAAAGCCATCTCAAACAAAATCTTAATCTTCCACCATAACTATGTATTGAATTAATTATTATCTATTAATGAAAAAAAGGAAATTTTTAACTATTATATATATAGTAAAAAAATCATTTTAATGAGAAGCTAAAGGCTTAAAAAAGTCTTAGTAAAGGGTCAATTGCACAGCCTTGATTGCTACAGTAAAAGACCACTTCATGGGCAAAGCCTGGCACTAAAGTGTTCCCTTGCTTCACATTACATAACCCTCCCATATAGAACTTGCAATAGGGACAAGCATGAAAGCATTATTGGCTCAGAATCCTAAGAGAAGAAAAAGAAAGAATAAATACATCTGCTTTCCTATCTGCTTATATCACACTTGTTCACATGCAAATTTGCTTTTCTGTACTCATATTCCCCACCTTTTCTTTTTTCTCTTTCTTCATTCTCTACAGCTCCCATCAGATTATTAGCTATTCATATTTTTCTTTTACTGATTATTTGCCAAGTGATTTTACGATATTTTTCTATGCAGGTTCCATCCAAGGCAGCAAAACAAAGGCAACATAGCATATTCTGACATTCCATAACAAGAGAGAAACATTGCGATACAGAAGTTGGGAAACATTGACTGCAGGACAACAAGTAGGGGTGTTAATATTGGAGATAGACTCAAAAATTTTAGATTAGGGTAAACCTATTTGCCAAACGGGTCTGATTTGGGTTTAGCAAATCAACCCGTTTTGAAAATCAGGTCAGGTTCGAGTTGACCCGGGTTCAACCTGAGAACTCTTGCTGTCCCAATTCCCGCCGTCAGTCGTCCGCCTCTCCTGCTATACGCGAGTCAAGCAGGCATGAAAACCTCGCCATCCGCCTCTCCCTCCGTCCTACTGTCGACAAATCGACAATCAATTCGTGATCCTAATGCTAGGCCGTCAGCGCTCGTTTCGCTAAGCCGCGTAGTCTTCGACAACGTCGGAAGTTCCTTCCTCCTGCTTTTTCTCCGGCTTTGATGAGACGATGGATGAGTGGCTGGCCTTCCTCCCATTCGCGGCTTCGCGCATGTCTTCGGTCATAACCCGTGTTAGGTCGGGTCAACCTGGAAATCCGACGGGTCGGGTTCTGGTTGAATTTTATGACCAATTTGCAAAAAATAGGTCTGATTTGAGTTGACTCAAATGGCGTCAGGTCGGTTCCGAGTTGGACCCGAACCCGACCCATGCCCTATTTTGACAACCCTAACAACAACAACAACAACATTAAGTCTTTATCCCACTACGTGGGGCCAGCTACTTGGATATTTTTTCTCCATTATGTCTTATTAAGAATCAAATTCTCATTTAATTATAATTAAAAATATATATATTTTAAACATTTTCTTGTAATCTTGAACAAACTGCATATTGAAGCTGCTAGCTTGTTTCATGGATTCAGCAGCCTATTGCTTGGATTCACGTTGAATTCAATGAAGTTTTCATAAAATAATGAAAAATCAAACTAGGATAATGAATATTCCTTCCACTGCAGAAGAAAATTTTATGTGACATTGATACATCAATGATAATAAATCACTAATTTCCTGTTTTTTTCCAGAACCTATTATTCAACTTGCAGGGAGAAAGTGAGGCATGCGCACAGCTCGGAAGTTCATGAATCCATTGAATAGGTGCCATCCATGAATTTTTAATTTCTTATAGGTACAGTAAAGAGTCTTGTATGTCTTTGAAATGAAATAAATAACACCTCATATTATTGAAGGTAGAGGTGTCAATATTTGAAGCAACCCGAAAATCAAACTCGAATCCAACTTGAAAATTTAGGGCTATGGTCAATCGGTTTCGTAGACGGGTCAGGTTGAGTTCCGGAATTCGACCCGTTTGAAAAAATGGGTCGGGTTCGGGTTGACCCAGAAACTCAAACTCAACCCGGTTAACCCGGGAAAATCATGTGTGAGTCACATTCGAGCTGACCTATGTTGACCCATCCACTGTCCTCGTCCCTACAAGTGGCCGCGTCTGACGTTAGTCACGTGATCCCATCTCATCGAGGGCCACTAGATGATCCAGCGTTCGTCATCTAGTCAGCACTGGCATACCTAGTTGCATGGCCAGTTCCGTTGTCGCCATCCCGTCCCGTTTCTAGCCGCTTTCGTCGTCCCAACCTCTAGCTGATTTATATTTAAACAAGCGATCTTGTCGAGTGCAGCTTGCCACTTCCACCATCTGCCTCTCTCGTGGCCTTGTCATCTACCCCTCCACATGGCCCTAACCTGCCCGATGACGTTGGTATGCAAAATCAATGCCTCCTTCGACGGCCATCGATGAGCTGCCGAGTGCTGTCCCGCGGTGGCAACAAACACGCCCTTCAACGAAGTTCCTTTCGACAAGACAATCACGGGTTGGCGGGTTGTGTCGGTTCAGGTTCAGGTCCGAGAAAATGGCAGGTTTTAAAAAATGGGTCGGATTCGGATGGGGTCAATTCTGGGTTTGACATTAACCCAACCAGTTACCCAATATGAAGGGATTGTTATATACCTGCATTTTTTGAGATAAAAAGATTTCTTAATAGGCTTGTTTGGTTAACTTTTCTTATGTTTTTCTTCTTTTTTAAACCTTTTATATTTTATTATTTTCTATAAAATCTGGGATGAAAAGCATTATAGTGCTCTTAGTATTCTACGAGGTTTCACAATTCACTGTTGATAATCTCTGTGAGCAGCTTTTTCATCTTTAGCTGTGACAGAGCAAATACTTCAACGACTTTGTTTGATAACATTATTATTTGGATCAATGAGGCCATGCCTTTGATGGCAAAGAGGCCATTTCAATTCACATGCTCCTCCATCCAATGAACATTTCGACATTATTAAATAGAACCATCTCCATCTCCTACTCCATTATATTGCAGTTCATTCAAGAACTTCTGAATTACATGGAGTGTTTGTGATCTCCTTACAACTCACCTTTGTGAGCCATTAACATGACTGCTCATCTTGAAGAAATATACTTCTGATTATAGAAATGGCAAAGACAACATAATCATTTTTGGCGTCTTCCAATTTGAGCTATGAAGCTTCTTAATATTATTCCTATGAGTATGCCCATTAGAATGTCAATCTACATCTACCATCACGATTGGACTTGTAACTTTCAGATCAGTAAGGTTGTATAATTAATTCACTATTCACCACTATAAACTGTTCAAGTTACCCTTAGCTGTTGATGGAACTAGGGGTGCAAATAAGTCGAGTTTTCGCACTATCAAACTCAGCTCGTCAGTCGGAAAGCGAGCTCGAACTCAAGCTCATCCCACTATAAATGAGCTCGAGCCGGCTCGTGAGCTCACGAGCCGAGCCTTATCAAGCTCAAACTCGAGCTCGACTCGTGAACTCGATAAGCTTGGCCCGCGAGCAAATAAATGAGTCGAGCTCGAGCCGGTTCGGCTCACTTACACCCCTAGATGGAACAATTAAGCTAAAATTTTCCAATCATTTTTCGATCATTAAATGGCATGATGTGCATCATTTATTATCTGTATTTAGAAAAAAATATCTTGATACATTTGCAATAATGATTAGAGTGCCCAAATTGTGTCATTTGAAAATCCTAATTATTCAAGAAACCTGGACCCTCTGAACATTACCTAGAAACCAAAAATTAAATTAATCCCTTGCATATAATCCAAAACTTTAAGCCTGCAGGCCCCATGCAGATCAACTCAGTAAAGAAGAGGTTAACCTATAATATTGACAGAACAGTGTTAATTCTACTTAGATCAGGACCTCATGAATCTGCCGACTTGCCCAACATCAGAAACCAAAGACATGAAATCAATAAAACAAAATGACAGAACTGTTCAAAGGAAGAAGACAAGTTAGAGCCACAGTGAATGGAGAGGTCAAAAGGAAATAATTAGTCCTTGTTGTCTTTTCTTACATGACATTCAGGTCATTCCAAAGGAAACTGAGAGATTGGCTTGTTGAATTAAGTAGGTAAGCAGCCTCTCAGAGCTCAAGCTTTTTGCAGGAACCAAGAAATGAAGAAAGCAAAAGCAAGAGTAGAGTGGGGGGGACTACTCACTTCTTTAGCAGAATTGGCTTGCAGAATGTATTTCCCTTGGCAAGCCTTGCTTAGAATACTTCATGCAAAGTCCAAATAACAGGTCCCAAGGCAGAAATGGTAGGACATGATTCTAACTGTTGATAGGACAATGTATTGTCCCTTGAGAAGATGTAAACGTAGAAGGAAGGGTTGGTGAAGAAGAGGAAGATTTTCAGATGGGCTTAACTCATTATATATATATTTTTTGGGTGGACTCGACTAATATTTTGGATCAAATATTATTCATTATTAGCGTTGATTTAGTATTAATGAAGAATAATAAAGATACATACCACTTTATTTCATGTTATTTATATATCTAACATTTAAAACATTAATATTATATGTCTATCACCTTTTAAAACAAATATAAGTGCATAGAATGAAATAAAGATAAGGTGACACTAGCTTTAATAACATTTATTTTAAAGCTATGCCATAATAACAAATGTACATGAAAAATATTTTTTACTCACAAGTTTAAATATATGACAAATAATTATATATTTAAACACACTATGCTTAACTCTCATGTTTATGCAAAAAATAAATAAAGATTTTGTCCCTAAAAATTTTGACAATAGGGAGCGAGCATCTTAACGTATTATGTTCAAGTAGCAGTTGACACACAATTAGATAAATAAAAATAGTTAAGATTGTTTAGATAGAAAACTTGTAAATGAGAAAATCATTGGACTAAGACTTCGTTTGGGATGACTTTCTTATTGCTTCTTAAAGTAGCTTTTTAGTACAACAGTTTTTATTTTTATACTAGTTAAAAAGTAGTAAGAAATATATCCCAAACAAAACCTAAATCTATGAATTTCAATTAATCTTCCTTCCTAGAACATGAAAAAAATGTCAGTACAATGCAAAAGTATAATGATTATTGCATGAAAATAATAGATGATGACCCATAAATATTAATTTGTGTGCACTAGCCAGCTTTAGCATTTTGTTCTTTGGTTATCTCCCTCCACCTTGAATATATATATAATTTTTATAAAATACAATATTCACATAAAGAAGATCCAAAAGACTTTATATTTGAAATATTATCTTTCTTTGAAGTGAATAAGCATATATGGCATGGCATTTGGTGCTATAGATTTTAAATTTATCTTTCTTTGAGTGTCTATTTTACTGTCAAGGAAAAATCTGAGACACCTATATCAGCTTTGAATATCAATGTTGAAAGTGATATGACATTCTTCAATAATTAGTTATGCAATGAAAATTAGGTTTCTCCTCAAGCTAAGGATATGTTACTAATTTTATTTATCTAGTAAGTGTTTACATTTTTATTTCTTAATTATTCAATATCATGTCTATAATCTTCGAGGGCACATAATTAGCAAGACATGATTTGTCATAATTGCTTTTTTAAAATTAATAATTAGAATCTTTGCATGAAGAAAAATGAAAAGACAAATATGATTCTATTTTGTATTTCCTCTAATAGACAATGTGCACTAAGTATCGGGCATCCTAAATATCTTACTCTACAACATTCAATCTCTTTTTTTTTTTTTTGTGCGTTCCTCGCCTGGGGCGCCTTCGCCCCTCGCCATCTTCGTTCCTTCATGGGAGTGCATTTTCTTCTTCCTTTTATGATTTTTTCTTCTCTTTTCTTGCTTTGTTCTTTCTGTTTGTCCTCCTAATGGCGATTAAGCTTGCTGATCCGGGTTTTCTCGATCACGTTTCCTCTTCTCGCTCTTTCATAGATGCCCTTAAGGTAAGTTCTTCAGGGACTTTTTCGGATCTCAAACAATCGTCTTTTAGGGGCTTTCCCTCTCTATGGATTTCCAAGGATGTAGTCTTGGCCCTTGTGGCTCCTTTTGCTTTTTCTTTGGTAGGCAATAATTCCCTAATTTGAGGCCTTCTTTGGATTATATTAGGCATTTTTTCTTTAACTTAAAATTATATGGTGAATTTTCTGTAACCTTGCTGGATTCCCGCCATGTTCTGATCAAACTCCGTAGCGATTTGGACTATTGCCGGGTTTTTGCGCACGGTTCATATTTTGTTAGAAATTTCTTTATGAAGATTACTAAATGGTCTCCTTTTGTGGACATTTCTGAGGAATCTCCGATTGTCCCTGTTTGGGTCTCCTTTCCAAACCTTAGGCCTCATTTCTTCTCTTCCAGTATCCTTCATGGCCTGGGTTTTTTGTTTGGTCGCCCACTTAAGGTTGATATTACCACGGCTGTTGGGTCTAGGCCTTTGGTTGCCAGAATTCTGGTCGAGCCTGATATTTCTAAGTGTTATCCTGATAAGGTTTGGGTTGATCCTGAGAGATTAGGTTATTTTCAAACGGTTATGATGGATGATTTCCCTTCTTAGTGTGATCATTGTAAAGCGATTGGTCACACTCGACGTGATTGCCCAAAATCTCTTCCCCTGGTTGCTTTGGAAAGTCGTTCGAATGCTGGTGCAGGTCTTGATGTTCTGGGTGCTAACGATAATGCGGGTGTTAATGTTAATTCTATGCTCTCGGGTGCTGGTGGTGGCGTTGAGGTTTTGACTACTAATGTTAATGCTGTTGAGATTGATCATGTGTCTAATTTTGAGCCCGTAGTGGGGGCTATGCTCCCGGAGAATGGTGGTGTGGTTGTTGTGGAAAATGCTATTCCTATTGATACTATTGTCGTTGATTCATCTCTACAGGTTGGTGAGGCTGTTGTGGATGGAGGTGTTGATGGTCAACTTGTTTTAAATTCTATTGATGTTGCCGCTGTTTTATTCCCTAACACTTTACCTTTTGTTTCTCATGGTATTAACTTGGGCTCTCTGAATCCTCATGTTGTCTCCCCTTGAGCTTGTTGATGGTCATGGTTGTGCTGGTCCCTTGTTGTCGGTGGTGTCTGCCCCGGCCGTTTTGGCTGATAATTCTTTAAATCCTGTGGTTTTGGATTGCCCGAATGAGTCTGCTCTTGTTTCTGATAATGTGGGTGTGGGTGTCACGACCCGACCCGACCCGAGACGGATCCCGTTCGCACCGGGCCGCGACAGAAAATCTAATCAGGATCTGGCTTTGGAATTTGCTTCAGAATTTAATCTTCCAAATAATTTAACTAAAACAAACACACAGAGCTACTAAAACATCAAATGCAGCGGAACAAAAGATTTATCTTTTCTTTTCCTCAAAACAATCATCTACAAATACAGTACATGGCTTTTATACAGAAAGAAAGACAGAACAGAAAATCCATGACTGTACAAAAATCAAAAGGTACAAAACAATACCTATACTGATCAGACTCTGAAATCTATTCCTGGACTTCCTTCCCTTTCCCAGAACCTGAAAACCACTAGAAAGCAAGGGTGAGCTCAACAGCTCAGCAAAGCAACAAACCTCCAATCAAAATTCTCAGAATCTCAAAACCAACACATCAGACAAATCCGTACATAAATCAGGACAGAATCGGACAGTTATCAAATCGGACAAATCAGAACGGAACAGATTAAATCAAACAGAACTGTACAGAAACAGAAGTCGTATCAAATCAGAAACGGAATCGTACAGAAATCAGAAGTTCAGATCATATCGGAACAGAACAAAATCGTATCAGAATCATATCAGAATCATATCATACATATCGGAATCATATTCATATCGTACGGAAATCAGAATCAGATCTGCTTACAAAACAGATACGGAAATCAGAATCATATCAAATCAGATATCAGATATTTAATTAATAGCTAAACTAAACTAAACAGAATCACCACGGATTCTGACCCTTATGTCTCCCTTGGCTCACGGCACCAGAAATTCTCTGAGTAATTAATAGCTAAATGTGCTCACGGCACCAGAACAACAGAATTCATCGGATCCGGAACAGAACAGATATTTCTCCAACTTGAGCTCATCTAAGTTTTCCCCAGACACTAACTGAATCTCATAGGATCCAGGCCCCTTATAACTCCCTTTTTATAGCATATACAGATTGCATATAATTCAGAAGAAATCCGGACAAATCAGAAATCAGACAAAAATCGGGCAGCACAACGGCAGTATACGGAATTTACACAATTTTTTTCCTGAAAATCAAAATTCACCAAATTTGCACATAATATAGATAACAATAATTCAGAACATTTATTCTACTGCACAGATAATTTTCAATTTCACAGAAAAATCCAGTCGACTAAAAACACAGTCGAATCAAAAATACCCGGACAAAAATCTTCAGAAAATAATCAAAATGTGCACACTCGGCACGTCAACAATATACAGAAAGTTACACGGTAAAAACTGAACCAATCAAAAGATACGGACGAAAATCACTAACAGAAATAAAATCCGGACAGAAAACACCGCCAAACACAACGGTTCTGAAAATTGAGAAAGGCGGAATGTGCCTTACCTTGCGTACAGCAATTTCCTGAACAATCTCGTCGGACGAAAACAGCTCCGCGTCGCCCGAAAATCAACTTTTCCAAAAAGCTTTTCGACTTTCTCTCTCCTCAAGAGATATTTTCGTTTTTAATAAAATTTTCTCTCTCTTCAAATCGACTGATTTCAGCTTTATAATACTCAGATCGGCCCGGCCGATCGACATATCGTCCCGAGACGATCAGACCATTTTGATCGTCCTGGATGGTTCTCAGGGCTATATTCCGGCCGATATTTTGAACAGTGCCAATCGGCCTGACCGATGCCTAGATCGGCCTGGACGATGCCTACAGGAAAACACCTGGAACAAATCTGGACAAATTTTGTAGCAACTTCTCAACTGATCATCCCAGGACGATCCCAGATCGTCCTGGACGATCCTGGAGCAGATTTTGATATTACAGCGGGTGTTTGTGAGGGTTCTTCTGCCACCTCCAGCTTGCCTCCTGTCATGAATGACTGTTTAGTTAATAACAATTTTGTGGATGTACCTGTTACTTTAATTGAGCCTCAAGGCTTAGTGTATCATGTGGGGGACAATTCGGGAATTGATGTACGTGTGCATCTGGATTGGCTTCATGGTTCGTCCGATTGTGATTCTGATTATATTTCTTGGAATCGATTGGGGAAGAGGATCCTGGGAACTCTTTTGACTTGTTGCGTGATAAACCTCTTGTATCTGTTGCCTTTCGTGGTAGGGCTCGTGGGAGGGGCAGACGTGGTAGGTGATGGTGAACTTGCTGGTGTTGCTTTCCTTGGTTTTGGCTGGATTTTTGGATCTTTGGGGCTGTGGCAATGGGATGTGTTGGTTGGTTTCCTCGTTGTTTCCTCTCTATGCTTGTCTTTTGCTGGATCATTGCTTTTTTTTTTTTGTGGCTACGCTGGATGGTTTGTGGGCTATGATGTGGCTAGGGCTCGATCGCTTTTCCTTTGCCTTGGCTCGTGGCAACTGTTTATGGCGGGGCTCGATGGATGTTCTTCTTTTTCTCCAACTTGGATGGTCTGGGCCTAGCTTTGGATTGGCTGGTAGCCTCTGCCAATGCTGAGCCTGATGGGTTCTTTCCCCCTTCTTTATGTACTATGTAGGCTCTTTTGTTTTGCCTCTAGCTTGTTGTAACCTTCTTTTTGATGCAATATATTTTATTTTGGGAAAAAAAAATCTCTTTTTATTTTGTTATTAGCCTTATTCATGCTTTATTTTGTTTGCATTATTTCATTATGCAGATAAAATGGTTGAAGTGTCATAAATTTTTGCTTCATTTGGGACGGCTTTTTTACTACTTCTTAAAACAGTTTTCAAGTATAAAAATTAAAATTTTTGTGTTAAAAAATTACTTTAAGAAGCAGTTAAAAAGTTGTCCCAAACAAAACTTTAATTAGGCAATCTTGAGATTTGCTTTTATTGTTGTTTGATTGTTAGTTCTTGCTATAAGATTTTGATGGCTCTTTTTTTATTGTTGCTTTTATTTTATGACATCCTCTTAGTACCAATATCTATAATAAAAATTGATACATCTTCCTTTTTTTTTTTTCTTTTTTTTTTGTTCGATATCCTTGCGAAGGATGATATCTTTGATGCCATTGAACCCCATGATAGATGATCCATTTGAATTGCTAATGGCCATCACATTTGGGTGTGTGTTCCACAAAATAAACTTAAAACTATAAAACTTGTCCTTGAGCTTAATATTCAAATATATAGTTCTATTGCCTTCTAATTGAGTTGAACTCGCTAATGTGATTAATGATTATAACTCCTTTTTAGATCGGAGATTAAAAAACGTACAACTATGAAACTTCTCCTTGAACTTAATACTTTGTAGCTATGATGCACCGATACATCTTTTGATGAGAGAATGCAGTGTCAGACACGTATCAGATACGGACATGTGCTCGACACGGCTGTGACCTGTGTCGGACACGACAAACATGTGTTCAATTATAAAAATATTTAAATTTAAGTACATATGCTTGTCAAACACTCGTGTCCTAATTTTTTATGATAACATTATTTTAGATTTAAAAGTTGTAATATTTTTATATTAACTAAATCTATGATATTATTATAAAAGCCATTTGAGTTTCTTCTCAAACAAAATCCTAATCTTTCATTTTAATTATTCAAATAGAATTACGACCTTTGATTTTATTATTTTATTATGATTAACTGATAATTTTAAAAATAATTAATATATAATTACTTTCATTTAAGCAAATAAATGAAGAAATTTTTTGAATTCCCTAATGTTTCTTACTCTTTCTTCATATTCATTAAATACCCCTTCGTATTCCTCTATTCATATCTCCTATGCTTTATATTTTTCTTGTTGTCTTAATTCATATTCTTTAAATACTCATTCATATTTCCCTTTTCATATCTCCTGCACTTCGTATTTCTTATATCCCTTCATATTCACCTCTTCGTATCCCCTACGTTTCATATTTCATCATATTCATTAAATACCCTTTTAAATTCTCCTTTTCATATCCCGACACTTTTTATTCCGTATACCCCTTCGTATCCTCTATCTATACTTTTTAATCATATATATATATATATATATATATATATATATATATATATATATATATATATATATATATATATATATATATATATATATAATCTCATCATTTGAATGGGTAACTATTATATGTTTTAATAGTTTATTAATTTCATTTACTAAATCAAACATTATTAATCTCCATGTTATTTTTTTACATAATTTATTAATTATAAAATATTTATAGTTTTTTTTTTATATTATGATGCATTCCTTTTAACATAAATTATAAATATTATAATTAAAACTTGGAACTACCATTTAAAAAAAATTATTTCATATTACTTTATTTTAAAATGAGATTTATTTATAATTTGTAAACATATTTAATATTGAACATAAATTTTATATGGTTTTCCTTAATAGTTATAAATTTTTTTTTAAAAATGGATATTTGATTGATTATATATGCATTTAAATTTGATCTTTCATATTTTAAAAATAATATTTCAATTAATTCTTTTTTAATGTTCAAGTTATGAATTATGATTTAACGTTAATAGAAAATAATAAATTATTATATTTATTTACATAACTATACTAATAATTATGTAAATTAGTATTATGTAAACAAATAAAATATTTAAATTAATATTATGTAATCAAATTCCCCTCTCCTTTGCTTCTCTTCTTTGCATCTTTGCATTCTCGGAAGCTTAAACTATACCATAACACTTTTTCTTCCCATAACATTTCCTCTCCACTCCTCTCTGATGTACTGGATCGTCGGAAGACTCGACCTGCAAGAAGGATTTCGTTTTCCCAATCCAGGGAAGAAGAAGACAAGCTCTGAGGCTTAAAAAACTAAAATATTTCATTCAATGATCCCCTCTCTTACAATAGCTTGTATATTTATAGGTTAAAAGGAGTATTCTAGAAACTAGTGGTAACAAACCTATAACAAACTAAGATAAAGTAATGCTAAGGACTATATAACTAAAGATGTTCCTACATCACTCTCCGCTATTCGAAATCTATTTATCATTGTTTAACTATTCTGAAAATAATATCGCTTTGAACTTCTGCCACCATCGACTTTAAATACAAGCCGCTTCGAATTTCTGCAACATTCGACTATAAGTTTAAGTCAATTAATTTTAAACAATATTTTTATCTATGATTTTGCTTATATATTTACTCTAATGAAGTTTTGGTTATTACAAATGACTCTTGTGTTTTCTTTAAGTTTTATATCGGTTTTAAATTTCAATGGGTTGTTTCGATTTTTTATTTATATTGCTTCGAAAAATTAAGTAATATTTCTATATATTATTATAAATTATGATTTATCCAACGAGTTAAGGATAATATATATATTTTTAATCTATGTTGAATATACTTTACAATAAGATTGATTGAAATTTTGCAATATACTTTGTAAAAATATTCAATATTATATTTTGATAAACTTATACGGACCATTCCAAAGAAAATTTAATCAAATTTATTTGCATTTTATTTCTTTAACAAATTAGTATACTTAAATGTCTTTTTTTTTTTTAATTTATAGTAATTAATACAATTAGTAGATAACCACTTTTTAAGGAAAAAAATTAATTTACAAAATTATATGTAATTTATTTATGCTGGGCCCTCTTGTAGGGTTCTCTCTTCTCTCAAGAGCTCACAAAACAAAAGAATCAAAAGATGGAATTTTTATTAATCAATCATTAATCTCATATAATAGTGAAGACCTCTATATATAGGTCTCACAATAAGAGAGAATTAAAAAGACTCAAATGCCATCGGGACTACAACATAAAATAAATCTCTCACAGAGATACAATGGTAAAACTGAAATATAAATAAAAGAAATACTTAAATACGTACATCAAAAATAGAGACTCTAAATCGTAGTCGTTGATCTACGATTCCTTGATGATAAATGACATGGGTTGGTATAGTGACTAATTACCAAATCTTGTAGATTATGTTGAATTTTCATGCATACATCATGAATTGTGTCATTCATGTTGAATATATACATAGCTTCATCATGTATGCATGTATATCGATAGGCTAAGGTGATTACCTTATTATATAATATTTTCCATCTATGGGAATATTATAACAGTGTTATATAATTATTGAACCATCGATTAGCCAACATACTTTACTTGCACGACTATTTAGTAATTGTATTGACATTTTGTTATCATATATATCTCCATAAGATATATGAGAATCTAACGAAGACTTTATGAAAAAAAGAGATTATTAGGTGCGGAGTATGGACGAGAAAAATCATCTGCATAAGTATTGGATACCTAGCGGTACCCGTACTCGGTACCGCTGGGTACCGCTAGGTACCCAGTACTTGTGCGGATGATGCACACTCCACACCTAATAATTTTTCTATGAAAAGGTGTTAGATTCAGTGGCAAGTGTTTTATGGATGAAGGTCTTATATAAAGCATTCACTAAGACAAGTTCAACTTATATAAAACTTATTTGTATGAACATAGAATGATAAATTATATATTTTATATTATTGCAACCTATTATCGAGCCTATGCTCTGATGATTTTGTTATGTAATATTTTATATAAAGAGCATGATATAATATAAAATATCAATTTATGAGATTATATCATTTGGTATGTACAAGCCCAAAACCTTTTCTAAATTATAACAAGCATATATAAATTTTATCATTTATTTAATAACTTTGATACGTCATCATAAATTTATCTTGATCGGGCACGAATCTCGAGGCAAAAAACTAATTGAAAACTTCAAAGATTAAATTCAGGAGCATCTGAACTTCGATTTCAGCAAGCTTATAGTCAAACTGAGCGTCTAAAAAATGCGAACCCAACGACACCAAATTCGACCCAATCCGAGCCCAAATGGGTCCAAATCAAGGACCCGAAGCGCTATTGGAAGGTTCAAACCACAATTTGAGTTTCCAAACTGCCTCTGATTTTAACTAGCTTATACTCGAATCAAGCGTCTCGACGAGAAGAATCCAACGAGCCCAAGATCGCTGAATTCCGACGTCATTAAGGCCTCCAAATGTCCAACGAATGGTGCACGATCGAAGGGTTCAATATCGGCCGTCCATTCAAACCACTTCCTATTCGCCCATGATCTCACAGCTATTTACGAGCCACGCCACTCCAGAAAAACTATAAATAGAGCCCTTATTCTTCACAAAGGGGGACTCAAGTGAAGAGAGAGAAGAAGAAGGAAGAGAAGGAAGAAGCTCCTCCTCGACGATCGCCGGAGCTCTTCCCGCCGCCTGAAGACGCCGGAACTCTGCCGAATTTTCGGGAAACGTCATGAATTTGCAGAACTTTGTAAATTTGTGAGAAGTTGATTGTAAACTGATCGTCTTGATTTGTAAGACGGATCAACCTTTATACTTCAACGTAAAAACCTTGGTGTTCATTTCTCCTTTCTGTTTGTGTGCTGAATACTCGTACAACGCTCGGACGCGAATTTACAAACTCTACCGCCGCGTATATTCTAACACGCAACAAACTTAATAGTATTGTCATTACATGTAAATGTGCCTTAATTTTTAAAAAGAGGGCACAAGTTATTTATAAAATATCTTTTATATGTTTCATGGAATAAGTTGATAACACATTTGTGTTATTTGTTATTCACCATTTCATTCATGCATCTAAAAGGTAAAGATTCTTTAATACATGCTTGCTTATAAGTATTCGAAAGAATATTGAATGTAGTTCAAACCACAAAAAAAATATATTGCATGAAAAATATGTAATAATGTCAAATGAAAGTGATTATAATTGTACAATGTGCATTTTTTGTGGAAAATGAAGAGGATTATGAATTAGGAGATAATGTTAATGAAAGAAAAAATTCATTTTTTTTACATTTGATGACAATAATGATGACTCCTAAGAAGACTAATTTAATTTCAGACAAAAGAAATAGATTTACAAAAATGGCTATAATATTTTAATTTATGTGTAATTGAGATGTTAATTATTAGGGGTGTCAATTTCGGGTCACGGGTCGGGTTCGAGTCGAACCCGAAACTGACCCGGGTTCAAATGGGTCGACCCTAACCCGACCCGAGTAGACAAACGGGTCAGAAATCTGAACCGACCCCGACCCGGCGGGTTGCCGGGTTGACCAGACCTGACACGGTGACCCAAAACGAGCGCGCGAGCGGATGCGCTAGCGAGCTCAAACTGTCGCGCTGGCGGCGGACGAGCGAGTCGGCGGGTGCGGGCGAGCCAGTCGGCGGGTGCGGGCGAGCGCGCGGGCAAGCCAGTCGGCGGGTGCAAGCGAGCACGTGGGCGAGTGGGCAGCACGAGTGCGGGGTAGCGTCGCGGGCAGCGCGAGTGCGGTGGGCGAGCGGGGCAGAGTCGCGGGCAGGTTTTTGAGCATAAAGAAAAAGAAAAGAAAAAAAATGGAAAGCTAGCAAGAGAGGGAAGAATTTATTCATAGATCCAAAAGAAGTAGAGGTTTCTCAATTTTGAGGAATTAAAGAGAGAAGGGGAGAGATTAGCTTGAGCCTTCTTTCTCATTGCTTGATAGAGGTTTTTGAGCATAAAACGAAGAGGAGAAAGAGCCAAATGAGAAGAAGAAAGAGCCAAATGAGAAGAAGGGGTTGTTCCTTTCGAAGAGAATGGAGCTTTTCGCATCATGGGTTTTCTTCTTAGAGCTACAAGTGGTGTTTCGTGACTAAAAGTTCTTCTAGCTTCGGGTGTGTTTTTCCCTTATTAATTGCTTTCATTTAAGTATTTGTCTTTGATCAAGAAATGGCTTATTAGTTTCAGATAGATAAGACCAGAAAAATGGAAAGCTTGATGTGTAATGAATTGAATATTAGATCCTATCATAGCTAAGTCTCCTTTTCTCCCTGTGGATGTACCACGTCTGTGCCAACAACGTAAATCATTTTGTGCTATTGCTCTTATTTAACTTTACTACTCTTTTACTATTTTACCTTTTTTTCTATATGACTTCTATTTCATAGATTCTTAAGTTTACTGTATGTTTACAAAGAGAAAAAGATCCAGCACTACAGAAAAATTATCTATTACCGGCGGAATTTGATAATTTTCTGACGGTTTTCAAATTTACAAGCGGTTTTCCGGCAGAAATTAAAAATTCCACCGATAAAACCGGTGTAGGAAAATAAATTCCGGCGGGAAATAATTTTGGCAGCTTTCCAGCGGAATTAAGCCACTAGAAAATTAAAAAAAATAATAATTGAAAAAAATTCATGTGCTCTCCCGCCCGGCAGCCCACTTGACCTCGCTGGGGTTGTTTACAAAGAGAAAAATTCAGGTTCGGATCAACCCATTTAATAAACAAATCAAGTTCATGTCTCAATTTTTAATCAGTTTAAAAATAGGGTTGTGTCCGGGTCAACGTGCTAACCCAAATTAGACTTGAGTCCCACACCTGTGCAGCCACAAAACCCCGTGCTTGTGTGCCGCACTTGCGACCCTCGCAGCCTCACCCCCTCCTTGATGCCTGTGCTCGGGCAATCAGCCTCGCACCCATGCTCGCATGATGCACTATTACCCGAGAAAATCACACTCGCCTGTTGTTGACCTCGTTTTTGGCTCGAATATTCTCGAGCACCTTCGATTGATTTGATTGAACCTCGTCGAGCCCAATCCAAACTCGAATCGATCCGAGTTGAGTCAAATTATATTCGATCATGTTCAATCAAACCCAAATAATTTGTTTTGACTATGATTGAGTTCAATTTGAGCCGAATCGATTTCAATTTGATTTAATCAAATTGATTGGACCTAGCCCGATTTTAATCAGGCCAGATTGAATTAAATTCTTATCTAAACCCAATCTGTTTTCTTAATCAAGCTCCATTCGACTTTCTAGAGATTTTGAATTTGTTCCTGAATCAGGGAATAATTTTGACGGCTTCGATTGCCTTAAAATTTGATTCAGCCGTTGTCTAGTCTCCAGTCGTGTGAGCCCTCGAAGAAGAAATGGATTCGAATGACTTTAGGTAAGAGCAGACCGTCGCGTGCCGTTTTGAGCTTTCGGAGCAGAGCACAGCGTCGAGAGACGTTAGAAGGCAGGGACGAGGCCTTTGGTGGAGTCATTCTCACGAAGCCCCTCTCCCTCTCTCTGGGGGCTCTTGTTCGAAAGCAGCCCTAGGAAACTCCCGCTCCAGCTCTCGATCCCGCTCCCTCTTCCGACGCCCCAGCCCTCTCTCACGCCGACTCCCTCTCCGATCCCTCTCCGTTCGCGACGGACCCGAAAGCCGAGCCCGACGCCTCTGCTTGTGAGCCCTGATCGCGCCTCCACGTCCAAGCCCAACTCCCTCGGCTCACGTCCGAACCCAACGCCGGACTCCCGTTCGCACGCCTGACCCAGTCGCCGATTCACCTAGACCGACCTAGATCTCCCCCCTTCGGACCGATCCCGACGACTGGACAGAGCTTGAACTTTTGCAAGGTGAAGTATTTCCCCCTCTTCTCCTCATTCTCTTGATTATTTCACCTCCTCTACTCCTTGGTTTTTGCAAAACAAAAAAAATCTGAGAACTAATTTTGGGTTAGATTTCATTTTTGTCTCATATGTGTGTTTTGTTGAAATGGCCAATGCATAAATCTTGAGTGGTCTTGTAAGGCCTTGGAGTGTATATGTCATTACACTCCTAGTTTTCTTTGGTTTCTATGAGAAAGTAGTAACTTGCCAAGGTGGATTCCTTGATATTTGGCATTGTTGACTTTGGGAGTTATGTGATAATATATTTTCCAATAATTTCTTGACTTATTAGAATGACAAACTAGTATGTGGCCTTACTTTTACTTCATGTTATGTGATTTAGAGCTTAGGTGTGAATTATAAAGAAGCATAGGGGAGGCCATTTTGGTCTTCCATTAGAGCATGCATATATGTTGTTTGTGATAATGCTTGTTAGGAAGATGCATATATTTGGATAAAATGATGATGAGTATTTAACATGTTTACATCTCATGTTACATGTACTTTTGTTTGGGAATCTAGAGATTGCCATAAGGCAAAGAGTTTGGTTATTTACATTCATAGTAGCTTGCAAGTCCCTCTCGTCCATTGATGTATGTTTACTTATTATTTATGGATGATCCATCTCATGGGTACTTTTGTTACATAGATGAAATATCATGAATGTTGTTTTAAATCACATTTTGAGTGTTATTTAGGAAGTAACTTGAGTGCTTGTGAAAGAATCCATATGATGTTAATCACTAGTTTGGGCTAGTTTGAGAAAACATGTTTTTTTTTTTTCTTATCTCCTTTTCTCCTCTTCTTCTCAATGATATAGGAAGGGGTTTCACACCTTTGGCAAGTATTGTATGTTTGGCACAAAAGCATGTTCGCAAGTTCAAGTTGAAATTTCTTATAAAAAAAACTTTTGATGGCCTAAAAAAAAAAGATCTCATTGGAAAATATGCATGTGTTTTGTGACTTTGATTAAATTTGTAAAAAGTTGAATGTGAGAATATGCTTCGATTTCGTTTATACATTTGATATTATGGGTTTCTTGATTTGCTTTAAACATATTAAATGTTTCAACCTCACAAGCTTCTTTGTTTCAAGATTAGAGAATTTCATGTGTATAGACCTCTCATTTCATCCATGATTAATATACATATTTGGGTAAGTGTATGAATGGAGCCAGCTTTAAAGAGCATCTTGTCTAATGATAGTTTTCCTTTATAATATTTTTTTCATCAAAGTAGTAATGCGTCTCATAAGTTTTGATCGAAAGGTGACGTTGAGCAAGCATAGTTTTACTTCTTTTGAGCATCCTTATTTGATATTGAGCTCATTGTCTTTATGTGGCAATCATGAATGGAAAATTTGATTATCTTTCGTTATTCTTATTTGTCATAAAGTGCATCCATCACTGAGGGCTTCATGAAGCACAATTGGTTTGGCATGAATATTGATATTATAGCTTTATGTTTGATCCTGTTGTAAAGGCTTTGTTGGAAATAAGGGAAGCAAGTTTGTTAATACTTTTCCTTTCATGAGATACTTTAGAATAAATGTTGGAAGGGCAATCACATGCCCCTTTTCCTTTCACTTGTAAGCATTTGTAAGACTTCCTGAAGACATCTTTTGAGAAATGTTAGAGGATTTGCATGAGTTTCAAGGGGTAGGTTTACCTCCTTGTAAGTCCAAGTGTTATAGTGCTTTATGCTGTCGCAAACTTTGAGATTAAGTTGTTTAAATACGAGATGAATTGATATTTGTATTTTAATCTTTGCGCTCATATTCTTGTTTTATCGCCAACATGATGCTTTGAATATCTTTAGAGTAGTGTCGATTCACAAGACATTGATAGAAAGTTATGTCCCAACGATGCATAATTATGAAGTCTATTAGAATATTCATGTTTTGACATTTAAAAGACTAGTAGTTGGGATGTTTTCCTTGAGGCTTTAAATAAAAAGGGAAGAAAGCAGGTTGCATTGAGCTCCTCTAAGCTCATATTCTTGGAAGTATTTGAGGTGATAAAAATTATATGTGATGAATTGGATAACATGTTGGAAACGACTTCCTAATGCGAAAGACCTATTCATGCTAGTTATATGAATGTGTTGGAAGGGTTATACATTTGGCTTGACTTGTTGTCATAATATTTATTTGATGCAAACTGAAAGGTGGATGAGCAATAAGTTATCTTAGCCTCCTTTATAGAATTGGAAAATAGATGTTATAACTTCTTTCCTGTTTTGGCTCATTGAATCTTTTAAATCATCATGGTACTAATGAATTCTCCATTGAGCTCTACCCTTAAGCAATGTGGAATCGATTATGTTTGTTTTGGGGAATGGAAAGCTATCACATACATGACTAAATATTTCATTAGGAGATTTTATGCATGCTTATATTTGTATCATTCCATTTACACTCGATTTGATAGTGTCGTTATATAAGTTTATTGGAGAGTCTTCATGTATGTTTATATTATAGCTTGTGAGATGATTTAGTGTATGTTTTCTTTGTAATTCCATTTGCAATTTTCAAGAGCAACTATCTATATCTCCATAGGTTTCTTTAATGCGTTGTGAGTTGAAAGTTTGCTTAGCTAAGAAGAATTTACTGGAGAATGTATTTATGCACCGTTTTATTTATATTTGCAAAAAAAAATATAGAATAGAGTAAAGTCTCTTTATATACCTTCTTATGAAATTAAGTTGTGTTTTTCATCCATAGTTTTGTTAGATATTGGGGTTGTTTATTCGCCGTTATTAACTAATGTCATTTGAGTTTCTTTTGAAGAGTCTTGTAAGTTGTTTTAATGTTTGGAGAGTTTTATGAGATAGTTACCCTTGCTTTTACTGAAGTTTTCCTATGAGTCGCTTTATGTCGCCGATTTAGAGAAATTATTTTTGATCAAAAGAAGTATTGTTTTGCTTTGTTTGGAGTAGTTTATTAGTGGCTTTGAACTTATTTTAAAGAGTTTTATGCGACGAATTTTTGCGAAAGCTTTATAATGAGGGGTTTTATAGAACTCCCTTGTTGTAAAGTTTTATGTTTTCATACCCCACCCCAAATAAAGGGTGAGACACTTGATTGTAGGTTGTTTTGGGTAGGATTTAGTGGTAGGATAGGGGATTTTTAGTAAAGGATTTTGGTAAAGTATTTGTGTCAAAATAAATGAAAAGAAAAAGTGATTTTGGGTAGATAGCTTTTGGAAAGTTTTGTGTAGTAGTTCATTTAGGGGTTCTTGTGAACTATTTTGAAATCTATAATGTTGTAGATAGATTTATTTAGTAGGGTTCTCTTCGTGTCTTTTGGAAGTGAGTGAGGCTTTCTCATTTGGGTCAGATTCTCTTGGTAGTCCTTTCCAAAAAATGAGTTTTGGAGATTTGAAGCTTAAGGAGCTTTGTGTTGGAGGGTGGGTAGTGTCCTTTGGAGTAAGGTACTCTCTACTCAAGCTAGTTTTCTTTTGTATTGACTTCTAATAAATTATGGAATGTTGAACAAATATAAAATAAAGAGAGTCTAGATTTTGGGAATTGGGTTTTAGAGGTTAGTTTCCCCTTAGTTGTCGTAGGATTTGCTTAGAGAGTCTTGTGGGTAGATGTCTTAATCGTATCAAGTGCCTCATTTGGAGTGGGAACAGTAAAGGGCATTGTTGATATAATAGGATGCACTTGACTTCTACGAAGTGTATCCAATAACAACAATGCCTACATCCCTTTTATTTGTAATTTTTTCATTCTTTTCTTTTTACCGCTTTGCTATAAATTCCTAAATCTAGTGACACATGTACGAAAATTCTAAGAGTTAGAAAACAAAACCTCCTTTTAATCATACAACCTTAGTGACACCTAAGGACAAAAATTAAGGACCAGGTCTTAGAAAACATAGACTTAGGATGCATGCTCCCGGTAGGATAGAGACATCAAAACTAAACTTAGCAACATGTCTTCCTAGGTTTAGCCTTTTCTTTCTTTAATCCACTAATAATCAATCAACCAATCTTAATCTAATTCTTAAAATTTATTAAAAAATACTTAATCCTTAATCAACCTATAATTAACACTTATAATTATTGAATTCTAAATCTAAAACATAAACCTAAATCAATCCTAACTAACTTAATAATTGATTCATAACCAATCTAAAATCTAAAAGATGTAGATTTTATTAGGGATTAAATTACAAATTAAGATTCATTAGGATTAAAAGACTTCTAAAATATCAAACCTTAGACTAATCTTTTAAAATCAATAAACAAACCCCTTAATACATAACAACCACTCCAGAAGTGAAGTTTATTGGATGGACTACTCCGGGCTGCGGGGCTAAGTGTCCTAAGGAGGCCTGGTTCCTCGAGCCTGGTGGCACAACGCCACGAATGGATCTAATGGAGTGTTAGAATTTAAAATTAATTTCTTAATTGATTTAAGTCAAACCTTAATTGATAATAAATCGCCTAATCTACATTCCTTTTCTAATTTATAACCAACTAATAATTGAACAAAGTTGATTACCACTGGGTAACCCAGGCCTACGAGGCTATTAAGTTAGCCCCAAGGAGGGTGAAATAAACCTCACGGCCTCGGTGTGAAATAAAGGTGATAATCAATCAAATCCTAAAACAAAAATCTCTAAAATTAATCCTAAACTACTAATATTTCAACCTAAATTAAAATTTCCCTTTTGCCCTCTAACAAATAAAAAATGCGAACAATTCTAACTAAATCATCCTACATAGGATCTATCCAAAACTGCACAGCCTACACACACCTTAGACTTGTTTGGTTAGGACACGACTTCTAGTCCTAGGTTAGGCTGACATTTTCTTTTGTTATTCTGTATTTACTACATGCGCATGCTTTATAATTGCTATTATTAGATTTCTTGTTTATTACATTCTTACTTACATGCATTTATTTTTTGAATGGCATCTACGCTCATATATGTGTTTCTCTGTTATCTTTTCTTGCGAGGTACACTGGAGCTTAATGATCGGGAACTAAATGAGGCCGTTTGCTTATAAGCTTTTAAGTGGCAGCGCCACATACAGTCAGGTATAATTTCTGCAGCTTGCAAAAATAAATCTTTAATTATATATCGGAACTGCTACACTCCACACACAATTTGTTGATAGGTATTCTAGCATGTGTAGGTAGCCAGCCATAGGGTAGTTCACTGACGAAGCTTTGGCCCTATAGGTCAAAGCTTGCCCCCCTTCTGTGAGCCCTAGAGACCATTAGGGTCATTTAGGCCTGTAGAGTAGGCCACCTATTATGCCGGTTGGCATCGTTGTTTTCCCACACGAAGTGGGCATCGTTGTTTTTCTGCTAGGACTTTGGCCTTTTCCGGTTTTGGGTACGATACCCCTCCCCCCTTTTTTTTCTTTCTTTCTGTGAGCCTTAGAGACCATTAGGGTCATTTAGGCCTGTAGAGTAGGCCACCTACTCGTGCCATTGGGCATCGCTGTTTTCCCACACGAAGTGGGCATTGCTATGATGATTTTCTGTGCGGGTATCTTGCCTGAAGGATACCCTTAGGGTGTGTTTATTTATTTTTTCTGTACTCTGGATGTCATGCACACATCTGTTCTTACACACTTTTCTCCACAATGCACCTTACATGCATGCATTGCATTAGTGGATCTAAGGACATTTCTTATTTATGCATCTTTTCATGCATCATACAACGATAGGTCTATTCGTCTGCATATTATAGAGTCATTGATTTAAGTCTTCTGAACCATTAATCCTTGATTCTTTAGGACAGAGCCTCCCTATCTTGCATACATGTAGGACGATTGGTTGTGCCTAGGATTTTAGCTGGCTTCCTTTGTCAGGCAAGGAATAAGCCCAGACTGCATTAGTTAGGTCGTAGATGCTAGTGTTGTGTGTACAACACTACATCTCTTATAGATTTAGGATCTGAAGGTGAGTGGTACGAGTGTACCCCTATACACCTTATTGGTAGGTAAGCTATCCATCCTTTCGGAAGCTATAAATCCTACCCATCCGCGTCACACAGATGACGCCACCTCCTTCCTTCTCTCGTGCATGTCTGAGTGCGTTGTCCCTCTTTCTTTTCTCCAGTTTTCACTTCTCTTAGCCGGCCGGATGTTGACTGAACCCTGTATGACTGATCGAGCCAAGTTGGGACATTCCCCTTTGATTAGGAAAACCTAGAAAATCCCATTGCACTAAACCCATTAGAGAAGATAATTTAACATCCCTAATCGAGAGTTTTCTTAGATCAAGGTCTAAGATGTAATTAACTACGGGGGCTTGCGCCCGTAGGAAACCGATCCCCACAATCAAATAAACCCTATTCGATGCTGATGTATCGAATAGGGGAAATCTCGTGAATTTAGGGTTATAGATATTATTATCCATCGAGGTGCGTAGGTGAAAATCCGCTATCCTCCATGGCTAATCGTATCTATAACTCCATCTGCTCTTCCATCGGTCTGCTTGTGCCGAGTGTAAAGGCCTACGACCATTTTATCCTACGGGATAGTGTGATCGTACCCTTTGCATTCGAACCACACGAGCGGAATCCTTTCGGAGACCCACAGATTTCTGGCGACCACGGTGGGACAGGTTTCTCTCTCCATCTTCGGATGTTAAATTATCTCCTCTTGTGTGCACTCCGGGTTTAGTGCTCTTTAGATTAGGTTTATCCTGCTCTTAGATAGGGTCCTTTTCTTAGTTAGGTACCCTTCTTGGCTAGGCTTTCCCCTAGCTCTGGTTCTTTTCCTTCCGGCCTTTTTAGGCTATTTCATATCCTATCAAATTCTCTTCTTTCCGTCGGGTTTTGTGTTCACTCGACTCTCTCACTCTGAGATCGTCGAGTAGACCCCGACACCTTCCTATCTTTCGTAGGTATTTGATACCTAAGGGTGAATTAGTTGTTGATAGTAGCTCAGATGAGGAAAGAGACTTCTGACGTCAGACTACTAGCAAATAACTTATTCCCCATCAGATGTGTGGAATTAGAGTCGAGGATTTCCCGTCAAAAATCTTATGACACTCCTTCCACTAGTGTTGGTTGTTCGCTACAGACTAGCGAACCTTCCTACCTCCTATAAGTATCCCTTTATATTTGTATTCCTTGAAAGGATTCTTTTTACTTTTCGGCAGTCTGTGTGGCCACGACGATTTGTCCTCTACCACACGATGTTCGCTTTGAAGAGTACAAGGTTATCCTTAAAGGGGATACGCTAATATGTCGTAAGGATATTTATCCTTATGTTTGTGCACGTCAATCACATTGATGCTAGCACATGAAACCTTTGATTTGTCCCTCCTTTTATGAAGGATTGTTTTACCCAGTTTCGCTTGTCACCTAAAGCGTGGTCTGGGATACCAAAACCAATAAGTCAAACCCCCATTTCTAGAGGTGATACTGGGTCCATGCCCACCTACGCTAGTCAGGTGTGGAAGATGTTGATCCACTATCCCTATTTAAACATCTTTCTTCTATCAGTCATGATTCGAGAGTTGTTCTTTTACCCAGTTTCGCTTGTCACCCCAAGCGTGGTCTGGGATACCAAAACTAATAATTTCAAATCTACTTTCTATAGGTGATACTGGGTCCATACCCACCTGTGTTAGTCAGGTGTAGTGATGTTGATCCGATGTCCCTAATTTGAACCTATTTCTCAGAGGTGATACTGGGTCCATACCCACCTAGGTTAATTAGGTGTGGTGTGGTAGATCCAATATCCCTAAGCCCATCCCACTTTCTATAGGTGATACTGGGTCCATGCCAACCTGTGTTAGTCAGGTGTGGTTATGTTGATCCAATGTCCCTAATTCAAATATACTTTCTTTAGGTGATACTGGGTCCATACCAACCTGTGTTAGTCAGGTGTGGTTATGTTGATCCAATATCCCTAATTCAAATATACTTTCTTTAGGTGATACTGGGTCCATGCCAACCTGTGTTAGTCAGGTGTGGTTATGTTGATCCAATATCCCTAATTCAAATCTACTTTCTTTAGTTGATATTGGGTCCATACCAACCTGTGTTAGTCAGGTGTGGTTATGTTGAGCCAATATCCCTAATTCAAATATACTTTCTTTAGGTGATACTGGGTCCATACCAACCTGTGTTAGTCAGGTGTGGTTATGTTGATCCAATGTCCCTAATTCAAATCTATTTTCCGTAGGCGATATTGAGTCCATGCCCACTTGTGTTAGTCAGGTGTGGTTATGTTGATCCAATGTCCCTATATAAGTTTCCTTCTCTTATCGGTCATGATACGATAGTTGTTCGTTTCCTGTCACTTGTATGTATCCCTATGTATAGACATAACTCCAAAGGATCTCTTCTACTTTTCGACAGTCCGTGGCCACGACGATTTGTCCTCTACCACGTGATGTTCGTCATATAAAGTATGAGATTATCCTTAGTAGTTGTATGTAAATACATCGTAGGGGTGTTTATACTTGCACTCATGCCCACCAATCGCTCTGGTGTTGTGGCATGAAATCTCTTTTTCAGTCCCCTTCAAGGGTTGACTTTCCCCAGTTTCACTTGTCACCTTCAAGTGTGGTCTGGGATACCAAAACTACTAATTCGGATCTCTATGGAATGTGATACTGGGTCCATCCATGACCTACACTAGTCAAATGTAGTGATGTTGATCCATTGTCACTATATGAATTTTTCTACAAATTCTGTTATGATATTCGTGTTCCCCAGTTCATTCATATGAGTTGAATGTGGCCTGGGTTACCAAAGCCAATGCCTCATTTCTTTACAAATCATGTTTGCATATTTCTCTTTCCCCAGTTTTACTCATGTGGCGAGTATGGCCTGGGTTATCAAAGCCAATAATTTTCCTCTCTTTATGTTCCAGTATACTTGATCCATATCTGTGAACATAATGTGAAAAAAAAAATGATTTTTAAAAAGAGAGGGAAACTCTTAATTGAGTAGAATCGGTTGCCTTTGTCACAAGAGGAACCCGGTTCTACACTCCAAGAGCCCAAAGTCCCTCCAAAATTATCTCCCTCAAGGCTTCTTTATGATTGCTTAGGAGATGACATGATATTCAATTCTCTTACTATAACTTTTTCTTTAGAGGGTGTGATTTTTCCCCACCCATGATGTGGTACATCTTGCTTTAGATGTTAACATCCTTGCTCAGTGGATTTTGATCTTCTGGTAGAAAGTCAATCCACCGCTTCTTTTAGTGACATATTTTCCCATTGAAAATTTGTTCTCAGCTGCAAGAGCAGTCTCTTTGGATGCATAAATGTTGCTTGTACCTTTCACAGGGTCCCAACAGTTAGTATGGGTGTTACCACTGTGATTTCTTTTAATGATCATTGATCCTTAATATGATTGTGGTTCTTAGTGGCAAGTGTGTCTCCTTGTCACTTCTGCCGCTCTTTCCTTTGATATGGTGTTATTCTTTCTACTTGGCTGTTTATATGTTCCTCTGTTTAGAGAGATGTACATCAGTCGATTGATTCGTGTCATACATGATTTTAGTTTACCTAAGGAAATTCTACTTATATTTGGATTACTCATGGCCACGACGATTTGTCCTCTACCATGTGGTAACTAAAGTATAAGTTTGAGATTTCTTAGATGATGAATTACTTACTTCTTTGGCTTTCTCACAGCACCACACATATAAGCGTTGGTTGGTTGTGGAGCTATGGCCTCTTTTTATCGTCGCGGCATATGCGCCCGACGATGTTAGAGCGTTTTCCTTCCTCTATTTATCGTCGCGGCATATGCGCCCGGCGGTATTAGAGTGTTTTCTTTACTCTTTTTATCGTCGCGGCATATGCGCCCGACGATATTAGAGTGGTGTTCTTTCCTCTTCTTATCGTCGCGGCATATGCGCCCGACGGTATTAGAGTGTAGAGTTCACTTTTGCTGGTTGAGAGAGCCCGACAGAGTCCCTGGGAGGCATTCCTCACCACCCCTTCCTCTTTTTATCGTCGCGGCATATGCGCCCGGCGGTATTAGAGCGTTTTCCTTCCTCTATTTATCGTCGCGGCATATGCGCCCGGCGGTATTAGAGTGTGTTCTTTCCTCTTCTGATCGTCGCGGCATATGCGCCCGGCGGTAGTAGAGTGTTCTTTCCTCTTCTGATCGTCGCGGCATATGCGCCTGGCGGTAGTAGAGTGTTCTTTCCTCTTCTGATCGTCGCGGCATATGCGCCCGGCGGTACTAGAGTGTTTTCTTTACTCTTTTTATCGTCGCGGCATATGCGCCCGACGATATTAGAGTGGTGTTCTTTCCTCTTCTTATCGTCGCGGCATATGCGCCCGACGGTATTAGAGTGTAGAGTTCACTTTTGCTGGTTGAGAGAGCCCGACAGAGTCCCTGGGAGGCATTCCTCACCACCCCTTCCTCTTTTTATCGTCGTGGCATATGCGCCCGGCGGTATTAGAGTGTACCCTTCCTCTTTTTATCGTCGCGGCATATGCGCCCGGCAGTATTAGAGTGTACTTTTCCTCTTCTGATCGTCGCGGCATATGCGCCCGGCGGTATTAGAGTGTACTTCTCCTCTTTTTATCGTCGCGGCATATGCGCCCGGCGGTATTAGAGTGTACTTTTCCTCTTCTGATCGTCGCGGCATATGCGCCCGGCGGTATTAGAGTGGTGTTCTTTCCTCTTTTTATCGCCGCGGCATATGCGCCCGACGATATTAGAGTGTAGAGTTCCCTTTGCTGGTTGAGAGAGCCCGACAGAGTCCCTGGGAGGCATTCCTCACCACCCCTTCCTCTTCTGATCGTCGCGGCATATGCGCCCGGCGGTAGTAGAGTGTTCTTTCCTCTTTTTATCATCGCGGCATATGCGCCCGATGATATTAGAGTGGTGTTCTTTCCTCTTTTTATCGCCGCGGCATATGCGCCCGACGATATTAGAGTGTAGAGTTCCCTTTGCTGGTTGAGAGAGCCCGACAGAGTCCCTGGGAGGCATTCCTCACCACCCCTTCCTCTTCTGATCGTCGCGGCATATGCGCCCGGCGGTAGTAGAGTGTTCTTTCCTCTTTTTATCATCGCGGCATATGCGCCCGATGATATTAGAGTGGTGTTCTTTCCTCTTTTTATCGCCGCGGCATATGCGCCCGACGATATTAGAGTGTAGAGTTCCCTTTTCTGGTTGAGAGAGCCCGACAGAGTCCCTGGGAGGCATTCCTCACCACCCCTTCCTCTTCTGATCGTCGCGGCATATGCGCCCGGCGGTAGTAGAGTGTTCTTTCCTCTTTTTATCATCGCGGCATATGCGCCCGATGATATTAGAGTGGTGTTCTTTCCTCTTTTTATCGCCGCGGCATATGCGCCCGACGATATTAGAGTGTAGAGTTCCCTTTTCTGGTTGAGAGAGCCCGACAGAGTCCCTGGGAGGCATTCCTCACCACCCCTTCCTCTTCTGATCGTCGCGGCATATGCGCCCGGCGGTATTAGAGTGTTTTCTTTCCTCTTCTGATCGTCGCGGCATATGCGCCCGGCGGGAGTAGAGTGTTCTTTCCTCTTCTGATCGTCGCGGCATATGCGCCCGGCGGTATTAGAGTGTTTTTCTTCCTCTATTTATCGTCGCGGCATATGCGCCCGGCGGTAGTAGAGTGTTTTCTTTCCTCTTCTGATCGTCGCGGCATATGCGCCCGGCGGTATTAGAGTGTTTTTCTTCCTCTATTTATCGTCGCGGCATATGCACCCGGCGGTAGTAGAGTGTTCTTTCCTCTTCTGATCGTCGCGGCATATGCGCCCGGCGGTATTAGAGTGTTGTTCCTTCCTCTTTTTATCGTCGCGGCATATGCGCCCGACGATATTAGAGTGTTCCTTATGGACTTTTTCACGTTTGCTTTGGCTCTTTTTGATAATATCTTTATTCCTGCTCTTGTTAGCATGGAATCCCTTCTTCTACTCTGCTGTTGCGATAGATGATTTCTCTATCATTGATTCTTCATCCTTATTGATATCTGTTGATTATTACTCTTTGATATTTGATATGATTTTCAAGCCATTGTTGAATTCTCTTCTCCTCGCACCACCTTAAATATGTGCTTTGGATGATTGTTGAATTCCATTTGGTCCTTTGTGACTTTGTTCCATTTTACTCATATGAGCATGAGTTCTCCTCCTATTCTGTCACTTTGGTTGGGCAGATAGTTGAGCTGCTTTCTCTTATTTTCTCTCGTGATTGATCTTGTCCTGTTGGTTGACCTTAGGGTTGTATCTTCCTAGAGATAGGGAGGTCAACGCCAACACGTACGGTTCACTTGTTGTTCGCCGCACCTGTTGGGGGTCCGTTTGTTGACCTCGTTTTTGGCTCGAATATTCTCGAGCACCTTCGATTGATTTGATTGAACCTCGTCGAGCCCAATCCAAACTCGAATCGATCCGAGTTGAGTCAAATTATATTCGATCATGTTCAATCAAGCCCAAATAATTTGTTTTGACTATGATTGAGTTCAATTTGAGCCGAATCGATTTCAATTTGATTTAATCAAATTGATTGGACCTAGCCCGATTTTAATCAGGCCAGATTGAATTAAATTCTTATCTAAACCCAATCTGTTTTCTTAATCAAGCTCCATTCGACTTTCTAGAGATTTTGAATTTGTTCCTGAATCAGGGAATAATTTTAACGGCTTCGATTGCCTTAAAATTTGATTCAGCCGTTGTCTAGTCTCCAGTCGTGTGAGCCCTCGAAGAAGAAATGGATTCGAATGACTTTAGGTAAGAGCAGACCGTCGCGTGCCGTTTTGAGCTTTCGGAGCAGAGCACAGCGTCGAGAGACGTTAGAAGGCAGGGACGAGGCCTTTGGTGGAGTCATTCTCACGAAGCCCCTCTCCCTCTCTCTGGGGGCTCTTGTTCGAAAGCAGCCCTAGGAAACTCCCGCTCCAGCTCTCGATCCCGCTCCCTCTTCCGACGCCCCAGCCCTCTCTCACGCCGACTCCCTCTCCGATCCCTCTCCGTTCGCGACGGACCCGAAAGCCGAGCCCGACGCCTCTGCTTGTGAGCCCTGATCGCGCCTCCACGTCCAAGCCCAACTCCCTCGGCTCACGTCCGAACCCAACGCCGGACTCCCGTTCGCACGCCTGACCCAGTCGCCGATTCACCTAGACCGACCTAGATCTCCCCCCTTCGGACCGATCCCGACGACTGGACAGAGCTTGAACTTTTGCAAGGTGAAGTATTTCCCCCTCTTCTCCTCATTCTCTTGATTATTTCACCTCCTCTACTCCTTGGTTTTTGCAAAACAAAAAAAATCTGAGAACTAATTTTGGGTTAGATTTCATTTTTGTCTCATATGTGTGTTTTGTTGAAATGGCCAATGCATAAATCTTGAGTGGTCTTGTAAGGCCTTGGAGTGTATATGTCATTACACTCCTAGTTTTCTTTGGTTTCTATGAGAAAGTAGTAACTTGCCAAGGTGGATTCCTTGATATTTGGCATTGTTGACTTTGGGAGTTATGTGATAATATATTTTCCAATAATTTCTTGACTTATTAGAATGACAAACTAGTATGTGGCCTTACTTTTACTTCATGTTATGTGATTTAGAGCTTAGGTGTGAATTATAAAGAAGCATAGGGGAGGCCATTTTGGTCTTCCATTAGAGCATGCATATATGTTGTTTGTGATAATGCTTGTTAGGAAGATGCATATATTTGGATAAAATGATGATGAGTATTTAACATGTTTACATCTCATGTTACATGTACTTTTGTTTGGGAATCTAGAGATTGCCATAAGGCAAAGAGTTTGGTTATTTACATTCATAGTAGCTTGCAAGTCCCTCTCGTCCATTGATGTATGTTTACTTATTATTTATGGATGATCCATCTCATGGGTACTTTTGTTACATAGATGAAATATCATGAATGTTGTTTTAAATCACATTTTGAGTGTTATTTAGGAAGTAACTTGAGTGCTTGTGAAAGAATCCATATGATGTTAATCACTAGTTTGGGCTAGTTTGAGAAAACATGTTTTTTTTTTTTCTTATCTCCTTTTCTCCTCTTCTTCTCAATGATATAGGAAGGGGTTTCACACCTTTGGCAAGTATTGTATGTTTGGCACAAAAGCATGTTCGCAAGTTCAAGTTGAAATTTCTTATAAAAAAAACTTTTGATGGCCTAAAAAAAAAAGATCTCATTGGAAAATATGCATGTGTTTTGTGACTTTGATTAAATTTGTAAAAAGTTGAATGTGAGAATATGCTTCGATTTCGTTTATACATTTGATATTATGGGTTTCTTGATTTGCTTTAAACATATTAAATGTTTCAACCTCACAAGCTTCTTTGTTTCAAGATTAGAGAATTTCATGTGTATAGACCTCTCATTTCATCCATGATTAATATACATATTTGGGTAAGTGTATGAATGGAGCCAGCTTTAAAGAGCATCTTGTCTAATGATAGTTTTCCTTTATAATATTTTTTTCATCAAAGTAGTAATGCGTCTCATAAGTTTTGATCGAAAGGTGACGTTGAGCAAGCATAGTTTTACTTCTTTTGAGCATCCTTATTTGATATTGAGCTCATTGTCTTTATGTGGCAATCATGAATGGAAAATTTGATTATCTTTCGTTATTCTTATTTGTCATAAAGTGCATCCATCACTGAGGGCTTCATGAAGCACAATTGGTTTGGCATGAATATTGATATTATAGCTTTATGTTTGATCCTGTTGTAAAGGCTTTGTTGGAAATAAGGGAAGCAAGTTTGTTAATACTTTTCCTTTCATGAGATACTTTAGAATAAATGTTGGAAGGGCAATCACATGCCCCTTTTCCTTTCACTTGTAAGCATTTGTAAGACTTCCTGAAGACATCTTTTGAGAAATGTTAGAGGATTTGCATGAGTTTCAAGGGGTAGGTTTACCTCCTTGTAAGTCCAAGTGTTATAGTGCTTTATGCTGTCGCAAACTTTGAGATTAAGTTGTTTAAATACGAGATGAATTGATATTTGTATTTTAATCTTTGCGCTCATATTCTTGTTTTATCGCCAACATGATGCTTTGAATATCTTTAGAGTAGTGTCGATTCACAAGACATTGATAGAAAGTTATGTCCCAACGATGCATAATTATGAAGTCTATTAGAATATTCATGTTTTGACATTTAAAGGACTAGTAGTTGGGATGTTTTCCTTGAGGCTTTAAATAAAAAGGGAAGAAAGCAGGTTGCATTGAGCTCCTCTAAGCTCATATTCTTGGAAGTATTTGAGGTGATAAAAATTATATGTGATGAATTGGATAACATGTTGGAAACGACTTCCTAATGCGAAAGACCTATTCATGCTAGTTATATGAATGTGTTGGAAGGGTTATACATTTGGCTTGACTTGTTGTCATAATATTTATTTGATGCAAACTGAAAGGTGGATGAGCAATAAGTTATCTTAGCCTCCTTTATAGAATTGGAAAATAGATGTTATAACTTCTTTCCTGTTTTGGCTCATTGAATCTTTTAAATCATCATGGTACTAATGAATTCTCCATTGAGCTCTACCCTTAAGCAATGTGGAATCGATTATGTTTGTTTTGGGGAATGGAAAGCTATCACATACATGACTAAATATTTCATTAGGAGATTTTATGCATGCTTATATTTGTATCATTCCATTTACACTCGATTTGATAGTGTCGTTATATAAGTTTATTGGAGAGTCTTCATGTATGTTTATATTATAGCTTGTGAGATGATTTAGTGTATGTTTTCTTTGTAATTCCATTTGCAATTTTCAAGAGCAACTATCTATATCTCCATAGGTTTCTTTAATGCGTTGTGAGTTGAAAGTTTGCTTAGCTAAGAAGAATTTACTGGAGAATGTATTTATGCACCGTTTTATTTATATTTGCAAAAAAAAATATAGAATAGAGTAAAGTCTCTTTATATACCTTCTTATGAAATTAAGTTGTGTTTTTCATCCATAGTTTTGTTAGATATTGGGGTTGTTTATTCGCCGTTATTAACTAATGTCATTTGAGTTTCTTTTGAAGAGTCTTGTAAGTTGTTTTAATGTTTGGAGAGTTTTATGAGATAGTTCCCCTTGCTTTTACTGAAGTTTTCCTATGAGTCGCTTTATGTCGCCGATTTAGAGAAATTATTTTTGATCAAAAGAAGTATTGTTTTGCTTTGTTTGGAGTAGTTTATTAGTGGCTTTGAACTTATTTTAAAGAGTTTTATGCGACGAATTTTTGCGAAAGCTTTATAATGAGGGGTTTTATAGAACTCCCTTGTTGTAAAGTTTTATGTTTTCATACCCCACCCCAAATAAAGGGTGAGACACTTGATTGTAGGTTGTTTTGGGTAGGATTTAGTGGTAGGATAGGGGATTTTTAGTAAAGGATTTTGGTAAAGTATTTGTGTCAAAATAAATGAAAAGAAAAAGTGATTTTGGGTAGATAGCTTTTGGAAAGTTTTGTGTAGTAGTTCATTTAGGGGTTCTTGTGAACTATTTTGAAATCTATAATGTTGTAGATAGATTTATTTAGTAGGGTTCTCTTCGTGTCTTTTGGAAGTGAGTGAGGCTTTCTCATTTGGGTCAGATTCTCTTGGTAGTCCTTTCCAAAAAATGAGTTTTGGAGATTTGAAGCTTAAGGAGCTTTGTGTTGGAGGGTGGGTAGTGTCCTTTGGAGTAAGGTACTCTCTACTCAAGCTAGTTTTCTTTTGTATTGACTTCTAATAAATTATGGAATGTTGAACAAATATAAAATAAAGAGAGTCTAGATTTTGGGAATTGGGTTTTAGAGGTTAGTTTCCCCTTAGTTGTCGTAGGATTTGCTTAGAGAGTCTTGTGGGTAGATGTCTTAATCGTATCAAGTGCCTCATTTGGAGTGGGAACAGTAAAGGGCATTGTTGATATAATAGGATGCACTTGACTTCTACGAAGTGTATCCAATAACAACAATGCCTACATCCCTTTTATTTGTAATTTTTTCATTCTTTTCTTTTTACCGCTTTGCTATAAATTCCTAAATCTAGTGACACATGTACGAAAATTCTAAGAGTTAGAAAACAAAACCTCCTTTTAATCATACAACCTTAGTGACACCTAAGGACAAAAATTAAGGACCAGGTCTTAGAAAACATAGACTTAGGATGCATGCTCCCGGTAGGATAGAGACATCAAAACTAAACTTAGCAACATGTCTTCCTAGGTTTAGCCTTTTCTTTCTTTAATCCACTAATAATCAATCAACCAATCTTAATCTAATTCTTAAAATTTATTAAAAAATACTTAATCCTTAATCAACCTATAATTAACACTTATAATTATTGAATTCTAAATCTAAAACATAAACCTAAATCAATCCTAACTAACTTAATAATTGATTCATAACCAATCTAAAATCTAAAAGATGTAGATTTTATTAGGGATTAAATTACAAATTAAGATTCATTAGGATTAAAAGACTTCTAAAATATCAAACCTTAGACTAATCTTTTAAAATCAATAAACAAACCCCTTAATACATAACAACCACTCCAGAAGTGAAGTTTATTGGATGGACTACTCCGGGCTGCGGGGCTAAGTGTCCTAAGGAGGCCTGGTTCCTCGAGCCTGGTGGCACAACGCCACGAATGGATCTAATGGAGTGTTAGAATTTAAAATTAATTTCTTAATTGATTTAAGTCAAACCTTAATTGATAATAAATCGCCTAATCTACATTCCTTTTCTAATTTATAACCAACTAATAATTGAACAAAGTTGATTACCACTGGGTAACCCAGGCCTACGAGGCTATTAAGTTAGCCCCAAGGAGGGTGAAATAAACCTCACGGCCTCGGTGTGAAATAAAGGTGATAATCAATCAAATCCTAAAACAAAAATCTCTAAAATTAATCCTAAACTACTAATATTTCAACCTAAATTAAAATTTCCCTTTTGCCCTCTAACAAATAAAAAATGCGAACAATTCTAACTAAATCATCCTACATAGGATCTATCCAAAACTGCACAGCCTACACACACCTTAGACTTGTTTGGTTAGGACACGACTTCTAGTCCTAGGTTAGGCTGACATTTTCTTTTGTTATTCTGTATTTACTACATGCGCATGCTTTATAATTGCTATTATTAGATTTCTTGTTTATTACATTCTTACTTACATGCATTTATTTTTTGAATGGCATCTACGCTCATATATGTGTTTCTCTGTTATCTTTTCTTGCGAGGTACACTGGAGCTTAATGATCGGGAACTAAATGAGGCCGTTTGCTTATAAGCTTTTAAGTGGCAGCGCCACATACAGTCAGGTATAATTTCTGCAGCTTGTAAAAATAAATCTTTAATTATATATCGGAACTGCTACACTCCACACACAATTTGTTGATAGGTATTCTAGCATGTGTAGGTAGCCAGCCATAGGGTAGTTCACTGACGAAGCTTTGGCCCTATAGGTCAAAGCTTGCCCCCCTTCTGTGAGCCCTAGAGACCATTAGGGTCATTTAGGCCTGTAGAGTAGGCCACCTATTATGCCGGTTGGCATCGTTGTTTTCCCACACGAAGTGGGCATCGTTGTTTTTCTGCTAGGACTTTGGCCTTTTCCGGTTTTGGGTACGATACCCCTCCCCCCTTTTTTTTCTTTCTTTCTGTGAGCCTTAGAGACCATTAGGGTCATTTAGGCCTGTAGAGTAGGCCACCTATTTATGCCATTGGGCATCGCTGTTTTCCCACACGAAGTGGGCATGACTATGATGATTTTCTGTGCGGGTATCTTGCCTGAAGGATACCCTTAGGGTGTGTTTATTTATTTTTTCTGTACTCTGGATGTCATGCACACATCTGTTCTTACACACTTTTCTCCACAATGCACCTTACATGCATGCATTGCATTAGTGGATCTAAGGACATTTCTTATTTATGCATCTTTTCATGCATCATACAACGATAGGTCTATTCGTCTGCATATTATAGAGTCATTGATTTAAGTCTTCTGAACCATTAATCCTTGATTCTTTAGGACAGAGCCTCCCTATCTTGCATACATGTAGGACGATTGGTTGTGCCTAGGATTTTAGCTGGCTTCCTTTGTCAGGCAAGGAATAAGCCCAGACTGCATTAGTTAGGTCGTAGATGCTAGTGTTGTGTGTACAACACTACATCTCTTATAGATTTAGGATCTGAAGGTGAGTGGTACGAGTGTACCCCTATACACCTTATTGGTAGGTAAGCTATCCATCCTTTCGGAAGCTATAAATCCTACCCATCCGCGTCACACAGATGACGCCACCTCCTTCCTTCTCTCGTGCATGTCTGAGTGCGTTGTCCCTCTTTCTTTTCTCCAGTTTTCACTTCTCTTAGCCGGCCGGATGTTGACTGAACCCTGTATGACTGATCGAGCCAAGTTGGGACATTCCCCTTTGATTAGGAAAACCTAGAAAATCCCATTGCACTAAACCCATTAGAGAAGATAATTTAACATCCCTAATCGAGAGTTTTCTTAGATCAAGGTCTAAGATGTAATTAACTACGGGGGCTTGCGCCCGTAGGAAACCGATCCCCACAATCAAATAAACCCTATTCGATGCTGATGTATCGAATAGGGGAAATCTCGTGAATTTAGGGTTATAGATATTATTATCCATCGAGGTGCGTAGGTGAAAATCCGCTATCCTCCATGGCTAATCGTATCTATAACTCCATCTGCTCTTCCATCGGTCTGCTTGTGCCGAGTGTAAAGGCCTACGACCATTTTATCCTACGGGATAGTGTGATCGTACCCTTTGCATTCGAACCACACGAGCGGAATCCTTTCGGAGACCCACACCTGTCTTGCGGCCCTCACCCCCCATGCTCGCCTTCGCCCCATAGCCCGTGCTTGCGTTTTCAACCTCGCACTTGTGCAGTCACGCTCACATACCTTGAGGCCCTCTAACCTGTAAGTTAGCATGTCAGTGTCATATTAACTCATATTAGTGACAGGTCGGGTCATGGTCTGAATTTAGTATCCATTTGTTTAATTGGATCGTGTTCATCAGAACAGTTGAAAACCGATCAATTTCGGGTTGGACCTAAACCCGACCTAAAAACCCATTTTAACACCCTTAGCTTTATATTGCATTTAGATTATTCTATGCCAATTTTTTTTTAAAAAAAAAAAATTGCATATATTTAGTTTATATTCATTCACATAATTTTAACTATTTTAAATAATTTATATTTCTTTTACACTTAAATTCTATTTTACTCAGCATGCAATCCTCATGCTCATGGCGACATGGTCCGTTAAATAATAATTTTACAAGAATTATTCCAGCGTGAAAAGCGAGGTTTCAAACACGACGGCAGAATCATCCATAAAAAAAAAAAAAAAATCATTAATTGAGTTTTAATTAGCGCTTGGGAGCATTAAAAAATGTGATTAGTAGAGATGCAGAGCTGCCATCATGCCACATGGCTTTTGATATTTGAAAATGCTGAAAATTTCAAATCTGTTAAGTTATTTTACCTTCTAGGAAGATTATTTTTGATCCATCCTTACAAAATTATCTTGAACGGGCATGAATCTCGAGGCAAAATCAAGTTGGAAACTTCTAAAATTAAAATTGGGACCATCCGAACTCTGATTTCAGTAAACTTATAGTCGAACTGAACGTATCGGAAATACGAACCCAACAACACCAAATTCGACTCAATTTGAGCCCAAATGGGTACAAATCAAGGGTCTGAAGCAATGTTGAAGGGTTTGAACCACAATTTGGATTACCAAACGGTTTCCAAATATGACGTGCTCATAGTCGAATCGAGCGGCTAGACGAGACGAATACAACGAGCCTAAGATCATTGAATTCCTACATCACTAAGGCATTCAAATGTCCATCAAACGGACCATGATCAAATGATTCAACATCGGTCGTCCATCGAAGCCACTCCCCATATGCCCTTGATCTCCCATCTATTTACTAGTCATGCTACTCTAGGAAATCTATAAATAGAGGAGGAAGAGAGAGATCGGAGATCGCTCTTGCCTCCTCGCTCATCCTCAACCACCGCTTGAGTTCCGCCGAACCACCGCCTAACGTCGTTGCTCTGCCAAACCACCACCTGAGGCCCGGACTTCTGCCGGACCACCACTTGAGGCCTGGACTTCCGTCGGACCACCACATGAGGCCCGGGCTTCTATCGGACCATCACTTGAGGCCCGGACTTCCGTCGGACTACCACGTAAGGCTTTGACTTCAGCTGGACCACCACCTAAGGCCTAGACTTCTACCGGACCACCACCTGAGGCTCTGACTTTTGCCGAATCACCACTTGAGGCCCAGATTTCTTCCAGTTCACAACTTGAGGCCCAAGCTTCCGTCGTACCACCACCTGAGGCCCGAACTTTTGTTGGACCACCACCTGACGCTCGAACTTCAGCAGGATCATCACCTGAGGCCCAGACTTCTTCCAGACCACCACCTGAGGCCCGAACTTCTATCGGGCCACCACCTAATGCCCAGAGTTCTATCAGAATACCGCCTTACTACAATGTTCTTTCTGACCCCTATCTCCGGCCAATTACGGTCTTTTGAACCCTTATCTCTTATCTACTATGGTCCTTCCAACCTCCGTCGCCTATTACGGTCCTTCCGACCTACAACTTCGAACAATGATCTTTCTGATCCTAGTCTCTGCCTATTACGGTCTTTCCGACCCCTATCCTATCAACTATGGTCCTACCGACCAAACAAACATGTCTATGTTGATTATTGTAACTCCCACCATGTAATACGCTCTATATGATGTGCATTTTTGACATCAAGCCAAGGCATTCTCCCAAAGAAGGGCCTTATTTATAATCGACTACAAATGCTAGTGGATTCATTCAAACTGGGTCAGGCCCCGTGATTTTTCCCCCTTTTTAGGGGTCTTCACGTAAAAACTCTATTGTCTCTTATGAACGCTACACCCTCTATCTTATCTGCTTATGTGTTTGATCTTCATACAATGCTAAGAAGTTAAGCTTTATATTTCTCTACCACCATGAATACTCCGGGATGCAACAATTATATTTATTTATTTTACCTTATTTTCACCTTATTAAAAAATAAGGTGAAATTGATATTACTTTTTAACACGTCGAAAACAATCAAATTTTTATTCAATCATATTTGAAATAAATAAATAATCAAATATCTTTAAAATATGTATTATTAATTTTACATTCTTTAGATTTGTTAATCACTTAGTAAAAAGTAAAACTTTTTATCATATTGAACACCTTAAGCATTTATTTTTATTTATTCAAAATCAGCTCATGATTGGCTTGAGCTCAAGTGAGTTGAATACAAACAAATTAATATTAATCACCAATTTGGAAAAAAAACCAATTTCAAACAAATAAAAGTTTAAGTAGGCTGTTAATATATGCACGACAAGAAAACGTAACCCGGATTCAACCGAAAAATTTAAGGTTCGGGTCAATTGATATATTGGATTTGGTTCGGATTAGCCTGCAAACCTCGAAACAACCAGTTTAACTCGAAATCGTTCCCGCGTCCTCACCTTCGCCTGCTCATCCTCTCACTCGACGCTTATTGCACTCGCGAGTTGGGTTATGTCAACCAGGGTTAGGGGCGGGTCAAGTCCAAGTCTGAATTTCTAGCTCGTTTGTCTAGTTGGGTCAGGTCAGACCAATTGAAAGCGAGTTAGTTTCAGGCAATTTGAACCTAACCCCGAGCCAAAAATCCATTTTGACAGTCCTAAATTGTAGTAATCTAAATACAAACATATAACAAGCTCTCTCAAGATCAGTTTTTTTTTTTTCTTTTTACACCCCTAAGCTTAGAAAAAAGCCATAATAATAGTTCACATAGTTTTTATCGATCATTAAAATATTTCAAGCTCGGATATAAATAGGCATATAAGAGGTTCCCATCTGTAATCAAATTGAACCATATTTACTTGATTCGTTTAGTATCAATGGCTATCTACCTTCACTTTCCCCTTCTCCCATTCAAAACTAAACAGACAGTTTTGAGATATTCTCCCTCACCTTCTTCTCCTGTTTTTCAGCAAATAACTGTAAAGTTTCAGCCCGTAAGCTGCCTATCAACTGCTACTACAATGTCTTCTTCTCCAGCTCGCCGCTCAGCAAATTTTAAGCCAACCATTTGGGATGATAGCTTCATACGATCGCTGCCAATTGATTTCATGGTGATGGCTTTGTTATCTTATAAATTCTTTTGAGTAATTATGAGCAAATTTTTCTATTAGTAATCTCTCAGATTAATAGAGGTATATCTATTATTATAAATTAAGTTTTTATTAAATATACCATTTTTTTATTCAAATACAAAATGATAAAATAAATTCAACTGATTAGGGTCAAATTTTAATTTGAATATCGTGATTCTAATTTTTCACAGAGGCAAAACCTCTAATTAAGGCATAAATTTTTATTTTATCTAAGGCTAGGTTTTAAACAACTTTATTATTATTTTGTTTTTCATATCATAATTTCTATATATTTTGTTACCTATTTTTTACTTCTTTAAAAAAATTTTGTAATAACAAGTTGTTATTTATAACATCATTAAAATTTTATTTTTTTTTAAAGCAATTTTAAAAAACAGTAAGAAAACCGTCACAAATGAAACATAAGATTATTCCTCCAAATAAATAGTTTCAATCAACAGCCTAATCTTTGATTAGATATTAGCATCGAAGGAATTATTAATCTAGAATCTCTTTTAAGTGCTCACAATGTGTATATACTCATATGCCATTATATTTGTATTTTTATTTGTATATGCACATAAGTGCCTTATTACACATGCATGAATAAGTGTGCATATATGTGAACATACTTATATGTCATTATAACTTATAACTTGTATTTTTATTTGTATATATACATAGTGGAATATATTTGAACCTTTATCTTGAATGTTATATGATTTAATTATACTTATTTGATGAATGATTATAACATCACGCAAGTTCATGAAGGAATCTATACATTCACGTACACAGGAAGAGAAGTATATAGATCAAAGGAATACATGGAAGGAGAAAGTAAGGAGTTTGATTGGCCAGCAACATGGCCTTATCGAACAACTTGAATTTGTGGATGCCCTATGCCAGTTGGGCCTTGATTATCATTTTCATTCGGAGATCAAGAACCTATTGTGTTTCAGTATTTCATCAATGGAGGATATAAATAATTCAATTGAAGAAAACAACCTTAATGGCTCTGCTTTGCTCTTTAGGCTACTAAGAGAACATGGTATCAATAATGCTTCAATACAAAGGTATGTATTGATCTATATAAAGAGTTATGGTTCAAGGGATTTATTCTTTGATGCCCTCAGTGTATATGGTGGTAACAATTTTGTAGACCTTCTTTGAACCTGAATATTCATTTTTTTATATTTATGAAATTTTGACGATAATTTATCATGTTATCCTCTCTTTAATTAGTTTCAGGCTTATTTTCCACTTTCTAGTAAAAATAGTATAGGCTTCTTTTCTATATAAAAATTCATTTTAAACTTATTTAACAACCTAATCTGATATAAAAATGTTATTATGGTAACCATATTATCAATGCTTGATTCATTAGACTGCAATCTTATTTAGAATGCTAACAATGATAATGATTTTCTTTTCAATTAGTAAAGCATCTTAATATTCCCAAAATATGACATTAATGTTAATGAAAGAAACAAGTCACTTAGTTAACTTTCAAATAGTATATCAATTATAGGTCATCATGATAACAAGTATGCCTAAAATGTTCTTTAATCAATTGGCAGAGTAAATGCTTTGATTAGTTGCTTTAAGAAAGAGAGAGAAAATTTGAATCAAAATCATGAACATAATGTCAAAGGAATGCTTAGCTTATATGAGGCTTCATACCTTGCTATGGAAGGAGAAGAAGAATTGGAAGAAGTAGGAAAACTTGCAATGGAGTATTTAAAATGCGTTGATAGATCTTTACTTACACAACAATTTATTGAAGAAATAGATCACGCCTTGGAGTTACCCTTGCATTGGAGAATGTCAAGGTTGCATACTAGGTGGTTCATTGATGCTTATGGGAGACGAGAGAATTTTAATCCCACATTGCTTGAGTTGGCTAAACTAGACTTCAATATGGTGCAGAGTATCTATAAGGCGGAGCTACAAGAATTGTCCATGTAATTTGTTCTTATTGCTTATTTGTATATGTATAGTTCTTCTCATAATTATTTCAAGAAATATTAATGCATCTCCATTTGATCCTTAGGTGGTGGAGAAATCTTGGTCTTGTTTGTGAAGAGCTTGACTTTGTTAGAGATAGATTGGTGGAGAACTATTTATGGTCTTTAGGTATTACATTTCAACCTAATTTTGGGAGAAGCAGGAAAGCAATCACCAAGATTATCTGTCTTGCAACAACAATTGATGATATTTATGACATCTATGGTACCTTGGATGAACTAAAGCTCTTCACAAATACTATTGAAGAGTAAGTAATTGCAACGAATAATTTAATATGCAAAAGTAATTTGATTACTTATTGTTGATAAATATTAAGAAACAATTGTAATTTGATGATCACTAAATGCAAACCAATATATATATACTTAAATTGTTTTGAATTAACTTTCAGATGGAAAATAGATGCAAGTCAACAACTTCCAGATTACATGAAGATATGTTTGATCACAATTTTTAATACAATGAATGATATTGTCACGTCATTCTCACTGGAAAAAGCTTTGGATATTCTTCCATGCCTAAAAAGAGCGGTACGAAAATATTTATTTCAATTAGTGTACTTCACTAGTTAAAAATAGATTAAATCTTATTTCTTAATTTTTTATGCTTAGATATAAATTTATATTAAGATTTAAATTAGTAGGAAAATTTTTGAACTTGCTAAGATAATATATTTGTTTTTTTTCTAACTACAATAAATTATGTTTGTATTATAGTGGGTTGATTCATGCAAATCACAATTACTTGAAGCAAAGTGGTATCACAATGGATACACTCCGACATTGGACGAATACTTAGAGAATGCTTGGGTTTCAATATCAGGAAATTGTGCATTAATCGCACCATATTGTCTAAGTGATGACTTGACTATTAATTCTCTTAATAGTTTTGAGTTTTATCCACCTATCATTCGCTATTCATGCATAATTTTTCGGCTCTATGATGATTTACAAACATCCACGGTAAATACAAGTATTTATTTCATATATAAAAATATAGAATTAATGTTTCCTCCCTTTTTCTATATATTCATAATGTAATGCTACTTGTAAGCTTATTACAGGAGGAGATCAAAAGAGGAGATGTTTCGAAATCAATTCAATGCTATATGAAAGAGAAAAATGTTTCAGAAACAGTTGCTCGAGATTATATTAAATGTTTAATAAGAATTTATTGGAAAAAGTTGAATCATGAATGCATCACATACTCAAATTTCTTGGAGCCTTTTAGAAAAGCTTTAGTTGGTTTACCGAGAACAGCACAATGCTTCTACCAACATCGTGATGGATACGCAGAGTCAAATCATGAAACTAAGGACCAAATCAATTGTATCATAATTGAGCCAATTCCACTTTAAAAGCAACACCCCTTAAAAAGGAGAAATTATTATGTGCGGAGTGCAGACATAGTTTACATCCAGACTCCAATCAAAATAGGCTACGTCATCTGTACACAGCTTGGGTACAACCTTGCACGGAAGTATGTATAATGCACATCATATGTACAGTCGTGTGACCAATTTTGATTAGAGTCCAGACGTATCCGCATTCCGTATATAATAATTTCTTCTTAAAAATAGAGTTTCCTTTTCCAATTATATGTTATGTGTAATTTAGCTCATGATCGGCTTTGTTATCCAATTAATTAAATATTGTAATTTTCTTTAAGTATTAAGAAGAGATTTTTCTATTTGAAGTAATCATTAAGAAGAGATATTTCTAATTGATCCACACTTAAGCTTAGTTTAGGACAACTTTTTTTGCTTTTTAAGTGTAAATTTTAGTAAAAAGAATTTTTGAATTCAAAATCTTTGTATTAGGAAGCTGCTTTAAGAAGAAGTAAAAAAGTTATTCTAAATGAAGCTTAAGAATAAATTTCTTACTATTTTCTAGAGCAAGTTTGTGGTACAAAAATTTCTTAAAATAAACTAAAAAATGTCCCAAATAAAGCCTTAGATTGGGGCTATATTAATATTATTTTTATGTTCTAATAGATATAATTTTTTTCATTCAAATATAAAATTTTAGTTTAGTTATAAGAGTTTTATAGATGTAATGACTTCGATATTGATATATCATTAAAAAATTATCTTGATCGGGCACGAATCTCGAGGCAAAAATCAATTTGGAAATTTCAAAAATTAAATCCAGAATCATCTGAACTCCGATTTCAGCAAACTTATAGTCAAACTGAGCTTCTAGGAAATACGAACCTAACGATACCAAATTCAACTCAATCCGAGCCAAAAGGAGTCCAAATCGAGGACCCAAAGCGTTGTTGGAAAGTTTGAACCACAATTTTGGATTAGCAAACGATTTCCAAACATGACATACTTATAATCAAATCGAGCAGCTCGACGAGACGAATCCAATGAGCCCAAGATCGCCGAATTCTGTTATCATTAAGACCTTCAAATGTCTAATGAACGGTCCATGAACAAAGGATTCAGTATCGGCCGTCCATCTGAACCACTATATTTGTCTCTGATCTCTCATCTATTTACGAGCCATGCCACTCCAGAAATCTATAAATAAACCCCTCATTTCTCTTGAGAGGGGACTCCAAGCCATAAGAGAAGGAGGAATGAAGAAGAGGAGAAGAGAAGAAGAGGAGGGAAGAAACTCCTCCTCGACCACCGCCGGAATTCCGTACGACTTCCAAGTAACACCGGAATTTCGCCCGACTTCCACGGGATGTCGAAATTCCGCCAAACCTCTAAGCGACACCGTAGTTCTGCCTGAATACCATCTAAAGCCAAAGTTCTCCTCAGCCGCCAACTGACATCGAACTTCTACTCGACGCCAGACCTCCGCTCGTCGCCAAGTTTTTACCCGATGTCGGACTTCTACCGATTGTCGAACTTTCACCAGACATCTATCCGATCCTGGATTTATGTCCATTGTTGGACTTCTGCCTGACACCATCCTTTTGACCTTCATCGTTAGATAATGGTCCTTCTGACTTACGTCGCCCACCGACTACAGTCCTTCCGACCTCTATCGCCCGTCGATTACGATCATGCTGACTTATGTCGCCCACCAACTACAGTCCTTCAAACCTTTATCTCCCACCGACAACGGTCTTGTTGGCTTATGTCGCCCACCGACTACAGTCCTTCCAACCTCCGTCGCCCTCCGACTACGGTCCTCCTGACTTACGTCGTCCACTCTAAGTCTTACTACAGACCTTCCGACCTCCATCGCCCGCCGACTACAGTCCTGGTGACTTATGTCGTTCACTGACTACAATCCTTTCGACCTTCGACTCCAATCGACTACGGTCCTCCTGACTTACGTCGCCCATCGATTATAGTCCTTCCAACCTCCGTCGCTAAATAACGGTCTTTATAACCTCCGTCACCCGCCGACTATGATTCTTCTGGCATCTGTCACCAGACTATGGTCCTTCTTACCAAATGAACACGTCAACAATGATTCTTTGTATTCCTACCATGTAATGTACTCCATATGATGTATATCAAGCCAAGGACTTCCCCTATGAAGGGCATCATTTGTAATCAACTGCAAATAATAGTGGATTCATTCAAACTGGGCTTGGCCCCATGGTTTTTCCCCATTTTCAGGGGTTTTCCACGTAAAAATATTGGTGTCTCATATGAATGCTACTCCCTCTCTCTTATCTGGTTGCGTGCCAGATTTTTGTACAATGCTAAGACGTTAAACTTTATATTTCTCTACCGCCGTGAATACTCCTGGACGCAACTGATATAAATAATATCAATTAAAAATTAAACAATATGTTCTTTAATTTAAGATACTTTATTTGATCAATTCTTCACCAGCAACAGTATGATCGCAAGCATATTATTGTCAATTGGCATAAATTCATTTATTTATTATGAACTAAGAGCTCATTTGAACACAAATTTATTTTTTTTTAATTATAATTCTTACACATATCTACTATGTAGTAAACCATGCCAGAGAACCTTTATGCATAATGTATATTAAATTATGACAGAGCAACCTTATGTTATTTTTTAACTTACATCTTCAACATCATTAAGTTAAATAATCTAGCTTTATTTTTAATTACTTCTTTAACTTTTTATTACCTATGGTATCCACTTGTGTTTGCTCAAGATTTAAATGAGATAATGAATGCGATTACATGATTTTATAAACTTTGACGTTAATGACAAATAAGGATATAAATGGAAATTTTATTACTGGAGCTTGTTGGATATTAGTTCATGATATATTTGTTGAGATTACACACAATTTGGCTAGCTTACATTATATTTGAATGAGTTTTCATAAGATTATAGACACATCTTACAAGTAATTATCAACCATGACGAGTCAACTAGTAATGGTATTTCAAACCGAGAGTGGATGAAAGACAAAAATAAATTTATATGGGACACATTTGTGTCTTCAAAGAGCATTTCTCAATCACAAGAAAAAACTCATATAAAGGGAGGACCTGTAGAAAATTTAAAATAACTTGAATTTAGGTTATAAATCAAGTAGTAGCATCACACAAAACCAATTATACACTCAGATACATAGATTTTTATATAAAAAAAAAAAAAAGAGAGAGAATTGAGTGATGTATATACTACCAAGATATGCTTTTATAGATTTTGATAAACCGGGGCAGCTGGCCCAACACCTGGGCCAACCCCTCGTATATAGCAGGGTTTAGGCCTATTGATTTCTCCCCTAGTGGGTTATGTCCCTTCCTGTGGGATCTACAGCTTAAGTAGAGTGAGAGAGAATGAGGGATTATGAGAGAAAGTTTGAATTATGAGGGTAGCTTAGTCCTTTTGGGAGTTATTTTGTGTGTGTGTGTGTTTTATGCGAGTTATTTTGTGTTTTCTTTTTTTAGTTTTTTTATGGGAGTTATTTTGTGTGCTTTATGTGGTAGGGTCTTATTAGGGTTATGGTTATCTTGAGTTTTTTTTGAATTTTTGTGGTGCTTTGGTGTTCTTGGGCTCTAGCGGCATCTAAAGATTTGGGAGAGATAGATACTCCTCTCGAATTGAGGATCAATTTGTTGATGGAATTTTTTAAAACGGGTTTTTTTGAAAAAGATCGGTTTTCTTTGGAAATTTAAAATTGACTTTTAATTTGAACCTTGAGACTAAACATCCCATTAGAAGAGTCATTCCACTTTGTGAAGTGGAGATAAGCCTTCAGAATGGGGTTTAAATCTAAGATTACAAATCTTGATTCGAATATCATGATTATATTCGAGAAAAAATTGCATATGACCTCGGAAGATCAAAATGGGGTTTGGTCTAATTTCTAACTACAATATTCTAAGTAGATTATCGGTGATCTCATGCCCAAAACCTTATGAATAAGTGATGTATCTTCCCTAAGGAAGAAAATATCACTTTTTGACAATTATTTGGGCATGACGATAACAATCGTCGTTGGTTGACTTTTTTCCAAAGAATACTAATTTAAGTTTTGAAAGTTTCTTTTGTGAAATTTGGAATTAAGTTTGAATTTTAATTCTGAATTCAAATAGACCATTAGAGATGATATATTGCCTCGAAAGGCAGAGATAAAATCTCCCAACTGGTTCAGATCAAGAATTATAGATTTTCTCTTAGCTATCGTAGTTTGATTTGAAGGAGAACCGCATATGACCCCTTGAGGGTCAAAATTGGGTTTTAATCTAAAATCGGACCATGGTAATTAAGAGAAAAAGATCGTTAATTTCATACTCGAATTGATGTTAACACATGATAAATCTCTTCGAAGAAAGAGAATATCATCCATTAGCCATCATATGAATATGACGATAACAATCATTATGAAGTAGATTTCCCAAAAGAAATATCAAATGAATTTTGAAAATCAATTCGGGTTTTAAATCTCCTACGAGGGCAAGCCTTCATAGTTAATTACATCGTAAGAAGATAGAGTCTCCTATAAAAACTCTAGATTAAAATAGTAGCGCAATTTTATTAAAGATTTTCTAAGAGTGACATAAAAAAGAAGTGAATTTTGGAATTTCAAAAGTGAAGGGATCAAAATTGAGCACTTATTAACAAAGTCAAGGGAAGATAGGCAGGGAACACTTTGAGATTTTGGAACCATCCAGAAGTGTCCCAACTTAATCTAAATGTTATGCTTTATGTTTTAGATTGAAAAAAAGATTTAGTTAAAGTTGAATGAATTGTTAGAAATTTATGATTATATTTTCGGAGGTTGGGGTCTTATAATCCAAGATCTGTCTCAGATCTTAAATCTAAATTTGCACACTAAATCACAGTTGTCCGAACCTAACTAATGCAGTACAAAATCTTGACTTACCCCGATCTAGATTGGGGAGCCAGCTAATCACCTAGTTAATTTTAAATACATGAGTTCGATCATTTTTATGAAAAAGTGGTAGGAATATTTTTATTAAAGTTTTGAAGAGTTGGGGTCGACTTCTAGAGATGGTCTTAAGTGGCCCTTTGATTTATGCTGGGTGAAAATGCTAAATACTGATGTAATTAAAATTTAAACTCTTTTAAATATGCTTCTAATGTAATACATGCTAGTCGACACATTTAAATCATATATGCTTGAAATTTTTTAATGAGGTTTAAAAATAGTTTTTTAGAAGATTGGGCTTCCCTAGGTCCTACACCTCATCCTCATAGGTCAGATTATACGAACTCTACTTGCAGGTGGTGAAGTGTCTAAATAAGGAAAGACGAAATGCAGTAATATGTATGTGACCCCGGGGGTGATCCCTAGCTAATTCCCTATATTCATTATCTTTTTATATTTTTAACTCCTAAAATTTTAAAATTTTAATTATGAGTATAAAATATTTACACCCTAGCAAGCCTCACGTATCCAGGTTTGTTGCGTCCAGGAGTATTCACGGCGGTAGAGAAATATCATATTTAACGTCTTAGCATTGTACGAAAATCCGGCACGCAATCAGATAAGGAGAGAGGGTCTAGCATTTATGAGACACCAGGATTTTTACGTGGAAAACCCCTGTAAAAGGGGGGAAAAACCACGGGGCCTAGCCCAGTTTGAACGAATCCACTAGTATTGCAGTCGATTACAAATGAGGCCCTTCCTTGGTGGAAGGGGTTAGCTTGATGTACATCTTATGGAGTACATTACATGATGTAAATACAAAGAATCACTATTGACATGTTCGCTTTGTTAGAAGGACTGCAGTCGGCGGGCAACGTAGGTCAGGAGGACCGTAGTCAGCTGGCGACGGAAGACTGTAGTCGGCGGGCGACGTAAGTCAGGAGGACCGTAGTCGGAGGTCAGAAAGACTGCAGTTGGCGGGTGACATAAGTCAGGAGGACCGTATTCAACGGGCGGCGGATGTCGGAAAGACTGTAGTCGGCGAGCGACGTAAGTCAGGAGGACCGTAGTCGGCTGGCGACGGGGGTCGGAAGGACTGTAGTCTGACGACGAAGATCAGTAGGATAGCGTCAGGTAGAAGTCCAGCAATGGAAAGAAATGCATCTTCGCATAGACGTCCAGCGAAGTCCGATAACCGGCAGAAGTCCGGCGTCGGGTAGAAACTTGGCGAAGAGTGAAGGTCCGACGTCGGATAGAAGTCCGACGTCTTTGGTTGCAGAGGAGAACTCCGGCTTCACTTGGGCGGAGTTTCGGCGTCAGGAGGGAACTCTCTTGTAAATTGGGAAGAATTTCAGCATCCCATTGAAGTTGGGAAGTATTCTGGCGTTCTCCCGAATATCCGGCAGAGTTCCGGCGTCTTCAGGCGGCAGGAAGAGCTCCGGCGGTGGTCGAGGAGGTGAGGAATCTCATTTTCCCCTTTCTCCTCTTCTTCTTCTCTCTCTTCACTTGAGTCCCTTGGTGTAGAATGAGGGCTCTATTTATAGTTTTTCTGGAGTGGCATAGCCTGTAAATAGGCGTGAGATCAAGGGCGAACAGGGAGTGGTTTGAATGGACGGTCGATATCGAATCTTTTGATCATGCACCGTTCATTAGACATTTGATGGCCTTAATGATGTCGGAATTCGATGATCTTGGGCTCGTTGGATTCGTCTCGTCGAGCCGCTCGATTCGAGTATAAGTTCGTCAAAATCAGAGACCGTTTGGTAACTCAAATTGCGGTTTGAACCTTCCAACAGTGCTTCGAACCTTTGATTTGGACTCATTTGGGCTCGGATTTGGTTGATCTTGGTGTCGTTGGGTTTGTATTTCCGAGACGCTCAGTTTGACTGTAAGCTCGCTGAAATCGGAGTTCATATGCTCCCAAAATTAATTTTTGAAGTTTCCAACTAAGTTTTGCCTAGAGATTCGTGCCCGATCAAGATAATTTTGAGATGACGTATCAAGGTTAAAACAAAAAGCGGTACACAAACATCAAAAAATTGAGAAAACCAGATAATTCTATACGTAATCACATTAACACATAATATCTAACCAAATTAATTAATAAATATACATAGGCAAACTTCCTTGTTTAATACAACCCAGGGTCTACAGAAAGTAAAGTTGTCGGGCACCACTGATAACAACCCGAATTCTAATCATAATAAGGACGCAAGTGACTTTGAGTGGGATACTTTTTGTCTTCAATTCTTCAATCTTCTCTCCTTCGGGCTCCTTGGATTGTTCGTAATAGGCCACCCAAATGAAAAATATGGCTCTTCCTTTAAGGGGAATGCCACCCTTTAAGCTTTAGGTATAAAAAAGGTGATCAAAATTTGGACTTCAAAATAGAAATAGCATATTCCCCTAAGGGGTATCCTTTTCTCTTTGGAATCCAACCTATGAATCTATGTATCTTGACTCAAAGTTCGGCTTTCAAAACTCAATACTCTTAAATAAATTATATTAATATGAAATAAAAATTTTGGACTCTCCTTCAAGGTTATCATATGCATTTAAGAAATCAAAATATATCCTAAGCAGTTATATATATGTGCAAAAAAAAAGTAAACACACTGACCATGCTATTTTTATTATTTGGGGGGTTTAGCAGCTGAAGCACCTGTATCAAACACATTTATAATTAATTTTTTATTTAGCCCCCTTTATATTGCCCTAAATGAGCATAATCACCTATAAAAATTTTAGTGAACATCCAAATTATTTCTATTCTAAGAATAATCTAGCTGTCAAATACATCATATCATCTACAAAGTGAAGTAAATGTAAGCAAACACATCAAAAAATTTCATTCACAGCATGCAATGAAATCTCAAAAAATTTAACAAACAATAGAAAAGTAAACACCAGCCTAGCCTAGATCTAGAGTCGATTGTCCTAGAAAATCATCTAAAGTGTGTGTAAAAGGTCGTGTGAATAAGGTAGATCCTAAGCTGAGTAGCTAGTTAGAGTTGTCTAAAGTTTAAGTTTGTTAAGGCTCAAGGGAAGTTTTATGTTAAGGTTTAAGTATTAATGTGTTAAGGATTGATTTGAGTGTAAATTTTAATCGTTATATGATCACTATGTTTGTTTCACACCTAGACCATGAAGTTTATTTCACCTACGTTGGGGCTAAGCTAATAGCCTCGTAGGCATGGGTTACCTAGTAATAATCGGGGTTAATTAAGTTAATTTATGTTAGATAAAATTAAAGGTAAATTAATATTAAAAATATTAGTTAATTATTGATTTTAATAAATGTGTCGAGTGTTTTATTATTAAAATTAGAAAATTTTGGAATTTTTAAAGAATTATTGCATTTTTTGAATTATTTTAATGTATTAATAAAGGGGTTAAAAGTTGACTTTTAAAACTAAAGTTAATCTTAAAGATTTTAGTTTTTTAACAAATATTAGACCTTTTTACGAGTAATTAGACTAGCATGTTTAATTTGGAGTTTTCTATGAAAAGTTATGAATTTTTGAAGTTTAAGACTAGATTTTGACTTGAGTTTGACCAAAATGTAGACTTTTTTACTTTGATCAGATTTTGGAGATTTGACATTTTTAAAAAATATTAGATTTTATTTTGAGTTATTAGCTTTTGAGTTTGATTGATTTGAAATTTCCTAAAATTAGTTATGAATTTTAGAAATTTAAATATTTAATGAATTTTTTTAATTATTTTAATTAGAGTGCCCTTTTAATGATTTGAGCCCAAACAAGTCCCAAACTCCTTGAAATCATCTCCAAAGATTAGAAATGATCTAAGAAGAGATCAGAAAGTGTTTAAGAAATTTATAGAATTTTTAATTATTTTTAATTAATTAAATTGATTAAACATTGATTTTTAGTAAAAAATAAATTAAGGTTGAATTTGATGTCAAATTAAATTGATTTCAGTTTTCACATATTAAAGATTGAATTATGGTCAGTTAGAGGTATTTTGTGCATTTTTTGGTTTAATATTTGATTTATTAGAATTTTTATAAGGCTAGAAGGTTAATTAAGGGATTAACTCTAAGTATATTAATTAGGAAGCCTAATGATCCCTAAAATCAATGGGATAATTTCTATGAAAGGGTAATGTCACTAAGTTTTTTAATTCAAAATCTCAAGTCAAGGGAACATGCATCCTAATTGTTACAAATTTCTAAGTCATCTACACATGTCCTTAATTTTTGTGATTAAGGGTGTCACTAAGTTGTATGGGGTTAAATCAATTTTGCTAACCCTTATACATCACATATACAAATACACAAACATAGCAATCAATTCCTTAAATCTGGGTAACATTGATTAGTAGTGGGGATGCCCATAATTTCATCTTCAATCAAGTCATAGACTAATTGAGAGTGACTTTGGTGGATACAAGGAACTATGGACTGATGATGGGCACGGGGAAGGTGGAGACAGAAAGATGAAGACGAGTAAGAGCATCTGTAGGGGAGTAGTATTAACCATACATGAGATGCATATGAGGGGCGATTTTTTCCATTGGAGTTAGGTGGCATTCATTTTATCCTGAGAATGAAGTGGTTGTAAAGCTTAGGAAATACCAAGGTTAATTGGGGGGCACTAACCATGGATATGGTGGTGGAGGGGTGAAGAGTAGTGATAAAGGGGAGATGCAAGATTATCCAAATCCATGGTGACCCTCAAAACCATGGTGAGGAGCATATAGGAGGTGGGGAGAGGAGAGGTTTCTTGGTGGAGCTACAAAGATTAGAGTGGATTATATTTGAGGAGGGTGGAGATATTCCTCTTTCAGTACAATCGTTGATACTGTTGACCTCATTTCTATATAAGATCACTAGGACCTACCTAGATTTCTTCCTAGTGGCTTGATGATTGTAAGGTGTCCACTTGTCAATCATGTAGGTTCCAGTGAAAATTCAATCCAATCTCAATTACACTTCTCAATTCAATCTTTAGTCCAATCTTCAGATTATAAACTCTAATATAACTTTCAACTAACCTTTAATAAACCTTCAGATCATATCCAATAAATCCCAATGATTCATTTAATTATCATTGATGTGGGTAATTCAAACTCAATCATTCAAACCCAAAATCCAATATAAAACCAGGATTCTAAACTAAATCCTAGGGTTTGGGTGATTTTCTATCACCTTGAAATTTAGTCAATTGACCTCTGAATCATGATCTATTAGTTGCATATTGATTAGGTACGTCCCTAAAATTGAACCTTCAAATTTGAGCTCAATTTGAGGCATCTTACCCCATAAATTGAATTTATTTCAAAAGGCTATAAAACCTTCAAATATTTATAACCTATGCCACTAAACCCTCCACCTTATGGAATTTGACCTAGGAACTCTCCCAATGCCTTTGATCACATCCATGACCTCTATTATGACTTCTTGATCAATAATCCAAACTTTGCTAGACTCGGTTTGACTCAGAGTTGACAAGGGGTCAAAATGACCGAAATGCCTTTTAAGGGGGATTTTGGACTTTTCCCCAAAACTCAACATAGCTCAACCTTATCAACATTTGAAACCTATCCCAATTAATCTTAAAAATCACTAAGGACACATTAGACTCAATCCCATCCTTTAATTTGACTTGGTTGACCAAGTCAACCGTGGTTGACCAAAATGCTCCTTAAGGATTCAAAAGGCCATTTCAAACCAAATGAACTTCTCTTGACTTAAAACCACTCCCACTGAGTTGATATGATTAATTTAAACTCAATAGACCCAACCCTTGACCTTAGATCAACTTGGTTTACCAAGTGAATCAAGTTTGACTAAACCTCTCATACACCTTTATCTCTTTCAAGTTCTTTGACCAAGGCCTTGCCAAACCCTTTCAAACTCATGGGTTTATTTTTTTCCACAGCATTTAATGAGGGTCCCAACAAATCTAGTGCATGATATAGCATAATAAATACTCATATAATTTGCAATTAGTTCCAAAAGTAAAAAAATATATATATCCTTATTTTTCCCATTATCATCGCATGTGATTTGTTTAGATGATTTTTGTTATGCTAAAAAGATGTTGAGTAAAATAATTTGTGAAAATGAAATGTTGTGTATTATAAATATTTTTTTTAGTTGGCTGATTAAGTAAATAAATGGAGGAGATTATTTTCTTATATTTGATTTGATTTAAAATTTATTCAAATGGAAAAAAAGGGTTGGATATTTATCCATGTCGGGTTGGTAGCCAATGACAGTGGCAACATAAGTAGAGGGCGGCCAATGGTGACAGTCCCCTGTGGCAGTAATAGTGGACGACTAGTGGGCAATGATAATGGCAACAATAACTAGTTGCAAGTGACGGCGATGGTGGTTGGCAATACTTCACACAAGAGTGTATTTAGAATTTATCAAAATCTGGCGACTTCCCCAAATATAAAAAATGAACTAGATTAAAATTTATAAATATATTAAAATTTTACTTAGCATTTGTTTTCTTTTCAAACAATCACTAAGAATTTCAAAAATACTACATTTGATTTACTTTACACAAGTATTACTTACAACAAAATAACCTCTTAAACAAACTTTCTCATGTGGTAAGCATGAATTTCAAAAATCACAGAACAATCATTCATAAAAAGTAATCAAGGAAGGATTCGTTTGGGACAACTTTCTAATGGGGGCTGTGGAGTAATCTAAATAATTATGAAAATAATTTAGGGCTCTATCAATCCCTAAACAATGCTTATATTTTTTTGACATAAAAATTATAAAAACCTCACTTAATATACATAATTATAGGTACTGACTCAAGTAATAGAGAAGAGTATCGATCTCACGATGAAGAATGTAAATACAAGTAATAATACTGTCAACTACAATTGTAATAATTATCCTACTCAATAAAAATAAATTTTGGTGGAAATTCAATCACTTAATTTAAAATAATAAAAAATTAAATCAAATACTATTTGTATAAAATATTTTGGATTGATGGAATATAAAATATAATATATTTCCTAATGAATCTCTTTTATATTTGTGTTATTTAGAGCATATATATCACTGACCCCTCAGTCGAGCGTGAAGAGATAAATGACAGATTAAATCATCAACCTCAATACAACTCTAAACTCTCATAGTCTGTCACCCAATAAAAAATATAGAAGAGTAAGAAAAGTATGTACTGTTAAAACACCCTCATTATAACTCATCTCTATAAATTTAGTACATGTCAAGCACCATGTGTATGCTTATTTCATACCAATCCAATATACCTGGTTGGGTCTACTTTATATTCATAAGCTCCACATTACACCTGAAATTAACTACACATATGGTCACTATGTGTATTAAATGAAGATCAAATATATTAAAAAAATAATTAAATTATTATTTAAGAGAATTTATTTGTACTCCATACTCCATTTACATCATCAATTCAAAATTAGATAATTTAACCAAATATAAAGAACAAGTGAAGCAAACTCATTTTAATTAATTACACAAAAGAAAGAAAGTAGAAAAAAAATCACTTATCCTCTATACTTTTGCTTGAACTTACAGAATTACTTACACAAATATTGACCAAACACTCTTATGAAGTGTATCAGTGCTCTCTGAATTCACTTAGTTTCACTCCTAAGAAAATTATAGAGAAGCACTACGAAGACTAAAACTAACTAAGTGACTGAACTCTTTTACTAACATTACATATGAACTATTTATAGAAAAACACAGAAAATGAACTCTAGCGTCGCGGCGCTCTAGACACTTTCGCCGCAACGCCCATAAAATGAACTAACTCTAAAACATTGAAGTGGACCCTCTGCGCGCTTGCTGACGTGGACCCACTATTTCATGAATCAGCTCGTCACTTCGCTGGAAGATTATGTCCTAATTGGTTATAATTGTAGCATTGTGTCGCTGCAAATGGTTAAGCATTGTAGCGTCCACGCTGTACTCCCCTTACCTTAGCGTCACTGGAAATTGGTGCCAAGGTGATGTGTAGATAGAGATTGGGCTTTGTAGCACTAGCTCCTCCAACGCCACGATGTTGTCAAATAGAGACTGGGTGTCAGCAAAACCATGTTGGGTGCTCCAGCAGTGTCAATGATGGCACTGCGGTGATTAGGGGTGTCAATATTTGACACGACACGAAAACCCGACCCGGAAAATCCGGGTTGAACCCGACCCGATTTCAAAATGGGTCGGGTTCGGGTTGACCCGGCGGGTTGACGGGTCAACCCGCCAACCTGTTTAATTCGAAAAATTTCGAATCCCGCCTCTGCCCGCTGCCTTCCCGCGCTGCCCGCCGCACGCCTGCCCGCGCTGCCCGCTGCGCGCCCGCCCGCGCTGCCCGCCGCGCGCATGCCTACGCTGCCCGCGTGCCCAGCGCGCCCGCGTGCCGGCGCCCGACCGCGCCCGCCGCGCGCCCGCGTGCCCAGCACTGCCAGTGCGCCCGACCACGCCCGACCTGTCCCGCTCGCGTCCGCCCACCGCGCTCGCGTCCTCCGCCGTCCGCCGCCGCAGTTCCGGCGCCGGCCACCCAAACCGGGTCGGGTCGTGTCAACCCGGTAACCCGCCGGGTCGGGTCCGGTTTCGGTTTTTCGACCCGTTTGTCTACCCGGGTCGGGTTAGGGTTGACCCGTTTGAACCCGGGTCAGTTCCGGGTTTTACCCGAACCCGACCCGTGACCCGAAATTGACACCCCTAGCGGTGATATAGTGTCTGAGTTCTCGCCATTGTATAGTACTTAAAATTTCATGCCTTTTTTTGTATTTTTCCTAGGCCAAATTTTATAAATTAAGAAGCGTGATAATAATCAAAATTAGTAAAAAAAGCATGAATTAATAAAACTTTAAATATGAGCAAATATGCTATATGCGTATTCTTAAATGCGCTAATTAATTTAGCGTAATAAGAAAACGTCATTTAATTGAGCGTATTAAGTCATGCGTAGAAATATGGGGGATAAAGAGAGAGAGAGAGAGAGAGAGGTGACATTTGACAGCGGAGAGGGAGAGAGAGGGAGTTGGCAGCGGAGGGAGTGGAGTGGAGAGAAATCACCATGTGCAGAGAGAGTATGTTAAACAAATTTTAAATATTTAAATTAATTTTTTAAATTATAATATATTACTTAAATTAGTATTTTAATGGATTTTAAGATATTTAATCATTATTTTAACTTATTTTTAAATATTTATTTATTCAACTCATTTTTCTTTTTTAATTTTTTTAGATATTTAATAATATTACATAAAATTTTTTATGCTATTTTATGTTTAAATATAATATAATTATTTATATTCTAAAATTATTTTGTCATCCAATTAATATTTTAAATATAGATTGAAAGTTATTTTTAGAAAAAAATTCATAAGAATTTAAAATTATTTAGATTTTTTAAAATTATTAAGAAAATACAAATTAAAGACAGTTTTTAAAAGGCAGATTTTTAAGTATATGATGAAATATTAAATAAAATAATAAACATTTTTAATTCAATTTAACTACTGAAAATCAATTCATTAAAAAATAAAAATATTGAATAAAATAATTAATATTTTTATTCAATAAGATAATTACTAATTAAATTATATTATTAATATTCAATATAAATTGTTAATTAAATTATTATTTTATAAATATATAATAGTATTAGGTTTTAAAATAAATATAATATAAATTAAATAACTAATTAAAATTTTTAATAAATTATCATATTTAACTAAAACTGTAGTAGAACTTATAAAAATAACTAAAATATTCATTTACATCTTCTTTCTCCCGTTCTCTCTCACTTTCTCTCTCTTGGCATTCATCTCTCTCTCTCTCTCCCTCCACTGTCAACTGTGATATGACTGTTACTTCTCTTTCTCTCAGTTGTTTCTCTCTCCATCCTCCCTCTTTCTAGGCCTTACTAAATACGCCAAATAAAATAGTTTTCTCTTATTACCCCAAATTAATTAGCGCATTTCCAAATACGCTATATAATATAGCGTATTTGCTTATATTTAAATTTTTATTAATTCACGCTTCTTTTACTAATTTTGATTATTATCATGCTTCTTTCTAAAATTTGGCCTTTTTCCTACACAGCGCAATTAAAATAACACGATTTCACATGCAATTTAACATATAAAATATAACATTATGTACACTCATCACTTTCTTACTATTTTTTAATACAACTTTTTAGTATAAAAATTTCTAATTCAATAAATTTATATTAAAAAGATGCTTTAAAAAGTACTAAGAAAACTATTTCAAACAAAGCCCAAGTCCTAATCAAAGCTTAAGAGCATTAAGAAGTATTGTGAAGGAGGTCTGAGGGATCACAGTCGATGGGCAATCAAACCTGACCAAACACACATAGCTTTATATTGCATTTATATTATTTTATGACAAATAAAAAATAATAATTGCATATATTTATTTTATATTCATTCACATAATTTCAAATATTTTAAATAATTTATATTTCTTTTACGCTTAAATTCTATTTTACTCAGCATGCAATCCTCATGCTCATGGCCCTTTAAATAATAATTTTACAAGAATCCCCGCGTGGGAAGCGAGGTTTCAAAGACGACGGCAGAATCATCCATCAAACATCATTAATTGAGTTTTAATTAGAGCTTAGGAGCATTAAAAGATGTAATTAGTAGAGATGCAGATCTGCCTTCATGACACGTTGCTTTTGATACTTGAAAATGCTGAAATTTTCAGATCTGTTCATTTATTTTACCATCCAGGAAGATTATTATATTGATAATAGGGTTGTTTAAAGAACCGGCCTTTGTTTGTCGAATAGCTCTCATTAAAAAATAAGCTCAAATTGAGCTTACTTTTTGTTATTTCAAGCTCGGATATAAATAGGCATATAAGAGGTTCCCATCTGTAATCAAATTGAACCATATTTACTTGATTCGTTTAGTATCAATGGCTATCTACCTTCACTTTCCCCTTCTCCCATTCAAAACTAAACAGACAGTTTTGAGCTCTTCTCCAGCTTTTCAGCAAATAACGGCAAATTTTCAGCCGGCCGTAAGCTGCTTATCAACTGCTGCTACAACATCTTCTTCTCCAGCTCGCCGCACAGCAAATTTTAAGCCGACCATTTGGGATGATAGCTTCTTACAATCGCTGCCCATTGATTTCTTGGTGATGGCTTTGTTATCTTATAAATTCTTTTGAGTAATTATGAGGAATTTTTTCTATTAGATCTAATATCTTAGAATAGAGGAATATCTACTATTATAATTTAGGCTTTTATTAAATGTGATATTAATGCAAAATGATAAAATAAATTCAGCTGACTTAAAACCCATTGGTTCAAATTTTAATTTTTCACAGAGGCAAAGCCTTTAATTAAGGCATAATATTTGTGAACATACTTATATGTCATTATAAATTATAAATTGTATTTTTATTTGTATATACACATAGTGGAATATATTTGAACCTTTATCTTGAATGTTATATGATTTAATTATACTTTTTTGATGAATGAGTATAACATCACACAAGTTCATGAAGGAATCAATACATTCATACAGGAAGAGAAGTATATACATCAAAGGAATACATTGAAGGAGAAAGTGAGGAGTTTGATTGGCCAGCAACATGGCCTTATCGAACAACTTGAATTCGTGGATGCCCTATGCCAGCTGGGCCTTGATTATCATTTTCATTCAGAGATCAAGAACCTATTGTTTTTCATTATTTCATCAATGGAGGATGAAAATAATTCAAATGAAGAAAACAACCTTAATGGCTCTGCTTTGCTCTTTAGGCTACTAAGAGAATATGGTATCAATAATGCTTCAAAGCTAAGGTATGTACCAACATATATTTATATGGATTATTTAGTTCAACTTAAATATATATAAAGAGTTATGGTTCGAGGGATTTATGATTTGATATCCTTAGTGTATATAGTGGTAACAAGTTTTCACACCTTTTTTGAACCTAAATACTCATTTTTTCCATGTATAAAATTTGGACGATGATTGATCATGTTATCCTCTCTTTAATTAGTTTCATGCTTACTTTTCACTTTTCAGTAAAAAAAGTATAGGTTTCTTTTCTAAATAAAAATTTATTTTAAACTTATTTAACAACCTAATCAGATATAAAAATGTTATTATGGTAACCAAATTATCAATGCTTGATTAAATTAGACTGCAATCTTATTTAGAATGCTAACAATGATAATGATTTTTTTCTACTAGTAAACATCTTAATATTCACAAAATATGGCATTAATCTCAATGAAAGAAACAAGTCACTTAGTTAACTTCAAATAGTATATTCTTCTAGGTCATCATGATAACATTTATGCCTAAAATGTTCTTTAATCAATTGACAGAGTAAATGCTTTGATTAGTTGCTTTAAGAAAGAGAGAGAAAAGTTGAATCAAAATGATGAACATAATGTCAAAGGAATGCTTAGCTTATATGAGGCTTCATACCTTGCTATGGAAGGAGAAGAAGAATTGGAAGAAGCAGGAAAACTTGCAATGGAGCATTTAAAATGCATTGATGGATCTTTATTTACACAACAATTTATTGAAGAAATAGATCACGCCTTGGAGTTACCCTTACACTGGAGAATGTCAAGGTTGCATACTAGGTGGTTCATTGATGCTTATGGGAGACGAGAGAATTTTAATCCCACATTGCTTGAGTTGGCTAAACTAGACTTCAATATGGTGCAGAGTATCTATAAGGTGGAGCTACAAGAACTATCCATGTAATTTGCTCTTCTTGTTTATTTGTATATGTATAGTTCTTCGCATAATTATTTCAGGAAATATTAATGCATCTCCATTTGATCCTCAGGTGGTGGAGAAATCTTGGTCTTGTTTGTGAAGAACTTGACTTTGTTAGAGATAGATTGGTGGAGAACTATTTAATATCGTTAGGAATTATATTTCAACCTAATTTTGGGAGATGCAGGAAAGCAATCACCAAGATTATTAGTCTTGTAACAACAATTGATGATATTTATGACATCTATGGTACCTTGGATGAATTAAAGCTCTTTACAAATACTATTGAAGAGTAAGTAATTGAATATGCATAGGTAATTTGATTACTTACTGTTGACAAATATTAAGAAACAATAGTAATGAGATGATCACTAAATGCAAATAAATATAGTTACTTAAATTGTTCTTAATTAACTTTTAGATGGAAAATAGATACAAGTCAACAACTTCCAAATTACATGAAGATATGTTGGATCGCAATTTTCAACACAATGAATGATATTGCCACCTCATTCTCAATGGAAAAAGATTTGGATATTCTTCCATGCCTAAAAAGAGCGGTAATACATTATTTATTTCAATTTGTATGTCCTTCACTATTTAAAAATAGATTCAATCTTCTTTCTAAATGTTTTATGTTTAGATATAAAATTATATTATGATTTAAATTAGTAGGACAAATTTTGACCTTGCTAAGATAATATATTTGGTTTTTTTTCCTAACTATAATAAGTTATGTTTGTATCATAGTGGGTTGATTTATGCAAATCGCAATTACTTGAAGCAAAGTGGTATCACAATGGATACACTCCTACATTGGATGAATACTTAGAGAATGCTTGGGTTTCAACATCAGGAAATTGTGAATTAACCGCAGCATATTGTCTAAGTGATGATTTGACTAATGAATCTCTTAATAGTTTGGAGTTTTATCCGCCTATCATTCGCTATTCATGCATAATTTTTCGGCTCTATGATGATTTACAAACATCCAAGGTAAATACATGTATTTATTTCATATATAAGAATATATAATTAATGTATCCTTTTTGTTTATGTATAAATTGCATGTTCATAATGTAATGCTGCTTGTAAGCTTTTTACAGGCGGAGATGAAAAGAGGAGATGTTCCGAAATCAATTCAATGCTATATGAAAGAGAAAAATGTTTCAGAATCAGTTGCTCGAGATTATATTAAATGTTTAATAACAATTTATTGGAAGAAGTTGAATCAAGAATGCACCACAATATCAAAACTCTGGGAGCCTTTTAGAAATGCTTTAGTTGGTTTTCCAAGAATAGCACAATGCTTCTACCAACATCGTGATGGATATGCTGAGTCAAATCATGAAACTAAGGACCAAATCAATTGTATCATAATTGAGCCAATTCCACTTTAAAGTAACACCCCTCAAAAAGGAGAAATTATTATTTGCGGGGCCAGGACATAGTTTGCATCCGGACTTCAATCGAAATAGGCTACATCGCCTGTACATAGCCTGTGCACAATCTTGTATGCACAGTATGTATAGTACAAACCTTGTGTACAGTCGTGTGACTAATTTTGATTGGAGTCCGGATGCATCTGGACATCGCACATAATAATTTATCCTTATAAAGAGGGTTTCCTTTTCCCTATTATATGTTGTGTAATTTAGCTCATGATTGACTTTGGTATCAAATTGAATAAATATTGTGATTTTCTTTAAGTATTAAGAAGATATTTTTTCTATTTGAAGTACGAAAAGATTTTTCTATTTGATCCAAACTTAAGCTTAGTTTAGGGTACAATTTTTTAAAAAAATCAACAAAAATTTGTCCCAAATAAAGCCTTAGAATGGGGCTATATTAATATTATTTTTAAGTTCTAATAGATATATGATTTTTTATTCAAATATAAGATTTTAATTTAGTTATAAGAGTTTTATAGACGTAATGACTTCGATATAAATAATATCAATTAAAAATTAAACAGTATGTTCTTTAATTTAATATATTTGGTTTGATCAATTCTTCACCTGCAATTGTATATATTCAAGCATATTATTTTCAATAGGCATAAATTCATTTATTTATTATGCACTAAGAACTCATTTAAACACAAATTTAATTTTTTGAATTATAATTATTTGCTGAAGATATATATGGTCATATATTATGCTACTTAATTTCTTAAAATAACTACTATAGTAGATATAGGTTATTGTCTACAATGTGGTAAACTATGTGAGAGCAACTTCATGCATATTATGCAATTCTCTTAGCATTTTTTTGTTTCTATATTATTGAATGTATATTAAATTATGACAGAGCAACCTTATGTCATTTTTTTAACTTACATTTTTAACAGCTTTAAATTCAATAATCTAGCTTTATTTTTAATTGCATCTTTAACTTCTTATTACCTATCGTATCCGGTTGAGCTTGCTCAAGATTTAGGCTTCGTTTGAGACAATTTTTTTACTTTTTTTAAAGAAGCTTTTTAATTTTTATACTAATAAGCTGCTTTAAGAAGCAATAAAAAAGTCGTCCCAAACGAAACCTTAAATGAGAAAACAAGTGTGATTACTCAATGCTATAAATATTGATCATGTTAATGATAAATAAGGTTATAAGTGTAAATTTTATTACTGGAGCTTGTTGGATACTGGTTCATGAGATATTTGTTGAGATTACACCCAATTTGGCTAGCGTACATGTTATATTCAATTTTAGAAATGATGAATTTTATAAAACTCATTCTTGCTTTTGGATGTCTTGAAGAATGTTATGTTCGTCTTTCAAGATGATATAATATTCTCCTTGCTATATCTAAATAAAAGAATGAATAAATTTTTCAAAAAGTTTATTTCTATTTTTAAACACATTCTTAAGAATTTCATATTTATCTTTCGAAATAATATGTTATTCTTTGAACTATGTTTGATTATAGAAATATCAATTTTTAAAATCCTATTTTGATATTGAATTCATTATAGAATATTGTGTCAATCTCTCGAGATTGTACTTTATTCTTAATGCAGTATTTAATTACAAAATAGGAGAAATCAAAATATGCGTGGTGACACAAATTTTTCCCACCAATAGCTTTCTCCCATCTCCAGCCAAAGGTCCTCGCCTGTAAAGGTCCAAACCCACTTTTCATGTGAGAAGTGGTGGTCTACTTATTGAGGTTTGAGAGTGGCCGGCATGCCCCATAAATATGAAGATCTAGGGCAAAATCAGAGTGATGATCAATAGTACGACTCATTTCACTTCCCTCGATCATAAAACGTTCATCAAACATTTCAGTGCCATAATGATTTCGGAATTAAGCAATCTTGGGTTTGTTGGATTTTTCTCGTTAATCTGCTCGATTCGACTATAAGAATGTTGTAATTGAATATCATTTGACTATCCAATTTATGCTTTGAACCTTTTAAATATATTTTGACCCTCCGATTTGGTTCCATTTGGGCTCGGATTGATAGTGTATCTTTCAAACAAAATTTATATAAAAATAGAAAGCCGAGGTAGTGAAAATCAAAATTATAAAATCTATAGGCGAATATGCTTTTTTTTTTAAGGGGCGAGTATAAATTCATGCCTTTTTTTTAGGGGGTACGCAACCCCACTAACCCGCCTTCAATCTCTTATTGTCTTTGAGTTTTATATTAGGGGTGTTAATTAATGACATGATCAGATAATCCGACTTGAAAAATTCAAGTTCGGATCAACCCATATAATAAAAGAATCAAGTTCGGGTCTCAATTTTTACCCAATTCAAAATGGGGTTGTGTATAGGTCAATCTACTTACCCGAATTTGACCCAGTTTAGACTTCAGTCCCACACCTAGACACCCACACAACCTGTTCTTTCGTGACACACTCCCACACGCACTCACGTCCCTCGCGACCTCGCTCCCACCCTATTGCCCGTGCTCGAGCTAGCAGCCTCGCACCCGTGCTCACATGATGCAGTCTTACCCAAGCAATTGCGCTCACCCTCCTCACGGTCCTCACCCCCATGCTCGCCCTCACCTCACTGCCCGTGCTTGCGCTTTATACCTCGAGGTCCTCTCACCCATAAGTTAACGGATCAGTGTCATATCAACCCATATTAGCGACGAGTTGGATCTGGTCCGAATCTAATCCTTTCATGTAATCGAGTCGGGTTCATATTAGAACAATTGAAAGTAGATCAATTTCGGGTTGCACCAAAACCTGACCTAACAGACCTAGATTTATACTGCATTTAAGTTATTTTATGTCATATAAAAAAAATTTGCATACATTTATTATATATATATATATATATATATATATATATATATATATATATATATATATATATATATATATATATATATATATATATTCATTCGCATACTTTCAAATATTTTAAATAATTTATATTTCTTTTTACACTTAAATTCTATTTTACTCAGCATGCAATCCTCATGGAAAGCAATACTTCAAACACGGCGGCAGAATCATTAATAGGAGCATTAAAAAAATTGATTAGTAGAGATGCAGAACTGCCATCATGCCACATTGCTTTTGATATTTGAAAATGCTGAAAATTATAGATCTGTTATTTTACACCCCTAAGCATAGAAAAAAGCCATAATAATAGTTCACTTAGTTTTGATCACTAAAATATTTCAAGCTCGGATATAAATTGGCATATAAGAGGTTCCCATTTGTGATCAAATAAAACCATATTTACTTGATTTACTAAGTATCAATGGCTCTCTACCTTCACTTTCCCCTTCTCCCATTCAAAACTAAACAGACAGTTTTGAGCTCTTCTCCCTCACCTTCTTCTCCAGCTTTTCAGCAAATAACGGCAAATTTTCAGCCCGTAAGCTGCCTATCAACTGCTACTTCAATATCTTCTTCTCCAGCTCGCCGCACAGCAAATTTTAAGCCAACCATTTGGAATGATAGCTTCATACAATCTGTTAAAGTGTACACAAATAAATAAATAAATAATTATCTGTATTGAGTCTTCTACTAGATGAGGTGGCTTTAGCTCATTGGTCCTTAGATTTTCTATTAGCTATATAATGCTGTAACTCCTTTGTTTCGGAACTGAATAACATTCATTTTCTCCTTCTGCTCACTACGTCTCTTCTTGATCTTGTTCCGAAATATCTCTGTTCTTGTTTTTTCATGGTATCAAGAGCTAGGCAAGAAGAGATTGCTCAGAGATGAGTTCTGCTACATCCGATCCCGGAGAGAAATCGGAAATGGAGGAAGCGGAAGACTCAACGATTCCATCGCCGCTAAAGTTCGTCGTATCGAATTTGAAGACGATCGTCTCCATTCAGCTAGATGTCGACAACTATCCCGTGTGGAAAGCACAAATTGCAAAAAAAAATTCGTGCTAACGGGTTTGATCGGCTTCTTGACTCTTCTTTCTCCTCTTCGGCTATGGTTTCTTCTCAATCCAACGGCATTTCCACGCAAAATCGACAGCGCACTCAATGGATGCTAACGGACCAAAATCTTGCCGCTGCTCTCTGTTCTACGATCTCCTCGCCTATTTTACCATATGTAGTTCATCTCGAATCTACAACATCAATCTGGTCTATGCTTGAATCAAGATTTCAATCTACAAATAGGTCAAAAGTCATCCAACTCAAGAACTCTCTTCACAACATGGCTCTCAAGAACCAATCTATCAGTCAATATCTATTTGAGATCAAGAAAATTGTTGATCAAATAACGGCATCAGGCGCAACGGTGGATCATGAAGATGTAATTCTGTACATTCTTAACGGTCTACCACCGGCGTACCAGTCTTTCAAGACATCGATTCGTACGATGTTAACGCCTATCTCTCTGGAACAACTATATCCTCTGCTACTTAGTGAAGAAGTTAACATTGCATCTGACAATGCTCGTGCTGCCTCATTGCCGGATCCTCATGCGGCACTATTCACTACTCGTGGCAGAGGCAGGCGTTATCGTGGCAGGGCCTCAGTGAACAACACGACGACATCTCGCTCCTCATCCACATCTCCGGTGATATGTCAAATATGTGACAAAAGAGGACATCTGGCATCCAGCTGCTGGCATCGAGCGAACCTCAATTACATTCCCCGGCAACAGCAGTCGCAACCCAGGGCCCTGGCGGCAAACTCAGAAAACTCCTATTTAGAGTGGTTTCTTGACTCGGAGCTACCAATCATCTCACCAACTCGCTGGACAACATGTCCATCGCAACACCATATCAAGGCTCTGACACCGTAACTGTAGGTGATCGGAGATCGGTGAACATTGCTAACACCGGCAATGGACTGTTACCAACTCCCAACCGTAAGCTACTCTTATCTCACATTTTCCACACACCGTTTTTACAGTTCAATTTGCTTTCAATTTCCAAACTTACTCAAGAAAATAACATCTCAATTACTTTTAATCCAACTGGTTTCGATTAAGGATATGAAGACGCACCAGGTACTGCTTCAAGGCCCATGTGAAAATGGGTTATATCCAATACGGAACCTTCTTCCTTCTTCAATAGGCGTTGGACTTGCGGCTGTATCTGCGAATTCACTCAAATGGCATCATATATTAGGCCATCCTCATGTGAGGGTGATGAAAAACATTTCTCAGTGTAATCTGTTACTGAAAATAAACACTGAACATGTTGTTTGCTTACCATGTAAACAATCCAAATGTCATAAAATTGTTTTTGAAAATTCTAATAACCGTAGCAACGCTTCGCTATCTCTTGTCCACTCTGATGTCTGGGGACCGGCCACGGTCGTCTCCAATCAAGGGTATCGCTACTACGTGCTTTTCGTGGATGATTTTTCAAGATTCTCTTGGATTTTCCCTATGAAAGAAAAATCTGAAGTTTTTGACATTTTTGTTCATTTTAAAACCAAAATTGAAAAGAACACTATGCATACTATAAAAACTTTCAGGTATGATGGTGGCACTGAGTTTGTCAACAACAGGTTTAATCAGTTTTTGGCTCAGCATGGCATAGCCCATCAACTCTCTTTCCCTTACACCCCAGAGCAGAATGGGGTGGCAGAACGTAAGCACAGGCATTTGATCGAAACAACAAGAACCCTGCTGCACACTGCTTCGGTCCCGTACAAATATTGGCCGGATGCCTTTCTCACAGCGACTTATTTAATAAATCGGTTACCTTCTCTTACTACTTCCAAAGTAACTCCGTTCGAATTATTTTTCAATTTCAAACCAACCTACTATCTCCGAAACATAGCCTTCATAAACTCCAACCAAAGGCACCTCTATGTGTCTTTCTTGGTTACTCCGACGTTTATAAAGGCTACAAATGTTTGGATATCTCTACTAATCGAATTATATTTTCTCGGCATATTTCTTTTGATGAAACATTTTTTCCCTTCCATAAACCTCAGGCTGCTAGTAACGAACAAAGCTCATTAAATTCTACTATACATCCGAATCTGCTACTTCCGCTATCAGTTTCTCAGGTAACTCAGAAAAATCATACGATTCCAAATGTTATCAATGACTCTTGTCACAGGTCTTGCCCATCTTCTCCGGGCAACGTCACCTGACCAGCCCCCAATGACTGAAACTGTGAAACATCCAACTCATCATATGATCACCAGAAAGCAGACCAGACATCTGAAACCTCCAGTTCGTTTAAACCTGCTTCATTCAGTTGCCTCTGATCAAGCAACGGACACACCTACAACATACGCTCAAGCAATCAAATCACCTGCATGGTGAGAATGGCTCAAGAATTTCTAGCTCTGCAGAGCAAGGGCACGTGGAGCCTTGTTGAACCGAAACCTGAATACTCCATTGTTTGCTGCAAGTGGACGTTCCGAACTAAAGTACGTGCCGATGGGTCTATCGAAAAATACAAAGCGAGGTTGGTGGCGCTCGTAAATCATCAAGAATTTGGACTGGACTACAACGAAACGTTCAGTCCGGTCGCCAAACTACCTACCATACGCATTCTACTAGCCGTAGCACTCCACAATAATTGGCAAGTTGATCAGCTTGATGTCGCAAATGCCTTTCTTCACGGCACATTAACTGAAGAAGTCTTTATGCGACAGCCTCGTGGATTTGAAGACTCCAAGGTTCCTAATCACGTATGTAAACTTCACAAGGCCATCTATGGCCTCAAACAAGCGCCTCGCCAATGGTATAACACGTTTACTTCGTTCTTGATCTCAATAGGCTTCTCTCACAGTAAATTGGATCCCTCACTTCTTACTCTTCAAAATTCTCAAACTACTATTTTTCTACTTGTTTATTGTTGACCTCGATTTTGCCCAGACCCGGGCCTAAAGAGTTGACTTGATCAAATTGACCAAGCCAGACCCTATGGCCCTCCCCACTGGGTTTAGTGGGTCGAGTCGAGTCTGTCGAGCCCGAGCTTGGACCCTGGGTCAACCCGGTTGACCAGGTCAACCAGAATTGACCAAATGGGACCCTTTAAGCCTAATTTTTTTTTTTAACGGTTTCTTGAGCTCGAGCCCCACCCCCTTGACTCCCTTGACTGGTTTGACCAAGTCAATCGTTGACTTGGTCAAACCAAGTCTTAAATAGGTTTAAATAACCTATTTAGAGCCCAATTAAGACCCAATTAATGCCTTAACTCCTCCAAACGTTTTGGAAATTCAAATCCCGCCTAAATCACTCCCTCTCCCTCTGAATTTAACCCTTGATCTCATCTCCACCGTCCAAGGGAGAGAGGGGAGTTTAAATAGCAAAATTTAGGTTGTTTTTGGGACTTTTTGGCTCTTACTTCTGACCTAGCGGCTCTTGATCCGAGAGATTTCGTGTGAGAGCTCCCTTAGGTCTCCTCCACCTTCCCTAAGCCAGAACCGAGCGTTTGGAGTCGCCGGCGGCGAGCTTTCAGGCGAACCGAAGGCTACAACGTTCCAAGGCTTCTTCCGATCGATCCATCGCGTTTCGAAACGTGGTTTCTTCTACAACTAGGAGCGTGGACAGTCTACAAGTGCAACAAGCCAGAGATCTCTCGATTTCATCGAGTATTTTCGGTATAATCCTAAACCCTAGTTAGATCACACAAAGTTATTTAGCTTTCTATAGGGTGCCTAGTTTTCTGTAAAATTTATTTCCCATGAATGCTCTTCGTGATTAGATCCTAGATCTCAAATTTCATTCGATTTCGTTCACTCAATCGGGAGAAATTGCAAAAAAAATGAAACTAGGGTTCGGTCCGGCCGTTCGTCCAGCCCTCTGCGTTTCAGACCGTTGATCCGACGATCAACGGTTTGGATCGCGCCTTTCCGTGGCCTTGTCCGACCGCGGGGGTGTACACGCCGAACCAAATCACCGTCCGGCTTGGACGGCGGGGATCTGTGCCGACGTGGCTAAGTCACGCCTCGTCAGCGGCCACTGATTGCCGCAATCATGCGGCAATCATTGCCGGCGGCGCGATGATTGAGCCGCCAGGCAATCATTGCCCGAAACGGCGGGACGAATCCCGCGGCGCCAGGTGTCGAGACGAGGGATTTTCGGGTTTATGTATTTATTTTAAATGATTTTTAATGCTATTTTCTTCAAAAATTCGCCAAAAATCCAATTTTCGTCCGATTTTCGCGTATAATACCTTGTTTTGTTCGTATTTTCATTCTCTACACTAGGAAAATTTTTTTTTACAAAAATAATGTATATATTTTTAATTATTATCAAAACAGTAAGAATAACTTTATTTTTATTTTATTTAAATTATTATTTTTGTATAATTATTATTATATTGTTATTTAATGATTATTTATATTAATTACTATTAGTTTAAGTCATTATTTTGCTGTTTAAGTTTTATTTTATAATCATTATTATTATTAATTATTTTTTAGATTATTTTTAGTTATATTTTATTATTTTCCAATAATTGTTTATTTATAAATATCTTTTATTGACTTAAACTTCAGAAATTCGTAACTTCCTCGTTTTCGCTTCGATTTTAACGCACAACGTCTTGTTTTGAACGTATTTTGATTCTGCACATTCTGGAGTTTGTATTACACAAATATTTTTAGTATTTCTGTACTTATTTGGAAAAACAGCAGACTGGATTATTTTCAAATGTTATTTCTATTATACTTAAACTTCGAAATTACATAACTTTGTCGTTTTAAGTCCGCTGTCGACGTACAGCACCTTGTTTTGGATGTACTCTGAATTCTGCATATTTTAAAACTATTTCCAGATGAAAATTTTGTCTGTATCTCCTGTTATTTCAAAAACAGCAAAACTACACTATTTTAAAACATTATTTTATTATTTCATAACTTCGGAAATTCATATCTTCGCCGTTTTAAGTCGGATTTTGATGTACGACCCCTCGTTCTTTTCAGCAAGACGAGCTTTATGTTTTGGAACCATTTCCAGCCCTTGATTTTGGCTGTCTTGACTGTTTTCTGTTTTATCCTATGATTCGATTATTTTAATATTATTTAAATTAATTATCATACTAATTATTTTTAAACTAAAAATTATTTTCAAACTATTTTGAAACCTCGATTGGATGGTCAGCGGGTTTCCCTATACTTATGTATTATGAATTGAATTATTTTCAATTATTTTATTTTCCAAAAATACATTTATATCTATAAGTACTTTTAAACTATTTTAAAACTACTTATACCTAAATTCTAACTTTGGGAGACCCGTTATCGCATGAAATTTTAGACATAGGTTCTATGAATGAAGAGCAATTGTGGGGGAGTGGATTAGTGGGTGATTGAGTCCCAATCATTCACTAATCCTTTCTTTAGGTGTCTTTACTTTTTATCTTTCGTAGATTGCATGTGTAGGTCGTCGCACCACAAGCACTTAGTCTAGGCTCTCCTAGATTTAAGGACATGGCGTGTTTATTTTGTTTATGTACTCCATGCATTTACTACCTCGAGGGTTAGTATGAACTTCAGTTTAAACCCATATAACGTAGTGACACCTTAAGGACAATAATTAAGGCCCCGTCTAGCGAACTTAGAAGTTTTCTAGGAGCTAGGATAGAGCCCAGAACGACATGAAAACTTCAACACTTAAACTTAGTGACATCATAAACCTCTCTGAATTTTCTAGGAATTTTTAGGAGCTTTTAGAGCCCTTAGTTAACCAACCATAATTAACCTGCTAATTAAGGCCCCGAGACCTTCCGAAAATTACAATAATTACATATTAGGTCAGAAAATTACCCATAATGGCTTGATTTGTTCAGAATCTGACCCTTGACTTTAGATAAAAAGGGCTCCTCAGTTTGACTCTAGGTTAACCCTTAATTTGACCATAGGTGGAAATTACCGTTTTGCCCCTAATAAATTATTAAAAATTCCAAATCTCCTCCAAACAATTGGGAACACTTTCTTAGGTCATCCCTGATCTTTGGGAGTGATTCCAATCAGTTTGGAGCTTGTTTGGAGCAAAACAGTAAAAAAAAGGCCCTTTGTTAGGAAATTTAGAAAATTCCAATAAATACCCTATCTTTAGAAATTCATAACTAATTGTAGAAAATTCCAAATTAGGCAAACTCACTTGCATTAGACTCCAATTAGGGCCTAGTATTTATTGAAAATCTTAGGTTTCCAGAAAATGGCCTAGATTAGAAAGTCAACTTTTTGGTCAACCCTAGTTCATTTAGGGCCCGAAACTTAGAAAATCCATAACTTTGCCTAGAGAAGTCCGATTTCAGCCTACTATCTGTCTAACTACTCGTATTAAGGTCTAGTATTTTCCTAAGGTGATAGAAGACCCAGAATTAGACTATTTCCCATAGTGACTTTTTGGACCCTTAGCCTAGTTCCTAAGAGGACCCGGAACTTTCTAAAATTGGCTAATACAATTCAAACTTCAAATATGAATACCCTTAGTCCTTAAAACTGATCAACAAATTAAAATAACCAAAATGGATCTAATTCACTAATATTTGAATTTCAATTAAAACATCCTTTTTAGACCCCCAACATACCTGAACTCCACATAATTTCAACTAACTATCCCACTTAGGATCTATCCAAACCACACTAGCCTTACACACACATAGAATGGTTTGCTAGGACACCACTTCTAGATCTAGGTTAGGCCGCTGGGTTTTATTTTTGCTGTGTGCCGGAGCTTTTCGTAGTTTTCACTGCATGCTGTTTGAAAATTGAATTGCTGTGTTTGCTTACTTTTCTTGCACTCTGTGATGTGATGGGCGCTAGATTTACCCCATAGGTTAGGAACGTCATATATATATATACTGTTCTTCTATGCAGGTGGCCATGCTCAAGCTAAGAAAAGGGGGGCACCGTTATGATTTCTAATATTGTCTTATGTAGGTGCTTGCTCAGCCCCCCTGATATAATGAGGGCTAAAATTATTAAATAATTATAATTGCTACAGATGGAGCTGCTTAGCCCTCAGAGCATGGCTTGGCACAGGGTCAATGGTGTTAGCATTTTCATTTTCATATAAACTGCTTGGGATGATTATTAGGATAACCTTGCAGGTGATTTAGAATTTACTGCTTTTTCAATAAATGTAAATTTGTATGTAATAATTGTTAAGAGTTGTGAAAACAACCTTTGAGTTGGGATATTCTTATCCAGCTTGAATTCTAAAAGAGGAAGGCATCCCTAAGGGGAGAGTCTTCTTCCATTTGGAAGATCGAGCTGGATGGCTTTAGATATCCAAAGAGAAAAAGCAATACCTCCATATTAGGGGAATTGTTTCTTCGTTTGGATATTCAAGCCACGACGGATCCAAGGAGTCCAAGGAGGAGAGATCCAAGGAGGAGAGATCCAAGAAGTCTAAGGAGAAGATACCCAGAAGACTAAAGATTTGAAGACCCAATATCCCACTCAAAGTTGTTGGCGTCTGTCATAGGCTTAGAAAATCCGGGTTGTTGGCAGTGGTGCCCGGCCACTTTACTTTTCTGCGTACCCTGGGTTGTAATTAAAGGGCAGTTGGCCTATGAACATTTACTTGATTAGTTGGATTTATATTGATGTGTTTACCTGATTGCGCAGTAGAATTACCTGCTTTTTCTAGGTTTCTTTCTTGCATGCCGCTCTTGTTTTCGCCTGGATTCCGTTAGGCTCTCTAAGGACTAAAAATTCTTCTACTCATAACTAACTCCTAAAAGTTTAGGTTTTAAATAACATAGAAACTTAACGAACCTAGGGAACTGCCGGAACCGTCCGGGGTCGCATGCATATTACTGCATCTTCTCTCTCCTTCTAATAAGACATCTCCCTGCCTGCGGGTAGAGTCCGGATAATCTGGCCTATGAGGATGAAGTGCCGGATCTAGGGAGACTCAGTCTTTTCTAAAAATTATTTTATATTAAGCCTGTTTTTAAAATCCAAAGCATTCATGAGCTGACATTTCAACTAGCATGCATTGCATTAGTAACCAACTAATTAAGATTTAATTGCATTAGCTAGGGGCATTCACCCAACATAAGTCCAGGATCACTTAGGAAATTCTCTAGATATCGGTCCTACTTCCAATAACTGTACCACCTACCTATCTTTCATAACTGACTTAATTGCATGGTTTTAAAGCGACTAGGTGGTTAGCTGGCTCCCCCAATCCAGGCCGGGATAAGTCCAGATCTTTGCATCGCATTAGCTAGGACACTGGTCTTAGTGTGTGTCGAACACTAAGTCCAAACTAGATTTAGGATTTGAGGCTACTACATTCAGTCTCGTAGTATGCCTTAAATAGTAGGTAGGTCCCTTCCTTTCAGGGACTATAAATCCTACTTATCTGCGTCACAGGATGACGCCACCTCTATCCTTCTCTCACGCATGTGATCGAATGTTTGATTTTGATTTTCTCCAGTTTCTCTCTAGTACCCTAGAGCCTCCGAATGTTGGTTTGAGCCACGCATGTCGATTCAGCCCTTCGGACCTTTCTTCCCTTTGAGTAGGATTTCCTACTTTATACCCTTGTGCCGATCCCATTTTAAGAGAGGATAATGTATAATCTTTAATCGAGAGTTTTCTCAGGCTCCGGCCTGGGATGTAATTAACCACGGGGGCTTGCGCCCGTGGGAAACTTGGTCCCACATCTACTAAACCTCATTCGAGCTCTTGCATCGGGTGGGGGAAACCCGTGACTAGGTCGTGTATATTACTATCCATCGAGGTGTGTTGGCGTCAGCCTCTATCCTCAATGGTTAGTCGTATGCACGATCCAATCTGCCCTTCCAATCGACCCGTTCGCGCGGTGTTCCTTTCGGAGGTCCACATTTATGTTGACGATATCTTGATTACAGGGAACAATGCAGCTGCCATCTCTTCAGTCATCAATCAACTTGGTACAAGGTTCTCCATGAAGCATCTCGGTCCAGTTCATAATTTCCTTGGAATCAAGATAACTAAATCCAAGGACATGTATTTCCTATCTCAGCGGCAATACGCTATCTCAATACTTCAGCAAATGAACCTTGCCGATTGCAAGCCGTTAGCAAACCCCACCTGCACAAAATTTCTGACATCATATCCTTCGGACTCAGCGCTGGATCCCCAAATATACAGACGATCAACAGGATCATTGCAATACTTAACACTCACTCGACCTGATATTACGTATAGTGTAAACCAATTGTCTCAGCATATACATGACCCTCAACCACAACACTTCTTCATGCTCAAACACCTACTACGTTATATCAAAGGTACGATTGATTTTGGAATTCCCATTACAAAAACTAATCTTCATCTCAAATCATTTTCAGATGCTGATTGGGCTGGCGATCCGGATTCAAGGAGATCGACGTCTGGATATTGTTCTTATCTCGGGGACACAATCATCTCATGGACGGTTAAGAAGCAGCACACGGTTGCTCGCTCCTCCATGGAATCAGAGTATCGCGCGCTGGCCTCTCTTACAACAGATATTATTTGGCTTAGAAGACTCCTATCTGAATTCGGGATTGATCAATCGGAACCCACAGAAATATTCTGTGACAACACATCTGCAATTGCTCTGGCAAACAATCCTTTTTTTCACGCCAGAACAAAACATATAGAAATTGATCAAAAATACATCCGGGAACATCTTCAACAACAAAATATTCGGCTTCTTCCAATTAGTACCATTGATCAAACGGCGAATATATTCACTAAAGCACTATCAACACCAAGATTTGTCACCTTAAGAAACAAGCTAACAGTCTCTAGCGACCCTTTAGCTTGCGGGGAAATGTTAAAGTGTACACAAATAAATAAATATATGTATTGAGTCTTCTACTAGATGAGGTGGCTTTAGCTCATTGGTCCTTAGATTTTCTATTAGCTATATAAAGCTGTAACTCCTTTGTTTCGGTACTGAATAAGATTCATTTTCTTTTTCTGCTCACTACGTCTCTTCTTGATCTTGTTCCGAAATATCTATGTTCTTGTTTCTTCACAATCGCTGCCAATTGATTTCATGGTGATGACTTTGTTATCTTATAAATTCTTTGGAGTAATTATGAGGAATTTTTTCTATTACATCTAGGATTCGTTTGGAATGATATTTTTACTTCTTCTTGAAACAATTTTTTATTAAAAAAAAAATTTACGAAGCCCTAATCTCTTAGAATAGAGGTGTATCTATTATTAGAATATTTTAAGTTTTATTAAATATAAGATTTTTTTTATTCAAATGCAAAATGATAAAATAAATTCAACTGATTTAAAATCCATAGGGTCAAAATTTAATTTGTATATTGTGATTCTAATTTTTCACAGAGGCAAAACCTTTAATTAAGGAATAATATATGTGAACATACTTATATGTCATTATAAATTATAACTTGTATTTTTAACACATAGTGGAATATATTTGAACCTTTATCTTGAATGTTATATGATTTAATTTTACTTATTTGATGAATGAGTATAACATCTCACAAGTTCATTAAGGAATCAATACATTCACACGTACAAGAAGAGAAGTATATACAACAAAGGAATACATTGAAGGAGAAAGTGAGGAGTTTGATTGGCCAACAACATGGCCTTATTGAACAACTTGAATTCGTGGATGCCCTATCCCAGCTGGGCCTTGATAATCATTTTCATTCGGAGATCAAGAACCAATTGTGTTTCATTATGTCATCAATGGAGGATGAAAATAATTCAATTGAAGAAAACAACCTTAATGGCTCTGCTTTGCTCTTTAAGCTACTTAAAGAACAAGGTATCAAAAATGCTTAAATACCAAGGTATGTACCATATAAATTCCAATATATATATTATTTAGTTCAATTTAAATCTATATAAAGAGTTCTAGTTCAAGAGATTTATTCTTTGATGTCCTCAGTGTGTATGGTGGTAATAAGTTTTCACGCCTGCTAACAATGATAATGGTATTTTTTTCTATTAGTAAGCAAGCTTAACATCTTAATATTCACAAAATATGACATAAATGTCAATGAAAGAAACAAGTCCTTAGTTAACTTCAAATAGTAAATAAATTCAAGCTCATCATGATAACAAGTATGCCTAAAATGTTATGTAATCTATTGACAGAGTAAATGCTTTGATTAGTTGCTTTAAGAAAGAGAGAGAAAACTTCAATCAAAATCATGAACATATTGTCAAAGGAATGCTTAGCTTATATGAGGCTTCATACCTTGCTGTGGAAGGAGAAGAAGAATTGGAAGAAGCAGGAAAACTTGCAATGGATCATTTAAATGCATTGATAGATCTTTATTTACACAACAATTTATTGAAGAAATAGATCATGCCTTGGAGTTACCCTTGCACTGGAGAATGTCAAGGTTGCATACTAGGTGGTTCATTGATGCTTATGAGAGACGAGAGAACTTTAATCCCACATTGCTTGAGTTGGCTAAACTAGACTTCAATATGGTGCAGAGTATCTATAAGACGGAACTACAAGAATTGTCCATGTAATTTGTTCTTCTTGTTTATTTGTATATGTATAGTTCTTCTCATAATTAATTCATGAAATATTAATGCATCTCCATTTGATTCTCAGGTGGTGGAGAAATCTTGGTCTTGTTTGTGAAGAGCTTGACTTTGTTAGAGATAGATTGGTGGAGAACTATTTAATGTCTATAGGAACTACATTTCAACCTAATTTTGGGAGATTGAGGAAAGCACTCACAAAGATTATTTGTTTTGTAATAACAATTGATGATATTTATGACATCTATGGTACCTTGGATGAACTAAAGCTCTTTACAAATACTATTGAAGAGTAAGTCATTGCATATGCATAAGTAATTTGATTACTTATTGTTGATAAATATTAAGAAACAATTGTAATGTGATTATAACTAAATGCAAACAAATATAGTTCCTTAAATTATTCTCAATTAACATTCAGATGGAAAATAGATGCAAGTCAACAACTTCCAGATTGCATGAAGATATGTTCGATCGCAATTTTAAGTACAATGAATGATATTGGCACCTCATTCTCAATGGAAAAAGCTTTGGATATTATTCCCTGCCTAAAAAGAGCGGTACGAAAATATTTATTTCAATTAGTGTACTTCACTAGTTAAAAATAGATTAAATCTTATTTCTTAACTTTTTATGCTTAGATATAAATTTATATTAAGATTTTAATTAGTAGGAAATTTTTTGAACTTGCTAAGATAATATATTTGTTTTTTTTTCTAACTACAATAAATTATGTTTGTATTATAGTGGGTTGATTCATGCAAATCACAATTACTTGAAGCAAAGTGGTATCACAATGGATACACTCCGACATTGGACGAGTACTTAGAGAATGCTTGGGTTTCAATATCAGGAAATTGTGCATTAACCGCACCATATTGTCTAAGTGATGACTTGACTATTAATTCTCTAAATAGTTTTGAGTTTTATCCACCTATCATTCGCTATTCATGCAGAATTTTCGGCTCTATGATGATTTACAAACATCCACGGTAAATACAAGTATTTATTTCATATATAAAAATATAGTAATGTGATTATAACTAAATGCAAACAAATATAGTTCCTTAAATTATTCTCAATTAACTTTCAGATGGAAAATAGATGCAAGTCAACAACTTCCAGATTGCATGAAGATATGTTCGATCGCAATTTTAAGTACAATGAATGATATTGGCACCTCATTCTCAATGGAAAAAGCTTTGGATATTATTCCCTGCCTAAAAAGAGCGGTAATTCAATTAGTATGTCCTTCACCATTTAAAAATAGATTCAATCTTCTTTTTAATTTTTTTTTTAATGTTTAGATATAAAATTATACTAAGATTTAAATTAGTAGGAAAATTTTTTAACTTGCTAAGATAATATATTTGTTTTTTTTTCCTAACTACAATAAGTTATGTTTGTATTATAGTGGGTTGATTTCTTCAAATCACAATTACTTGAAGCAAAGTGGTATCATAATGGATACACTCCGACATTGGATGAATACTTAGAGAATGCTTGGGTTTCAATATCTGGAAATATTGGATTAACCACAGCATATTGTCTAAGTGATGACTTGACTACCGAATCTCTTAATAGTTTGGAGTTTTATCCACATTTCATTCGCTATTCATGTACAATTGTTCGGCTCTATGATGATTTACAAACATCCACGGTAAATACAAGTATTTATTTCATATATAAAAATATAGAATTAATGTTTCCTTCCTTTTTCTATATAAATTGCATGTTTATAATGTAATGCTACTTGTAAGCTTATTACAGGAGGAGATCAAAAGAGGAGATGTTCCGAAATCAATTCAATGCTATATGAAAGAGAAAAATGTTTCGGAATCAGTTGCTCGAGATTATATTAAATGTTTAATAAGAATTTATTGGAAGAAGTTGAATCAAGAATGCGCCACAATATCAAAATTATGGGAGCCATTTAGAAATGATTAATATGGCTGTCCAAGAGCTGCTTCTACCAACATCATGATGGATATGCATAGTCAAATCATGAAACTAAGGACCAAATAAATTGTGTCATAATTGAGCCAATTGCACTTTAAGAGTAACATCCCTTAAAAAGGAGAAATTATTATGTGCGGAGTCTAGACGTAGTTTGCATCCAAAATCCAATCAAAATAGGTCACATTGCTTGTACACAGCCTTAGCCTTGTACACATGGTGTGTATAATACACAACTGTGTACAGTCACGTGACCAATTTTGATTGAATTTTGGACGCATCTAGACCTCGAACAAAATAATTTCTCCTTAAAAGAGAGTTTCCTTTTCCCGATTATATATTATGTGTAATTTAGCTTATGATCGACTTTGTTATCCAATTGAATAAATATTGTAATTTTCTATAAGTATTAATAAGATATTTTCTATTTGAAGTATCATTAAGAAGAGATTTTTCTATTTGATCCACACTTAAGCTTAGTTTGTGATAGCTTTTTATTGCTTTTTAAAGTAATTTTTTTACTGTAAATATTTTGAATTAAAAATCTTTGTATTTGGAAGCTGCTATAAGAATTAGTAAAAAAATTATCCCATATGAAGCATCAGTATAATTTTTTTTAAATCAACAAAAAAAAATCTCAAATAAAACCTTAGAATAGGGATATATTAATATTATTTTTAAGTTCTAATAGATATAAGATATTTTATTCAATTATAAGATTTTAATTTAGTTAAAGCGTTTGATAGATGTAATATGACTTCGATATAAATAATATCAATTAAAAATTAAACAATATGTTCTTTAATTTAAGATACTTGATTTGATCAATTTTTCAGCTGCAACTATATAATCTCAAGCATATTATTTTCATTAGGCATAAATTCATTTATTTATTATGCACTAAGAACTCATTTAGACATAAAATTAAAAACTTTAATTATAATTGTTTGCTGAAGATATGGTCATATATTATGCTACATAATTTCTCAAAATAACTACTGTAGTAGATATATGTTATTGTCTACAGTGTAGTAAACTATGTCAGAGCAACTTTATGCATATTATACAATTCTCTTAGCATTTTTTGCTACTATATTATTGAATGCATATTAAATTATGAGAGAGGAACCTTATGTCATTTTTTAACTTACATCTTCAACAACATTAAGTTAAATCATCTGGCTTTATTTTTAATTACATCTTTAACTTTTTATTACCTATGGTATCCAGTTGAGCTTGCTTAAGATTTAAATGAGATAACAAATGCGATTACTCGATGGTATAAACATTGACGTTAATGACTGTTACAAACATGTTTTTAGATTATGATTTTGATGATAGCAAACAAATCTTGCTTCACTACAACTTCTTTTTTCTACTGAATTTTCAGGACTCAAAGATCGAACGGAAATCAGAATCAGCTCAAGATGGGGTAGATTAGGGTTGAGTCAGTCTGTAATTTTATTTTTCCCTTCTTGAGTCAATTGTAATCTTTGGTGTGACTAATGCAAAGTAACCCTACACACACACACTTGAGAGACTTAGAATTTCTGTTTTTACTCAAATCGGCCAGGACGATAGTTACATCGTCCTGGATGATCGGGCTTAAAACAGAAAATCTAATCAAGGGTTCTTAATTAAGGCAACCGTCATTAGCAAATAGGCCTGGACGATACGTGTATCGGCCAGGACGATAGGATCAAAACAGAAAGAAATTGCCGTCATAAACAATTAAGGTATTCTGTATTTTTGGCAATCGATCAGGACGATCTTGGATCAGCCTGGACGATATTCACAATTATGCCTTAATTAATCAGACAAATAAAGGAAGTAATTAAGGATGATTGATACGATCACATCGTCTTGGACGATCGCAGGATCAGGCAGGACGATCTATTCAAAAACCTTAGTTTCTTCTGGACGATAAATATCGGCCAACACAAATTCAGGGCGATGCTCTGGACGATTTTCCTCTGATTTGAACTGATCAGCCTGGACGATCGTGTGATCGTCCTGGACGATCAAGCTAATTTTCAATCATCCAGTTTGCATTCAGGGCGATGCCCTGGCCGATCTCATGGGATTTTTACTGATCGCCCAGGACGATGTCCATATCGTCCTGGACGATATAGTCGGCAACTTGCAATTAATGAGCTCCTTTGAAGCTATTCTATTTAAGAGCTCTTGTTCAACGTTTTTGAACATCCTTGGCTGCTGTCTTGACCTGAGAAAACCTAAAGGAGAGAGAGAGAGGAAGAGAGAGAGAGAGGATCTTGTGAGGGGGAGCTTGTGAGGGGATTCACAAGAGTTGCTCCAAGCATTGTTCCACTTCTTCTTCCCTAGAGTCTCTTGTCCTTGGAAGGGTTGGGAGAGGTAAGTTCCAGCAAGCGATCGAGGTTCTCTGCCTGCTTCATGAGGAAGCAAAAGGAGGAAAGTTCTCTGCCTTGCTGGGTGTGGCAAAAAGAGGTGTTTGTAAAGGCTTCTCCGCCTAGCTGTGGGGGCTAAATGAGAGTCACGATTGTAGTGCAATACTCGGAGGGCGCCTCTGGGGAGTGAACGTAGGTCGAGTTGACTGAACCACTATAAACCCTTGTGTTCTTGTTTTTTACTGCTTCCGTATTTATTTTCTTCCGCACTTATTTTTTGTGGTGATTTGGTTTGTATTCGTGCTTTGCCTAAAGAATTTTTTAAATACCAATTCACCCCCCCCCCCCTCTTGGTTAGCCTTGGGCCAGTTCTATAGGGCTTAACATCCTTAACGAACTTTCAATGACAAATAAGGTTATAAGTGGTAATTTTATTACTGGAGCTTGTTGGATACTAGTTCATGAGATATTTGTTGAGATTACACGCAATTTGACTAGCTTACATAATATTCGAATGAGTTTTCATAAGATCACAGACGCATCATGCGAACAACTATCAGTCATGATGAGTCAACTGAATATGTCGTAATGGTATTTCAAACCGAGAGTGGATGAAAAAAAAAATTATATAGGACACATTTGTATCTTCAAAGAGCATTTCTCAATCAAAAGAAAAAGCTCTTATAATGGTAGGACTTGTATAAAATTTAAAATAACTTGAATTTATGTTATAAATCAAGTAGTAGCATCTCACAAAACCAATTATAAACTCATATACATAGATTTAAAAGAGAGAGAGAGAGAGAGAGAGAGAGAGAGAGAGAGAGAGAGAGAGAGAGAGAGAGAGAGAGAGAGAGAGAGAGAGAGAGAGAGAGAGAGAGAGAGAGAGAGAGAGAGAGAGAGAGAGAATTGAATGATGAATGTACTAGCAAGATATGCTTCTATAGGATTTTGATAAACTGATCCAGCTGGCCCAATAGTTCTTAAGCTAACCCCTTGTATACAAAGCCTATTGTTTCCGCCCCTGGTGGGTTCTGCACCCCCTCCCCTCTCTTGTGGGGCCTATGGCTTAAATTGTGTGTGTGTGTGTGAGTGTGTGTGTGTGTGTGTGTGTGTGTGTGTGTGTGTGTGTGTGTGTGTGAGAGAGAGAGAGAGAGAGAGAGAGAGAGAGAGAGAGAGAGAGAGAGAGAGAGAGAGAGAGAGAGAGAGAGAATGAAAGATTTTGAGGGAAATTTTGAATTAGGAGGGTTGTTTAGTCCTTTTGGGAGTTATGTTGTGTGCTTAATTTATTTATTTATTTATTTATTTTTTTATTATGTTGTGTGCTTTATGTAGTAGGGTTGGATTAATGTTAGGGTTATCTTGACTTTTCTAAATTTTTGTGGTGCTTTGGTGTTCTTGGGCTCTAGTGGCATCTAGAGATTTGGGAGAGATAGATCCTCTTGAATTGAGGATCAATTGTGCCTTATTATTTTCTTTCATCTACTATTCAATCAATGGTGTTTTCTTATTTTTCCTCCATTAAATCCTCAAAACCTGTTTGGCGAGATAGCTGAAATTCTTATTTCAGCTATCTTTTAAATTTTTTTCCTATAATTATTTCCTATCAAATTTGTATCATAGCAACCTTTCGGGGATATTTTGGGGTTGTTTGAACTAATTCCGACATTCAGGCTCGATGTTCAGGCCCGACGTTCAGGCCCGACGTTCTGTTGAAGGCTCAACGTTCTGCTCAAGGCCCGACGTTCAGGCCTAACGTCTTCATCTGAGGCCCTCACCTTCGTCAGAGGCCCTAACCTTCGCAAGAGGCTCTCACTTTTACCAGCGGCCTTCACCTTCACCAGAGGCCCTCACCTTTGCCAGAGGCCCTTATCTTCGCCAGATTATCATCAAAGGCCGTGTGCTCCACCAAAACATCACATGAGGCCCAGACTTCCGCCGGACCGCTACTTGAGGCCTTGAGCTCCACCAGGCCACCACCTGATGCCCACAGTTCTCCCAGAATACTGCCGACTACGGTCCTTTCGACCTCCGTCGCCTACTGCGGTCCGTCCGACCTCCATCACCAGACAAAGGTCTTTCTGACCCCGGTCTCCTGCCGACTACGGTCCTTTCGACCTCTGTCGCCTACTGCGGTCCGTCCGACCTCTATCACCAGACAACAGTCTTTCTGACCCCGGTCTCCTGCCGACTACGGTCCTTTCGACCTTCGTCGCCTACCGCGGTCCGTCCGACCTCTATCACCAGATAATGGTCTTTCTGACCCCGGTCTCCTGCCGACTACGGTCCTTTCGACCTCCGTTGCCTACTGCGGTCCGTCCGACCTCTATCACCAAACAACGGTCTTTCTGACCCTGGTCTCCTGCTGACTACGGTCCTTTCGACCTCTGTCGCCTACTGCGGTCCGTCCGACCTCTATCACCAGACAACGGTCTTTCTGACCCCGGTCTCCTGCCGACTACGGTCCTTCCGACCTCCATCACCAGACAACGGTCTTTCTGATCCCGGTCTCTTGCCGACTACAGTCCTTCCGACCAAACAAACATGTATATGTAACTCCTACCATGTAATGCAATCTATATGATGTATATTTGCTACATCAATACAAGGCCTTCTCCAAAGGAAGGGCCTCATTTGTAATCGACTACAAATACTAGTGGATTCATTCAAACTGGGCCAGGCTCCGTGGTTTTTCCCACTTTTCAGGGGTTTTCCACGTAAAAACTCTGGTGTCTCTTATGAATGTTTCACGCCCTCTCTTATCTGCTTGTGTGCTGGATCTTCGTACAATGCTAAGACGTTAAACTATATATTTCTCTACCACCGTGAATATTCCAGGATGCAACAAGTCTGAATATTACTAATCCAAACAATATAATTTTAAGTATGAAAACGATTCATTCGAACGCAATTCATTGACATAGATTAGAAAAATATCAAATACTTAATGAATAATAAGAGATTGATATGTCTCTAACTTTTTTATTATTATTAGAATAACTCTTATTTTTAATGTGTTATCTTATAATTTGTCAGTCACATAAAAAATTAGATTGGCCTGGCACAAATCTCATGCATATTCAAATTAGAAATTTTTATAATTAAATTGTTGTTTGTCCAAACTCCAATTTAAACAAAATCATAGTCAAACTGAATGACTTAACAAGATGAATCCATCGACATCAAATGTGATCTAATATGAGTCCAAAAGAGTCAGATTATGCTCTTGAAGCGTGATTTGAAACTTTGAGACAATAATCAAATGACCAACAATCTCGAAGTCATGCATGCATATAGTCAAATTGAGCGAGACAAATTCAAAGAGACCAATATTGACATCATTAACGAAATCAATAAGGACTATTTGATGGAATGTTCCAGATTTTCTTTATATTTATTGAGCTGCAACCACTTTCAAAAATTTATAAATATGTCTCCACTCTCTATTTGATAAGAACTATTGACTTGAGATTCATGAGAGTTAAGAGGCTTGAAAGATATTGGAGCTCCACCAAGGCTGTATCGTCGGACCACCATCCTCAAACTGGCATGCCAGATCACCATCGTGGGATTGCCGCCTCAGAGCCATCGTCAGACTATTGTTAGGGGTGTAAAAAATTGACTCGACTAGCTAACTCGACCAATAATATCTAGATTCGGTTGACCCTTTTAATAAACGGGTTAGGTTTGGTTTATCAAATGGGTCAAATTTGGGTTGACCCGCGAAACCCTTTTTTGACCTAAAAATAATTAGTTTAACATATTTTTCCTTTTTTATATGTGTGTTTAATCTTATTATTTTTGATCAAATATAATAAATTTCATAGTTAATAAGTAATCAAAAAAATTAATCAAAATTGGTTAACATGTTGGGTTTAAGTCATTCAGGTTGCTAGCAAATCGAGTTTGGGTTGGTATTTTTGATATGTTTATTAAATGGGTCAGGTTTGAGTCGACTAAATTTTGGTCGATCGGGTCAATTTTTGCTATGACTCGAACCCAACCCATCTACCTATTTTGACACCCCTTACTATTATAACACAACCGCCGTAGTTAGACCACAATCATCCAACCTCGATCATCAAACTGATGCCACTTATTAGCATCATCAAACCATTACTATCGTCAGACCACCATAACTAAACTGCCGCCACCCAAATACCATTGATGGACCACTCTTATTATTGAATCATCACCATTCGACTGTAACTTTCCTCTCATCATTATTGGATAGCCACTCCCCAACCAAAACTGCCAAACTAAAGTCGCTCAGTCACAATCACTTCAACATTTCTCATCCCATACCGACTTGACCATATTCTCTACCAACCCTTCGTACTCTTGTAATATCGCTTTATATGAATTAGGGGACGAACATATCTTTATAATCAACACTTACATAATATAATTATTTTAATTGAGTTAGGCCTGTAGATTTGCTCATATTTGAGTTTCTCACGTAAAGATATGATGTCTCTCATATATATTTTAATTTATCTATTTGTGTACAAAATTTTCGAGTAAATTGAAGATGTAAAATTCTCTCATTTTACTGCTATGAATTTTTTAGCATGAAGCCGTGTTAATTAATATCATCATTACGAAAACTTCATTAAATATTTCTTTGCCAAGCAATATGAAAATCATATTATTACTTATTCTATGTCAGCATATTTTTTAAACAATTTATCAAATAATTATTCTTTTTAGTTGACAACACATGCAAAATGTAACTTAATGAAGCACTTTGATAAAAATTGGGCTTTTAATATGGGTTTCTAAAATTCTTATTTGATAGAGCATAACATTTATTAAAATCATAATAATTTATCAATCAATTTTAATGATTGAAATTATAATTAATATAATAACTAAATATAACTCGAATCCAAATATAATATATGTAAAGGTAACAATGAGCCTTCCACGAATGATAAGGGGGATTTATATGCACAACTCTCAAAGTTATATGATCTATATATTTAACATCTAAGGCTTCGTTTGAAATGGTTTTTTTTTTCTGTTTCTTAAAGCAGTTTTTTAGTAAAAAATGTTAATTTTTATGCTAAAAAACTGCTTTAAAAAGTAATAAGAAAACTATAAGCCTAAATCTTATTGTTTGTACAGTATAAGACTCTGTTAACTGCCATTAACGCCTTTGCATTGACAGCTACGAGAAAGTTATGATGGGCTTTTAGTTCGCAAATTACAATCTGGTTGGGAGCTAATAAAAAGCGGAAGGACATCAGAGAACCCAGTGGCGGATCCATGCTTGGCTAAGGGTGGGCAAATGCCCACCCTAGAAAAAAAAATATTATAGAGAAGGGGCATTTTAGACATTCTGCCCCCCCCCCCCCTAAAAAAAAACTGCCCTAAATCTTCCCATCGTGAGCCATTTTGCCCCATTCAGTTCGCGATTTCCTCACGTCGTCACCCGTGCTCTGTTCGTGAAGAGTTCGTTGCCTCACAGTCGCAGGACGAGCGGACCGGCAGATTTCTTTTAGACATCAAAGTGTCGATGAGACCATCGAATAGCAATAATGGTGGAAGCAGGATTATTTTACAACAATCTAGTTATCAAATCCTGTGTCTCAATTTGAGTACGTATAGAGTCTGGACAAGAGAACTATTTAGATTTGTTGAATATTACAAATATTCAATAAATACTCATCAAATATTTAATTATTATAAGTATTTATTAATTATTTGTTGAATATAATGACGAATTTTATGAGTATTTTATAAGTATTTATTTATTTACTGAGCAAATACTCAACAAATTCAAATAATCTCCTATTCTGAATTGAAGTTCTGCTCAATGGGTCGATTGGCTCAATAACGCTTCCAAAAGCCCCTGCAGTGGGAATTTTTATTACGTCCTCCCACCTGACGTAGAGATACGTCCTCCCAGAGCTAAAATCTCACAAAAAAATGAGAAATACCGAGCAAATACCGAGCAATACCAAACAATAACGAGGAATATCATCATGTGAAGACCAATACCGAGTTATACCGAGCAATACAAAAAATACCTAGTTTTTCCTACAAAAAACTCGGTATTTTTTGTATTGCTCGGTATAGCTCGGTATAATTCGGTATTGATCGTCACATGATGATATTCTTCATTATTATCAAATAATACCTAGCAATACCGAGAAAAACCGAGTTTTTTTTGACGGTAAAAGGACGTATCTCGTCAGATGTGCAATAAAAATTCCTGCAGTGGCGCGCTCCCTGACTAATGGGCCAGAGGCTACATCCGTTCCAGTTTTTCTTCAGAAAACCTAAAAACCCTAGCAAGACTTTTCCTTTTCTATCGGTTCGAATTGTTGGAGGAGGGGATGGAAGAGGAAGTTCATACCGGAGAGATTAACAGAGAGGCGGAGGCCGCTCCGGCATTAATCGCAGTGCATCCTCTTGAGCGATCCATCGCGCTTGCGCTCGGATATGAACTCAGAGTATTTGATTTTGAGTAAGTTTTCTTTTTGTTACCAGCATGCAATTTTAGGTTTGCAGTGCAGCTAACTAAAATATCATTCCTTTTTCAAAGTTCTTGGGGCTCATTTGATTGTTTGAGGGTGTAAATTAATGATTTCAATTCACTCCTTTTATCTATTAAAAAAGAAGAAATCATCGCATTTGGATGATTTTGAAGCTGTTTGTAGAGTTTTGTTGCTTGCTAGAAGTCGAGTTTGTACAGAGAGATTACGTCTGGTTTGACTTTGAATGACATCCCACACATCATAAAAGATATAAAGGTGAGCGGGGACACATGTTTAATCTGGAAGATTCAGAAAGAAGAAAATTGAGGGGTTTAGTCCAGCTGAAACAATAACTTCTAGTATTAGATATGAGTTATATAGGACCCTTGTCAGAACTCCTAGATGGTTTTAGTATAATGCAGATGAATTTAGGTTATTGCTTGTGTCCTCAGCATTGGTGACAGAACAAGATTTAGTACCTGGAAAATCCTCTTTGGATAGGCAAAGTTGGCTGTGTTTGTCATCCTCTTGGCGGTTAAGGGAAAAAGATTTGAAGGTGGTAAATAAGGTGGCGTAGAAAGGTTATGGAGGTCATTGAGAGTGATTGAATTGGCCTTTCACCTAGATGTGAAGTCAAAACATTATAAAGGTGATGGAAAAAGCAGTTTAGGGAGGTTATTATGGATGATCGGCTTGTTCCATTGATTTGAGGTGAAGAGGTGGTGTAGGAAGACTATGGAGTTAACTGGGGGAAATCAAGACAATCCACCTAGAGCAAGAGACATGTCCTTAGGATGTGGTCGAAGTGATGTTGGAAAGTTGTGGAGGTGATTGAGGGAATTCTTTCAGTGGTAGGAATAGCACAACCTAGTGGCATCAAGCTAGGAAGTGTAGGAAGTTCATGGAGTTTGTTGAGGACGACCATAGTGGTCCTTCTCGTGAAGGTGAAGGCAGCGATATTAGGTGGTGCAATGCAACTCCACTTTTGAAGGGGAAGGTGGGGGGGAGTAGTGAATGCATATATAATCCTTTTTTGGTGTGAGGGACTATATGACCAAAAGGCGTCATGCGAGGCGATATACGATAGTCCAATAACTCAATAAATAACTATCAAGAATATTTAGTGGTGGTTTCAAATTCAAAATTCTATACAAATGCCTCAACTCCCAAATTAGAAAATTTAGTTGTATTTATAGATTTTCAAAGGGTTTAATGATCTTTATAGGGAATTATAGAATAAATGTCCCTTATTTTAATCATCAATGAATATATTAGATTTTTACTACCTTCAATACAAAAGTAATTGGACAATCTTGCCATTAGAATGGTTTGATTTAGGGGTGTCAATTATTGACCCGACCCGATAACCCGAACATGACTTGAAAAATCCGAGTTCGGGTCAACCCGTTTGTTAAATGGGTCAGGTTCCGGTTGTAATTTTTGACCCATTTGAAAAAATGGGTCAGGTTCGGGTCAACCAGTTAACCCGACTTTGACCCAATTTGACCTGCTTCATCATCTTTGCCTTTGTGCTTCGTGCCTTCGTGATCCAGCGATGTGGTGTAGCTCTGTCGGTCTCAGTTGAGCCTCAACCCGTGCCAAATATTTTAGATCTCGCCTGCTCCGATGATTTCATAGACAATTGCCAATCCGCCGGTCTCAATTGAGCCTCAACTGTCGCCGCTGCTGCTAAGAGAAGAAGAGGTAATGGCCTGATGGGAACCGACATGGGAGGAGAAAACAAATTGAAAAGCTCGAAGATCAGCGAGCTCGCCGATGATCATTCTTTGGGCAATCGCAATCGCCTGCTTGTTGATTTGGATTTCTCGACGCAGAAGATGTTTGAGCAAGGATCATCTTCTTCTCCGGATCAAAAAAGAGATGAGAGAAGGGTGGAACTATCAGATAATGCAATCAAAGTTGCACTCAAGAGGTTGGAAGAGCTCAGGATTAAGGGAGAGGAGCTGCAGCTTTCGAAGGAAGAGATAAGCTTCAACGGTCAGCAGCAGGAGGACGAGGTAATGTTCCTATTCCCATAGCGGTCTTTTTTAGTCAAGTAGACATGTTCCATTGCTTTGTAAGGCTACTTCTAAGTAAAAAGAATATAAAGGGTTCTGTAAGTGCCTTGGAGTTGAAAACTAATTTTAGTATGGATGGGCTTTGGTAATATGAGGGATGACAGGGACTATGGGGTGTAGCTCTGCGCTGCTGCTAAGAGAAGAAAAGTTCTTGAGCCTCCATTGTCGCGCCTGGATGTAGAGGTAGGAGGGCTTGAGCCTCCACCGTCGCTGCTAAGAGAAGAGGTTTTCAACCACTCCAAATGAGCCACTCTAAATGGCGCCGCCTTTGTGTTTCTCTACAAGGATTTGACCTGCACTCGCATCCCGCTCGGGATGTTTTTGACCCGTTTGCAAGAGGCTTCACGGGTCGGGTCGGGTTAACCCGACAACCCAAGTGGGTCGGGTTCGGGTTGGAAAATCTGACCCGTTTGCAAAAAATGGGTCGGGTTTGGGTTGACCCGTTTGAACCCAAACCCGACATGTTGACCCATTTTGACACCCCTAATTTGATTGACCTATTCTAGCTAGGGTTAGGCCGACATGGTAGTCTTACTTTGGCCATTGTCGATAAAGTCTTCGATCAATTAGCAAAACATACCATTTTGTAGATCTCAACTATATGAATCCATAAGAGTTGATTGAAATTCCAATGATCAAATTAATGTCAATAATTTTTAGAAAGTTTATGGATCAAATGTTGGATCATTATAAAATGATGATGATAGGCCATAATTTTTATATCTTAATATTCGTTCATCAACAAGAATCATTCGTCGCAAGTGACTCTTGGAACAAGGTTTTTGGAGATCGTGATAACTTTTAGAAGTCCAAATCTTTTGTGGTAGGCATGCCGACACCTGAAATCAAATAACACCATACAAAAGCCATAGGCATGCTGACACTTGAAATCGACTATGCATATGGCTTCCCCTTAGTGTGTGAAAGAAGAGATTGACCATGTTGGGCTAGTCAATTCAATTTAATTTGTGGTAGTTTGCTTTGGTGGTGCGGCCTGGGTTCTTTTGATTGTTTGATATTGGTGCTATTGGAATTATTGGAATCGTTGTGATGAGACAACTGTTTTGCAAGTAAATTTATTATATTTGGAATTTTTTGATTTTTAAAATAAATTTTTATGTCTAAAATTGTAGTTAGTTCAATTCCCTCTGTGTGTTTTGAAATTTTTTTTTTGTTCCAAAATAATGCTTTATCAGATAATGATTTTTCCAGCCCCAGCAAGTTTTAAACCAATATTGATTTTTAATTAAATCCAACCAAGCAAAAAAAAAAAAAAAATCTATTACCAACCAAATTTTGCTTTTCTTCATGTTTCATAGTTTGGACACTGAATGTTTTTGACAAGAGGATCAAATACTGTTTCTCCTCCTATTTACTCTATTCATTTAGTGGAATAGGTATGTTCAAGTATATAGTTATTTTTTCTCGGAATTATTTTGGATGTTGGAAATAAAATTATACATGTTGATGAAGGGTAGAGCTCAAGAGCAGAAAAAAATAATAAGCTAGGGTTAATCATTCTGATCCATGAAAGAGGAGATTCATAAGATTTTCTAAAGGTTGGAAGCCCAACATTGTTCTTTAAGATAAGGTGAAAAAAGTAAATTTTTTTTAAATTTCACTTTTTTATTTTTTAAATTTTGTAAACAGGATGGATTGTGCTGTTACTTTGACTGATGAAGCCTATAGCCCTTGCCATTCTGATGCTATTAGGGCAATCTGCTTTGGTGCAAATGGAAGACTCTTTGTTTCTGCTGGTGATGATAAGCTGGTGAAGATCTGGAGAACAGATACTTGGCACTGTATCAGAACTGTGTAAGCCTGCTGTTTTATCATGCTTATGCACACTTTCGCAAGTCTATCACGTATTTCTTGCTTTTAAATGTTTGTGTTGTACTTAAGGAAGTTGATGCGTAGTTGAACATAACAGTTTTTTTGCACGTAAAGTTGATGCGTAGTTGAACTTAACAGTTTTTTTGCACGTAAAGTCGATGCCAAATATTTAGGATAAAGTTATCAATGATGAAGTCAAAACATCTAAGTTAGACTCAAATTTTTGCTTGACCTAAGAAGTGGGTTGCCATATTTTGTTCCTTTTTTTAAGTCATGCCATGATCTTGGTTATCTGCTTCATGCTCCAAGTTGAATGGAAGACTCAGATAGACCGGCCGATTTGATTGGTGGGAATTAGGAAGTTTCCTAATTAAGAGGGAACTATTTAGGAGGGTTCTTAATCAAAGGGGAATTGTTTAGGAAAAAATTTAATTACATTTGGGAGGGAATTATCTAGGGAAAGAGATCTAGTTTGAATTCAAAATCTAAGAGGGAATTATTTAGGGAAAAGAAGGAATTAAGGGGGATTGTTTAGGAAATTTTTAATTACAATTGGAAGGGAATTAATTATGAAAATAAATCTAATTTGAATTCAAATATGAGAGAGATTTATATAGGGAAAGGGGGCTAATTTGGGAGGGAGTTATGGGAGCCTATTTAAGGCTAACTATGGGGTGATTTTAGATTATGTTTTGAATTTTTTGAAATTAGATTGTTCTTAGGGTGTTTGGGCTCTAGCCGGCGGCTAGAGATTTGGGAGAGCCAGATCTTCCTCTCCAATTGAAGATCCAATTGTATCTTGTTAGTTCTTTCAATAATAAAAAAAAAAGAGTTATTGTGTGTTCTTTTTCATAAATTTCTTGTGTCATTCTCTGGCTTTGTTGAAATTACATCCATTTCCTATCAAACTCAAATTTTTCTGTCATCTTTCATTGTAACAATTATTGGTTCTAAGTTGTTATTTGCATCTAATTGTTGCTCGCTGCATCCCTTATAGTTTCCATACTAATTTATGTTGTCATACGTACAACTTTTTCTATTTTCTCTACAACCTTTCAACCTATTTAATCATTTTCAATAGATAATAGTGAGGTAATGACTAAACAAGTCAAATTTATTTCTACAGGTGCTCTGACAAACGTGTGAGTGCAGTTGCAATAAGCCATGATGGGTTGTTCGTTACCTTTGCTGATAAGTTTGGAGTTGTTTGGATAGAGAGATTGGAGGAAGATGATCAAGGTCAAGCATCAGTTGATAAAAAGGCTGTTCCACTTCTGGGCCATTACTGTAGCATCATTACTAGTCTGGTGCGCAGTTACATTGCTAACTAATGTACTATTTCACCTCTACTTCGAGAGAAATGTTATTTCTTTGTACTAAAAATTGAAACTTGACCTTATTTCATTTAATTCGTGGGAGGGAGCAGAGTATTAAGTTGGATTTACCCTTTTTTTGGTCCTGAAAAGTTTTGCTTCCAAATTTTGTATAGTTTCTTAGTTCTTGTGAGTATGATAACAGGCACTCAAAAGATTAGCTATTCATCATGTGATTTTTCAATACGTCATCTTCTTTACGCATGAATTTTTAAAGGGACTTGAGGACTGTGTGATTTGAATTGGGTGCAATATGGCTCTTCATCATTTGAGGGACGCCAGATGTTGAATGAACATTTTTGGTCAATTTTCTAATATATTGAGCTCATAGGCAAGAGTACTGCATGCAAATTAGCAATGTAGCTCTCAGACCCAGATCTAGCTTTTCTTATAGACGTTGTCATGATTAACAAAAGCTTAAAGGTTTGCCTTGAATTAGGATGGAAGCTTGAAAAAAGCATCAATGTTTACTTTAATATTTGAAGCTAGAAACATAAAGAAAAGAACACAAAAAGCTAGGTCCTGTGTAGATTCCGTGCTGGGCATAAATATTATTAGCTAGATGGAGCATGTAATCACCAGCCAAAGAGTATGGTATCTATTGATTTCAGACAGTACAAAATAAAATAAGAATGAAATATATTAAAAACAAGATTGACCATTAGGTAGTGGTTGTATTTTATACTGTAAATTGACTGGCTGAATTGGAGCAGCGAGAAAAACATCCTGGAATATTAAGTTGAGAATGCATGATGAAAGTTGTACCGCTATCCTCTCATATCAAACCTCAAATGTCACTTTTGGTTGTAATTAGCAGAGAAAATGTCAAAATGATAATCAAACAATGATTCATGTGGTTGGCCAACAATATATGAAGGCTCTGTAGAAAACACTATTTATGGTTGTTGATTAATGGCATCTTAGCATGTAGTGATGTCCTACTATTTGTGAGATACGTCAGTTAGTGTGGTGGTGGTGGTGGGAGGATCTTTGAGGAAGGAGGAAAAGACTTGTTTGTTGATGTTCATGAAGGTTTGCAGAGATTTGGGAAGAGTTTTGATGTGGATGTAGGTTAGCCGAAGTGTGGTTGTGATGGGGTATGAATAGTGGCTGAGAGTTGTATGATTTTTATGATTATTTTTGTTGGTTGTAAGGGATAAAAGGGCTTAAGCATGGGTGTTTGTATACTATGAAGTGGGGAGTCTTGTGAAGGAGATGGGGATGGAAGGTATGTTATGGGGAAAAAATGTGATGGTAAGGTGTTTTTTTCATATAGGAGATTTCTCAAGAAGAGATACGTGAGGAGATTCAGTGAAGTAGGATTGAAAATTTTTTCTCAGCCCATGTAAAATAATCCCAAGAAGTCATATCAACAAGTCAAGCCATGTCAAATCAAAATAATATAGGTTTCTTAATTTTTTGAAGGGATTAGGTTCCCTAAGATTAATATCACTTAAGAACTCCTCCAAGAGATACTATTGATAAACGAAATAGATCTTTATTTTGATTTGCCTGTTTTAATTATCAAATTGAAGATATGATTCAAAGATTATTATTCTAATAGAACTATCTATTAAATCTAATCATTCCACAAGGCAAATGATGAATCATTATAACAAAATGATATGATTGTCTCTTTACATGGAAAGTCTATGCTATAATAATCTTTGAATCATGAATATCTCAAGGAGTATGATGGACTTAAAAGGGTAATGGGTAGTGGTAAGAAGTCCAAAAAAATATAGAAATAATATCGGAGGACTTTGTGGGTTCATCATCCTAGCTTATCGAGTTTGAAATGACGTAATTGTGAAGGTAGTTAATCCAACTTAGTCATGAGATTCTATATTAGTAACTATGAATGACGTCATTCAGGATTAGCCTCATGATCTCAAACCATGAAAATAAATTAGATGAATTCTAAGAGATAGATTGGAAAGATGTAGGACTTATAAATCCTAAATGTATAAGAAATTGCCCATGAAAATAAGGGAATGAGATAGCCTATTTATATGCAACAAAGCTACCTAACTAGTATTACAATCTTGATTAGCTCATGATTGCCACTACCTACCGTATTAAAATGATCCCTAGGTGTATTAAATATTTATGCGTACATCCAAAACTCTATTTTTAAGAAAACATGACTTATATGAAAGTTATAAGTTCTTAAGTGGAGACACTTTTATATGCATCTTGATTGGTCATATTATAAAAGTGCATCAACATGTGGAAGTTTTGACCACTGGCAAGCTCAACTCTGTACATCCAGAGATGTAAAGGGGGCAATTTTCTTTTAAAAACTAACTTGAGAGAGCCTAATTTTATGATTTTGTTTTTGAAAAATTGATTTTTATTTATTTATCAATTTACTTAAATGAATAGCAACAACTTTGTTTTAAGGAGCCTATTGCAAAATTGTCTATAGCCTAGACAATCACAAAATAATAAATTGATGAAAAGGCATCACATCAGAGTTCTTCAAATAAACTGTAGAATTGAATAAAATAGTGTGCTGTGATGGCTCACAAAAAATATGAATTGGTCATTGTAGCAGGGCATGTTGATTGTACATACCCTTAAGTAAAATAGAAAAAGAAATCGAGCCTTTAGATGCATGCTCAAATACCTAAACTACAAAATAATAACTTTTTCCAACAAAGTATCAGCATAGGTGATTCTTCTGCTAGTGATCATTGTCACTGAGTTTAAAACATATTTTATTGGTAATGGTTAGGTACTTTTGAATTTGGATTTACACTTGGTTGAGAACCATATATCTTTTTATATATACAAAGCTTTCATAAACTAAAAAGCAAAGTAAAAGTAAATGTACTAATGGAGCCATTACAGCACAATTAAAACTATAGGAAAAATCAAACAAAATTAGCACTCCATGCTAAAAAATTGTGCAATTAGAGGCCAATCTCAAAGCTCGCCTCAATGCATGTTAGAAAAGGCAATGAGGCTTATGCCTCACACTTACTAGATGAGACTTATGCCTCAATTAGGGTGAGGCGCACCTCAATGCATGTTTTAATCTAATTTTAACACAATTTTATGGAGGCTTAAGCCTTGAAAATTAGGATTTATGTAATTTTAAAATTTTAATTTATAAATTTGATATATAACTTAAAAATATTTATTATACTTAAATTAAATCAATTTTGAGAAGAACCTCACTACCTCAAACTCATTACTGCACGCCGTGAGACACTCACATATGCACCCAATCTTACTACATCACCGTAATTGCTGTGCCATTGACGCTTCTTATCTAACACCTTTCCTCTTGTTATTGGAAGCCCGTTTATTTATTTTTAGTATAAGGAAGGATGAAAAACAATAATTACAATAATAATTCTAGTGAAAAATCTTCTAAGTGATGAGAGTGGGGGAGTTTTTAAATTCATGGATTATGTTGAACTACTTATTTATGTTGAACTAGGAGTGGGAGAATCTATTTATTTATCATTGTTTGTAGCCTTGCATGACTTTTAATCATTTCATTTTAATTTTTTATGTTCTTACTTTAATATCAATATGTTCCTTATTATTTCATATTTTATCATTAATTTAATGATTTAAATCAAAGATTTACGCCTCAAAATGACTTGGGGCTTATGCTTTGGCTTGCGAGAAGAAAACACTTCAATACCCAATTTTGTAATTTCAAACATTGAGCAGATCACAAATAACATTCATTTGGCATATTATGCATAAGATGACATTTTAAAATTTTTTATGGATCACTCGTATAAAAGTAAAAAAAATAGCCATTCGTCCGGTACTTGTAAGAAAAATATTTATATCATGATGCAGTGAAATAGCCCAACATAACAAACAACAATTAAGAACACCAAATGAGCTCAAACAACCCAATAAGCTTTTTTGCATGCGTCAAAGGGATTCTCTATCAAAACGTTAACCTAATTACATCCTCCCTATGCTATAAGAATAAGGGGTGACCTATCAGATTACATAAGTGAGTGTAATAGCCTTGATGTAGGAAGGGTCACACATATTACTGTGATGGGCTATCAAATTAGCTCATCTCAAGGGATCCAGTAAAATTAAGACCTATCAACTTAATTTGGTTGAATTTAGAAGATTAATTTTAAAAATTAAGCTTTAATTAATATTGAAAATATTTAAATCATTTTTTTTCAAAATAGTAATGTCATGTTTAAATATGTTATTAATTTTGAAAATTTGATTAAGGTGACATGCCTTATGTTTATTTTTCTACATTTGCATATGATGCATGATATGACATTTTAATATTTTTTATACTTGCATAAAAAAAAATTGTATGCTTGGTACTTTCAAGGAAAATAATACTATCATAATGTAGAAAAGTAGCCAAACACGTGTGCTAATCATGAACAGACAAGCACAAACAACCAAATAAGCTGAATGCCATGCATAAAAGGATTCTCTATCAAAACTTTGACCTAGCTACATCCTATCTAGAGAAGCTAGACGACTAAGGGGGTGACTTTTCACAGCACAAAAATTTGTGCGATAGTCTTAATGTAGTAAGGGTCACATTTAAGACTATGATAGGCTACCAAATTAGCTCATCTCAAGGGATCCAACAAAAATAGAACTATCTACCTCATTTGGTTGAATTTAGAAGATAAATTTAAAAAATTAAGTTTTTATTTCATTTCGAAAAGATTGGAATTCATTTATTTTTTTAAAATAGTAATGTCATATGTAGTTTAATTATGTGATTAATTTTGAAAAATTGATTAAGGTGGCATGACTTAGGTTAATTGTATTCTTTTAATAGTCTTTTGATATCTGGTTATGTAGAAAGATTCTCATTATTGGATGATTTGTTACCTAAAAATGGTGGTCAAGTTACATTATCACGGGCTAAGTTTGAAATTAAATATATTAGTACCGCCTAATAATGTGGCGATTCACATTATACATATGATAATTTGCCCTTATTATGAGGGTAAATAGTTGAAATCATCAACTATCAAGCTCAATACTCAAGTGTATATGAGTGGTATAAAGACTTGAAATATAGAAATATTCATATTCCAGCCATTTAAGATGAATTCTAAATTTTCTAGAGTATAGGGTCAGACAAAGTAGGGTCAATCTACTTAGGATTGAAGGAATGGTATGGATACAGATGTACATTCAAAATCAAAAGTGTTTAGCCACATAATATTATTGAACAACAAAATTACTTTCTTAAGGTTATATGATTAAGCCAGGATAGAACTTAAACTAAATGTGATACTGAGTAAGTTCAAAAATGATTCCTATAAGAAAGACCTCTAAAGTAGAGATAGTAAGAGCAAAAGAGCATGATCTTACAAAGAATTTACTTAGTCAAAATAGTATGACAATATCAAATAATAGATTAGCTCAAAATGCATGACTAGATTAGGAATGTGTTAGTCTTAAAGGAAAGACTAAACCATAAATAATTTAATCCTAAGACAGGATTAAACTAAATAAATCTCAATCAAAAGGTAATGACTAAGCAAAGAAATATATACTAGTGTTATCTTTCCAAAAGAGCCAAGATCGTCTGTTTTTTGTGAGAAACGAACGAGCTCTCCTTGAAACAACAACAAAATATCATATTACAAGATGGTTATGTCCCGTGATTATCGCAAGCACTATAATTTATCTTATTTAAATTAGTTTAAAATAAAAAACACGAAAGGTTAGGTGCTGTTTGGTTAGCTGAAAAATGAATGCAATGTAAAAGTAATGCGATGTATTTGAAATACTTTAGAGTTGTTTGGATGACAGTAAAATAAATGCAGGGAATTACTTTTTTTTTTATTTGGCTTGAAGTAAAATGCATGCAGTATAAAATCGAAAGATATGGTGGTCGATGGTAGTGACCGACGTTCTGTGGAAGCAACGGGCGGTGGTGATCGTCGGAGGTTGTAGTGGCAGCGGGAAGAGATGGCTGCCGGTAGTGGTGGCTGTCACTGGTGACGATGGTGGTGGTAGTCGGTGGCAGACAATGAAGTTCTAGTGTATTTGAAAATCATCCAAATCGGAGGAATTCTAAATATATAAAAAAATGCAATGTAAAAGTAATGCGATGTATTTCAAATACTTTAGAGTTGTTTGGATGATAGTAAAATAAATGCATGGAATTACTTTTTTTTTTATTTGACTTGAAGTAAAATGCATGCAGTATAAAATCGAAAGATATGGTGGTCGATGGTAGTGACCGACGTCCTGTGGAAGCGACGGGCGGTGGTGATCGTCGGAGGTTGTAGTGGCAGCGGGAAGAGATGGCTGCCGGTAGTGGTGGCTGTCACTGGCGACGATGGTGGTGGTAGTCGGTGGCAGACAATGAAGTTCTAGTGTATTTGAAAATCATCCAAATCAGAGGAATTCTAAATATATAAAAAAATGAACTAGAGGGTGAATTCCAAATGCACCAAAACTTTACACTGCGTTTGGTTTACTTCAAACCAAACACTAATATTTTTCAAACCCCATCATTTGAAATACTTTACACCCCTTTTATTTCAAACCAAACTGCCCCTTAGAGAATTTTATTAATTTTTCAATGAGTCTAAGATTGTAAAATTACATCAAACAAGTGAGTTCTTGAAATAGCCAAAAGAGATTGGATTTAAAAATTGAATTTTGTTTTGTGATTATCACAAGAATTGCAATTTACCTCGTCAAAATTAGAGCTTAAAATGGAGCTCATTGGAATTGTAAAGACAACATGTTCTCTTACCTTAACAATCTTACGGACCAAGGACTTCTACTTAGAAAGCATATTAGAGAGCCTTGTTATGAATATATCTAATAATCAGACCTTTTGGTAATCGTATAGAGTCTACTTGAACTCAGTTTACGAGCCAAATAGGCAGCCTTGTTACCTACTTGTTCGTCAGGCTTATATTCAAACTTGAAACAGTAAGTCCACCTTTTGGAACTTAAGCAATAGCAGCCTAACAAATCAAGAAAATCATCAAAGGGGACCTTCTGGATAAGCTAGTCTCAATCATACAATACTATAAATTAGTGCAAGTTTCATTGGAAAGGTTACGGTCATTTCTATGGATGATGACACACCACTGCCGTTGTGCTTTGGATTGTAAAGATTTATGAGATAGTAGTTAAATCACTACGCTGATTCCTTCTATAGATTTGTCTTGATTCATGAAATGTTTGTGCTGAATTGAACAAGTTTTTACTTTAGCGTGATGGTCAATGGTTTCTTGCTATTTGATGAAGGATGGTAGTAATTATGGAACATCTTACTCCGGCTGATTGAAAAGGAAAAGCGTTTTAATTCCTTCCTTTTTAACATTTTATTTTGCATATTAAATGGTTGTGCATAAATTTTGGAGATAGTTTCTCCTTTAAGATCATATTTGTGAGTTGATTTGAGATTGTGTGAGCTGTTTGTATGGTCACTTGCTTTGAATTCTGCCAAATACTAGATATTTAATATTAGAATAATGTTACATATGTGGATGTACTTCTTGCTCTGCTGGGCTAGCAGGAGTGAGAAAATGTCATAAAATTTGTTCATCTTTCTGTGGGGTGTGAAAAACCATCTGGATAATGACGGGAAGAGTACGATAGACAAAGTTGTTCAAATCTCAATTATATTTTAGCTTTCTTCCATGATTATCATTGTGTTTAGTGTTACAAGAGTAATATAACTCAAAGACTACTTGAACATTTTTGTTAATATATTTCAGAAAAATACTTCATTTCAAAGAAGGTCCTGAATCCTATATTTCAGTTAAGCAAATACAATTTTAGCAGACCATATGATCAAAAAAATTGTACTAAAAGGTAGAAATGTAGTGTTTCTTCATAATAGAAGTTGAAATACGTTCTTAAAAGTAATTTTTAGCTGATACGTAGTTCTTTTCTTTTATAATTTTTGAAATTAATGTTTGTTTGGCTCAATCACATTAATAGTCAAACTTTATTTTGGTTTTCCTTTTGTTTTTAGATGCCATTTAGGTCTAAAGGCTTTTTTTTTTTGGCCTCAAACATGCAGAAGTTCTCTCCAGATGGAAAGTTCATTGCCACTGCGGACCGAGACTTCAAAATCCGGGTAATTGGATTAGTTTTTCTTTGAATCTATCCATTATGGCCGATAAAGTTTTCATTTTCTTGAGCTATTTGTTGCTTTGCCTGGACTATCTCTATGCAGATAACTATTTTTCCAAAAGGACCTCTAAAAGGTGCTCATGAAATACAAAATTTCTGCCTTGGTCATACAGAGTGAGTTGAAATAATTCTTCTGTCAACTTTATTCTTTGGGGCTTTATTTGTATCAAAATTTTATTTTCCATTGAATGAATTGTTATATAAAGTTGGATTATTTAAGCGGCTGCAATCATCGAAGTAAGACGCATATGCTCAACAGAATTCTCCTAACATTAGCTAATCTAGAGAGACTTCATATATTTTAATGCAGGCCAAATCAGTGAAATTTTAATGCAATTAGTTTTTCATTGAAGTATTGGGTGAAGATTGTGAATATAAACCGCTAATCATAATTTTATGGAGTTTTCAGGAACTTTTTAGTATTAATTTGCTGATAATATGCTATAACTTGTTTGATACCGGGATATTTCTTACAAAACAGTATCATTTAATTAGTGATTACTTTTTGGTAGTTATATGCAGACCTATTAAATACCTTCTCTATAGAAGGAAACCCTTTGATCCTTTGTAGCGTGAATAATGGCATAATATGCGACCTATATGATGTTTGTAGGCATTTACATAATTTTTGAAATTCACGGATGCATAGGTATGGTAGAAAGTAGTCATTTTGCATGAGGACTGTTGAGGTTATTTATCAATGATTTAAGTTGCAGTATTTTTTTTCGGTGATATATTGTGTATATTGAAAATTCGGAGGTTTTTCTTATTGCAATTATTCTCGTAGTTATTTTTTTGGCCCTTAAATTGTGTATATTTCTACCATAGGTTCTCCTGGACTTGTATAATTTCAATGCAAATGATGAAATGAAAATTCAACTAATTCTGTCTTATTCTTGTTATGCTATCAGAGCTTTAGGTTTATTTTTCTTAGAATTTTTCATAAGCTGCAGTTTTCATCATTGCATTTTCTAGATTTCACAAGCATTCATCATTGCAAATTTTTTTTTTTCGTTCCTCTTTATATTTTCATATATATAGCTGTCATCATTGCAGTCTTATTTATATTCTTATTGCAACCAATTACTCCCTTAATTTTATCATGTTTCCTTAGTCTTAGGTTCATTTTAAATTGAGTCCAACAATCCAAATCCAGTAGGAGAATCACAAAACATCCATTCAAAATATCATTTAAATGAAATAAATTACCATAAGTGGTTTCAACTTGCAATGAATCTCAGAAGACGATCTCATGTTAAATGCTTGCAATGAACAATTTTTTTGGGACATTTAGGCCAATTAAGGCAAACTCACACACATATCACATATGCTAGATTTGAACCCAAAACCTTATAGTTGAAAGCCAAAGCTCCCAACCAACAGACCAATGTGAGTTGCATAATGCTTGCGATGACCATTATTATGTGGTGATGTCCTGATTATGGAACTTCGTAGTTCCTGAAATAAGTGACGCATGCATGTTCTTTCATTTAACAAAGAAGATATGGGATATGTTAAATCAAACATATTCAGATATTTGTGGTGCGACCAAAATATATGAGATCAAAATTGAAACCTTGGTCACAAAATAAGGAGGATCTGGATAATCTATCACTAAATGCTACATTTAAAGAGAAGCATAAAATTAAGTTAAGTGTTGAGAAATGAGGATGCTCGGGTGGATGAGAGATAGAATACAAAATAAGTATACGTAAAAATGTTGGAATAGCTCCGGTGGCAGATAAGATTAGCAAGAATAGCCTTAGATGGTTTGGTCACATAAAATGTCAGCTTTTCAATGATCCGATTAGGAGAATAGATGTATTAGATTTGACCTATATTAAGAAAGATAGATATATACCTAAAAAGATTTGGTTAGAAAGTATTAGAAATATCTTTTTTTATTATATTTAAATGAGAATTTGACGCTTAATAGGACACAATGGAGAAAAAAATAATTCATGTAGCTGATCCCATATAGTGGGATAAAGGCTTGATGTTTTTGTTGTTGTTGTTGTTGGAAACTTTCTTGAACGTGTAGTTAGGTTGTGTATAACTGCAGTGGAACAACACATAATAGATTATAGTGGAAGTGCCAATTTACTGATTTCTCATATCATTGCTTTCTACAAAGATATCATTAAATGTTGTGGATACTGATTCATGGTCATCATGCTCTGTTCACAGCTTTGTCTCTTGCCTTACTTTCATATGTCCCCCAGATTGCCATCAGAGTTTTCTCTTATCTGGAAGTGGTGATGCAACCGTATGTACAATAAAATTGCTAGTGTGAAGTTTGTCTATTTATTATATCTTTTCTCAATATAGGGTATGATTCGTTTCTGCAGGTTAGGCTTTGGGACCATGTTTCTGGACAACTCCTTGATACTTGTGATGTTGGAGAAAAGGTAAAATTACTGTTGTTTTTTTTTTTTTTTTTGCAGTAAATAATCTTTCAGATGATTGTTGCGGCACTGCACAAACAAATCTACATAATTATTTGGTGTCCACTTTTTAGAGATGGTTTAATTAAAATAGGGAGAGTGCCATGCACCTTTTTTCTTTGGGGGGGGGGGGGGGGGGGGGGGGGGAGCATGCTGGTGCCATGGAGCCCTTTGATTTCACAGGATAAGGATGCATGCAAAGTGAATGCAGGCTGTTGGGCCAGGTTCACTTTACAGTTAAAAGTATCGCTGGAATGAAATACAAATCAGAGCAGAATGATGAACTATTTTGTTGACTAGCATCTTGAAATTTCAGCCAGGGTCAAATTATAAACCTATTGGCTGATGAGCTTTTACTTCATGTAGAACAACTGTCCTTTTACGTCTCTGCTTGTAAAGCCTTCATTAAAAAGATCGGTACCTTGTTCCTAGCCAATTTTATGTGTTGTTTACCCCCTCATGATGGTTTTTTCTTCTCATGCTGCATTACGTTAGCAGAGTTAACTATCCTCATCTCTTTTAGATAGAAACATGAATCTTTTGCGGCAAATGAATGCTAAAACGGATTTTCCTTTAGCACACTAATATATTTGATTTACATGTTATTTCATCAAATTGAGCTTCAGCATTAGAAAAAGTGGCTATAATATATAGGAAGAAAGGTTTATTGAAAAAATGTTGAAAAAATAGCCTCCAGTTTGATACGAAGTCATGGAAAACATAAATTTCCTTAAATTTTTATAGACCTCTTGTTGATACAGTGTCATATAATGTGGCAGAACGGGAGAAAAAACGAGAAAGAATGGGTGCTAACCGGAGAGAATCAAGAGAGAGAGAAGAGATGGTGAAGGAAGAGAGAAGAGCATCCAACTCTTATTTCTGAGAAACTAAATTGCATTCAATCATCATTTATCATTTTTTTAGTTGATAAGACTAGAGAGGGAGTTGAAGGAAAATTTGAATTATGGAGGCAACTTTAGAGTCTAAAGATTTTTGTTTGAGTAGATCTAAAACCGAACATATGGAGTGGGGGATTGTAAGTTTAAACTATCAAGTCATTAAAAAGAGTACATGTTTTAGATATATCGAGTCTATTGTTTAAAGTAATGGTGAAATAGATGGGGATATTATTAGTAGAATTCAAGTTTGATGATTGAAGTGGAGGAATGTATTGGGTCTATTATGCTATAGAAAAGTACCCCTCAAACTTAAGGGTAGATTTTATAATATAGTGGTGAGACCTATACTGCTTTATAGCGCAAAATGTTGGCCATTAAAAGAAAAGCATAAAATTAAGTTTTGTTTTGCAAAGATGTGGATGCTCATGTGGATGAGTGGCTTTACACTTAAAGATAGAATGTAAAACAAGTATATATGTGAAAAGATTGAAGTAGTTCCAGTGGCAGATAAAGTTGGAGAGAGTCGCCTAGATGGTTTGGTCACATAAAACGTCGACCTTCCGATGACCCGATTAGGAGAGTGGATGTATTAGATCTGATTTAGATTAAAAAAGATAGAGATATATCTAAAAAGACTTTGGTTAAAAAGTATTAGAAATTGCAATTTTTTATTAGATTTAAATGAGAATTTGACTCTTAATAGGACAATAGAGAAAAATGATTTATGTAACCGACCCCATGTAGTGGGATAAAAGCGTAATGTTGTTATATTTTATTCTAAATTTGATTTTGATGATCCTGCATCTTTTTTTTTTGTAAATCCTAATCAATCTGATGTCAATATGTGAAAAGCTGTCCTACGGAGTGTTATGCTGAAGATACTCATCTCGAAGGTTTGGAAAGATTTTAGCATTGACTCATTTGTCACCCACAAGTTATATAATAGTGGGTGGCACTGGAATTGGAACTACAACTAGTTTGAGAACAAAACTATCATTGCTAGCAGCAATGCAAAACTTTAGGATACGCAAATATGGACATGGGGACATTGGCCCAATACAACACGGATGTGGGAAACTCTTATTTTTGAAAATATAGGACATAAATATGCCTTTGACACTGCATTATAAATTATTTATTTTTAAAATTAAAATAATATATAATAATTACCTATAATGCACCAACACACCTATATATAATGGTATGCAGTGTCAAACACATACACGCGCCCGACATGCGGCTGGGACACATGTCAAACACGGCTGAAACATGTCCGATTAAAATAATATTTTAACTTAAACAGACACTCATGTTGGATACGCGTGTCCTAATATTTAATAACTTTTAATGAAAAAAATACATAAATATTTAATAACATTTAAAGAAAAAAAACATAAAGCGAGCTGGACAGTGCGTATACTTCTAGGTTATCCCGTATCCTTTCGTATTCGAAGTCTTCATTCTCGCAAGTAGGCGAGGGTTTTGCGTCATCTTTGTTTACGGAAGCAGGCGAGGGCGAAGGAGTCTACGTTTACACGAGCAGGCAAGGTCAAAGGAATCTTCGTTTATGTGAGCAGGTGAGGTCGAAGGAGTCTTCATTTACGTGAGCAAGCGATGCTAAAGGAGCTAGTGTCTTCGTGGTCTTGTTTATTTTGCAAAGGAAGACGAGTGCAAACAAGCAATTGAAGGTTGATGTTCGTCGTCTTTTTCATTTCCATAGGTAGGCTAGGATGCATGAGTATAGTTATGATTGTGGAACCATCTTCTCTAGGTCCTTTCAAGGTAGAATATGATATTTGAACTCTTTTTTAGTTGCGTATAGATTTATATGATTTGCGTTGGTTGGTTTTTTTTTTTTTTGTGAAATGCATTTTTTGGATATATTTTGTGAAGGATTTGGTAGATCTGCACAACTATATTCGATGATGATGATATTCAAGGCAAAGACACCCTTGAAGTCTATTATTCCTTTTAATGAGTAGTTAAAGCTCGATGTTGTACCAAATAGTTTTTTGCTTATATTTTTGTGATTTTATTAGACGTTTTATATTATAAGCTAGACAAATAATTATGATTTTGATTTATTATTGTTTGTCATTTCTAATATGATGCTATATTAATTTCTATACACACTATTTAAAATTTATAATGTCATGTCTGCCTTGTACTTGCGTCCTATATTTTCGATGATAGCCTTATTCCGTGCCTATGTTGTGTCATGTTCGTGTCGCCATGTTCGTGTCGATGCATCATACGTAATTATACTAATTAATTGAACATGAAATGTTTTAGCAAATTCTATCATTATAATTCTGAATAATATATATATATATATATATATATATATATATATATATATATATATATATATATATATATATATATATATATATATATATATATATATATATATATATATATATATATATATATATATATATATATATATATATATATATATATATATATATATATATATATATATATATATATATATATATATATATATATAAGGATGTAGAAAGGATGATTAAAAAATTCATGGACCTTTCATAAATCATAATAGGGGGCAAATGAAGGGTAAAAATAAAAAAAAAGTTAAGAACATTAAATTTTTTACTCATTTTAGCTTTATTTATTTATTAAATTATCATTTAGTTAAGATTTACAAAATTTGAACTTAGTCATTCAAGACACATGTTAGAATTTTTTTTCTTTTTTGTTTAATTAAAGACGTGATAGGCGTGTTTGACATGTATTGGACACTACATACGCTTTTATGGTGGAGTGCTGGTGCATCATAGCAAAAACTTTATTTGCAAAGAAATTTATAGGAAATTTTGTTGTCTCAAAAGGCCTTCTTATATCAATTGTCCTTATCATAAACTTGGATTAACATTCTTGATGAAAGGAAAAACAAGTACAAACACAATAGGTTCTAGCTTTCTAAAAATTCAGTAAGGCTTTCTAATAGTATTTAATAATCTATCATAGATAGAATGGTGAAAGCATGCATGCTATATCTAAGTTAATGCTTAATTTTTATTAATTTTACCCTAATTATTAGAATGAACATGCATTATTGATATAAAATTTTTATTATGCATGGCATTTAGTTGTCAAAATTTAGCAAATAATTTATTCAAATGAACTGCAAATAATGCATCATTATCCTATGTTCAAAATTGTGCAACAAGTTACGTGCCTTGAGGTATGCCTCAGAGAGGCTCATGCAAATGTGGGCTCCAAAAATTCGGCCCTGGCCTCCGTCCGCAGTTCTTTTTTTTTATTATTCGGCGAGGGAGTTTTAACGAACTAAGTTTCGGGGTAAATTTTGGAAGGCAGATGAGTTTGTAGATAAGACACTACCCAGAGATTTAACCCTCATTTTGCGAGGACTTTATAATCCGAGTTCTGGTTTCCTATAGGCGCAAGCCCCTATAGTTAATTACCCCTCCCGATCACGAGAGAGAACTTTCGATTAAGGCTAGTCGTCGATCAGATACGTAAAATATACGTGTTATCTGGCATATAGTAGCAGCAATGGATTTAGGTATTGGTAGAAATTGGAATTTGAATGATTGATATTTGGAAAAATTGATATTTAAAATAGAAATTATACCATCTTGCACTTAAAGCGGATGGTGGGGGCGTGGATGATAGACCCGATCAAGATCCCATGGTTCCGTCGTCCCGGGCCATCGTGGTCCCTGGTCTACTTAGTCAGAGGAGGTAGTCGACCCAACCTGACAGAAGGATCCTTGTCGGCAGCCATGGGTTGCTTCGTCCAAGGGGACCTTGTAGACCTGGGGGGAATATTTGCTTAATGGGACAAATTTGAATCCGCCTTAGTTAACCGAGGGCTTTATGCCCTATCGATCATATGATTTAACGTCATTAAGGGGCGTATTGGCTCTGACCATAACCGCTATCTGTGGTGCCATTTGGCGGCAAAACCACTCGGTTCAGAGGGCCCCGGGTCATAACCGTTTACCTGCAGTGCCATTTGGCGGCGAAACTGCCAGTTAGAGGACATGTACCAAGTCCTACTGGCAAGAGATTGTTTGAGAATGGATCCTAGTGATATTTTCGACTAGGCATTTGGCTCTTTGTGAGCTAGAGTTTATTTGAATTTGTCCACCCCAACAGACTGTTGCGGAGGGTGGATGGATTTTGCTTTAAGTTTTTGATTGTTAGATTTCATATTTTAAATATTTTGAAATTTTGGGATTTTGAGATTTTTTTTGGAATTTTGGATATTTGGGATTTTTGTGGAGTTTTGGATGGAGCTTGGAATACATTTGGATATTTGGGAGTCATTTGAAATGTTTGGGAACCCCTCCGGTTGAGATCTGCATTCAACACGGCCATCATCGGGGTGTTAGGGGGTTATTTCCATTTAAAGCTTGAACCTTGTCGACTCTGTCTGGCTGTCAACAGAGGATCGAGTTTCGTTGGCTTTATGCCTTTGAGAGTGAATTCTTTTGATTTTAGGCTTTGAAGGCCTAATATGAATGTATTAAGACAAATATGACAATCGCCACAACCGTATATTTGTTTGTTGGTTCGAACCCTGTCGACTTCTATTGACCCGTATAGAAGGATCGGTTTCGAACCTGAATTCACTTGTCAACCCGCGCAGCATCCCTAAACATCTCGTGTACCAATAACACGTTCGCCGGGGCCCAGGCGGGTTTTATAATTGTTTTTACCCCTTTTAGTGTACCTATGTGTATACAATTTATAGTGCACGTGCAGGGGTACTTTGAAATAATGGTAGACGCCTTTTGTCTGCTTGTACGAATGTTGCAGATCCGGTGGCGTAGCAACTTCTGGATAGAATTGTTCGCTGTTTTGTACAAGTAGACTGTCGTGCACTATTTGTTGATTTTTGTAGGCGGGTCATAGTGCACTAACTAATCTCCTGCCTTGGGTTGTAGAAGCTCGTAGGAACTTGTAGTCTTTATTCATTATGCTGTGATTTTGGTCTTTGTAATACAACCATTACTGTTGGAGGTAGATATTCATCCTTAGACTGAAGTTGACTACAGGATACTGCATTTACTGTAGTCTTTATGCATCTACCCATGGATGAATGTTGTACATACATTTGTATTCGTAGAGGATTTGTATGGATCGCAGATCTTCTGTAGTGACTTGTAGGAGTTCGTATTGTTGCTTGTGAGTGAACCGACATTTCACTTCTATTTGGGATTTTAATGAATGACATTCATTCATTCATTGACCTTTTTATTTGCAGGGGATACATGTCTTCTACGACGACCTCCTGAAAGTATTTTGTAGAAGATCCATAGTTTCTGCATCGAATCCACCCTTTGACCAATCTCGGGTGGTCCACTGATTGTATTTTGTAGAGACGGATCATATTTGATACGGTCTTTTAAAGATGCCCGTAGGAAAGTCATTTGCACCAGTACCATATCGACGATTTTACTTGTTTGCAAGGATGGATCTTCTACTATCAAGTAGTAATGCTGCCTTCTCAATCTACAGGCATTATTGCTAGCATTAGAGGTTTCAATGGTGTATTTGGGGGACATACACATTAAGCAACCATTCGTTATCCTTGTGAGTACATTGCATTTAACTTTGTAGGAGCTATTGTAAGAGTTCGTTGCATTTGCTTGACACTGAACTGTCACTTCTTGTCGTTATGTCGCCTGTTAGTTCTTGCATCTCAACCATCAAGCGAGTTGTACTTGGAATCGACATTTAGTTTGAGTTGAAACTTTGTTGCATTCTCTAATTGATCTTTGCTTGTGGGTAGATCATGTGTCCTTAATCCTTGTTGATGGTTGCTTGCAAATCAAATGATGATTGAATCATTGAGTATAATAAATATTTCTATTCATTATAGCTCTTCTGATGTTGCTCACTAACATGTTATATCCTTAGTGCATGATCGTAGATGAATACTTTGACATTGGTTACAAGCAAACCATAAATCATCATATTCATCAAGAGCCTTTCTAGTGAATCAATACATTCACTACAAATATATTAGGGGTGAACTAGCTCTGATCTTATGAATCAATTAGTATGGTCCAAAAGCTTATATCATGAGTTTATAATTGAACCAAATTCCTTAGTCTTCTTTTATTGCTTGTGAACGAACTTCATTTGCAAACTTCTTACTTTGATGATTCAATATGTATGATAAGTCTAATACCATCACTTATCAACATCTTTATCTCAATTTGCATATTAGAAATTATCATTTAAAAGTTCCATATTAAAGTTCTTTATGCCCAAAGTCTTGTTTAAGTCCTCCGTAGTCCAACTCAAATTTTGTTTTGAGCTCAAATGTCCAAGTCATGTCTTTATTCACTCCAAGTTCTATTTTTTATTTGAGTTCCTTATAGTTCAAGACCGATTCAAGGTTAAGTTCTTTATCTCCTTTACTTGGTTCAAACCAAGCTTTCTTGCAAACATGATTCAAGTTCTGTTATGTGTATGTGCTTTAAGTCCTCTGTCGTTCTGAGTTCATTTGTGTCATTGCTGAAGTTCAGATGAGAGTCCAAGTTTGATTCAAAGTCCTTGAATTTTCAATCCAAATTTCGGCAGCCTCCCGGCGTCTCCCCAGTTTAGGGGAAAAACCAAGAGGCAACCTTCCCCTCGACACTACGTGAGCGCTTCAGGAAGGTGTCAAAAATGACACCGCGGTTGCGAATGAAATTTTTATCCCCGCCTGCTACGTGAGCATTTAAGGCTTTTTATGTTTGTTTATTATAAGAAGAAAACAGACGTTATAAAAGACATAGATTTTCCCCCTCTGCACCACGTGTGCGTTCGGGGGTACTTATATGAAAATAAAGAACACATTTTTTTATCCCCTTCGCCGCAAACGTCTCACCGGTTTCCCACCCTAAACGCTACTTGAGCGCCTCAGGGGTTTGCCGGCTCGTTGCAAGCTTTGAAGAGGGATTCTTAAATCGTCGCGAGCATCGCACCGGTTTCCCACCCTAAACGTTATGTGAGCGCCTCGGGGGTTTGCCGGCTCGTTGCAAGCATCGAGAAAAGAACCTTATTTTATTATTATTATTATTATTATTATTATTTTAGATTAATTATAATTAAAATAATTAATTATTATTAATGATAATTAATTATCATTAATTACAATTAATAAAGATTTAATTATAATTAACCATATATTATAATTAATTATAAATACCTTATAATAAATAATTATAATTGAAATTAATTAATTATGATTAAAATAATTAGAATTAATATAACTAATTATAAAAATTATAACTAATTTAAAACTAATTATAATTATTTTATAAATTAATTATAATTAAAAATAATTAATAATAATATTAATAAATAAAATAAACATAAAATATATACCTAAGACTCAAATTGGGTAGGGGTGAGTGAGTGAGTTGGCTGAGTTGAGCTGAGTGAGTGAGTTGGCTAGGCTTTAAGTGGACTAAGTTGGCTAAGTTGAAGGATTGAGTTGACTGAGTCAAATGGCTGAGTTGGGTTTTAAATGGTTTGGCCCTAGTGTTCAAACAGAGAGTGATAGAGAGGGGGATCGGGTAGTAGTGTTCGGCTAGGTGAGGAGTTCGGGAATAGAGAGAAGGCAGGGTGATTCGGTGCTCTCTCCCTCTCTATCTCTCTCTGCGGGTAGAAGAAGTCGGGGCTGAGGAGATGGATCGGGGGTTCGGCTTGCAGAGATCGGCGGGTATGGAGGAAGTGGAGCTAGCGTCGGCACAGGGAGGAATCGGGTAGGGCTCTCTCTCTCTCTGTCTCTCCCTCTCTCTCTCTCTCTCTCTCTCTCTCTCTCTCTCTCTGTCGGAGGTCGGACGGGCGCGGCAAAGGAGAAGAATCAGAAGGAGAAGAGGTCGTGGAAGAGGGGTTCGGTCGTGGAAGCAGCGACGGAAGCAGAGCCCTAAAAGCTTCGCTCGTTGGGCTTTTAATGACGCGAGGAAGGAGAGCATCGAGGAGCTTTCGCGAGATTTTGGCAAAAATCCCGGAACGTCGCCGAATGTACAGGGATTTTGACGGGATTTCCGGCAATATTCGTGGATTCAACAGATCATAGCAGGTATGTCTGAGGGATTTTCATCTTTGTTTTATTCTTGATTTCATCCAAAGGTCAACAACAAAACACCTTGAGGCTATAGCTTTATGCGGGGAAAAAGAGATGTGTGCTCTAGAGTTATTTTATTTATTTATGCTGAAGAGGTGTTATTGATTATCGAAGAGAAAGCTGATTTAGATTGAAAATGTTGAAGGAGATTGGGAGGGATTTTAATGCAAGTGAGGATGTGGGAAGTGAGATAACAACCAATTATAATAATGATTCTAATGAAGAGCCTCTAACTATGATGCACCGACACTTCTCCTCAAAGAGGCTTGCAATATCCTACACGTATATAACACAACACACGTCCGACACGCCTCTGATACGTGTTAGACACGTCGAAAATGTGCCTGATTAAAAAATAGTAAATACAATTTAAACACGCGTGTCGAACATACGTGTCTTATATATTTTATGAACTTTTTTAATATAATTTATTATATTTAAAATTTTTATTTATTTAAAATATACAAATTAAATTTCTTATTTCCTCTCCACAACATCAAATCAATCGCCCACACTCAATATCTCATTCATCAAATATTCTCATTTTATTTCTCTTTGGCGGGTCGCGCCTTTGGTTTTACACCAATGCCCAATGTCATCTCAACATCGACGTCAGACGTCAATACAGTATCGGCATTCGAAAATCATCTTAGCATCAAAGTCTGACATTGATGCTCGAAGTTAGCAATTTCTATACCCACAGCTTGATAGCTCATCTTTGTTCGATACAACAACAACAACATCAAGCCTTTATCCCACTACGTGGGGTCGGCTACATGAATCCTTTTTCTCCATTGTGTCATATTAAAGGTCAAATTCTCGTTTAAATCTAATAAAGAAAGGTCATTCATAATATTTTCTAACCAGGTCTTTTTAGGCCGGCCTTTACCTTTCTTAACATAAGTCAAATCTAATACATCTACTCTCCTAACCGGGTCATTGGAAGGCAGCCGTTTTATGTGACCAAACCATCTAAGGCGACTCTCTCTAATCTTATCTTCTACTGGAGCTACTCCAACCTTTTCACGTATATGCTCATTTCATATCCTATCTTTAAGGGTAAAGCCACTCATCCACCTGAGCATCCCCATCTCTGCCACACTTAACTTAATATTATGCTTCTCTTTTAATGGCCAACATTCAACACCATAAAGCATTGCAGGCCTCACTACCATCTTATAGAATTTTCCCTTAAGTTTGAGGGGTACTTTTCTATCACACAATAAGCCCGATGCATTCCTCCACTTCAACCATCCAACTTGAATTCTGCTGATAATATCCCCATCTATTTCACCATCACTTTGAACAATAGATCCAAGATATCTTAAACGTGTACTCTTATTATTGACTTGATCGCCTAAAGTTACAATCTCATCACTAGGTCTATTACTACTAAAATTACACTCTATATATTTCGTTTTAGATCTACTCAAGCGAAAACCTTTAGTCTCTAATGTTGACATCCATAATTCAAGTTTACTTTCAACTCCCTCTCTAGTCTTATCAACAAGAAGAATATTATCAACAAAAAGCATACACCGAGGTACATCCTCTTGCAAATGTCTAATAAGAACATCCATGACTAAAGCAAAAAGATACGGGCTTAAGGCTGATCCTTGATGTAACCCAACCGAAATAGGGAAATACTTGGTCAAACCACCTTATGTTTGAACACAAGTAATCACTCCTGCATACATATCTTTAATGATTTGAATATAAGCATGAATATAAGCATTATTAACTCCTTTCTTTTCAATAACTTTCCATAGCACTTCTCTTGGAACTTTATCATATGTTTTTTCTAAATCAATAAATATCATATGTAGATCCTCCTTATTTTCTCTATATTTCTCCATCAAACCTCTTAATAAATGTATGGCTTCCATAGTCGACCTACCCGGCATGAATCCAAATTGATTTTGAGAAACATTAGTATCACGCCATAACCTATGCTCCATAACTCGCTCCCATAGTTTTAAAGTATGACACATTAACTTAATTCCTCTATAATTCACACAATCTTGTGCATCACCTTTATTCTTAAAAATATGAATTAACACACTCATTTTCCACTCATCTGACACCTTTTAATTTTCAAAATAGTATTAAAAAGTTTAGTAAGCCAAGAAATACCTTCATCTCCTAAGCATTTCCACACCTCTATTGGAATATCATCAGGTCCAACAGCTTTTCCACCCTTCATTTTTTTTTAAAGTCTGTATAACTTCGATTTTACTAATACGCCGATAAAAATAGAAATCTTTATTTTTATTTAGGGTGCTAAGGTCACTATAGTCAATCTTATTTTCATAATTTTCATTAAAAAGTTTAGCAAAATATCTCATCCACCTTTGTTGAATATCATCTTCTAAGAAAAATATTTTTTGATCTTCATCCTTAATACACTTCACTTGAACTAAATCCTTACAACTCCTATCTCTTTGTTTGGCTAACTTATACATATATCTTTCTCCCTCCTTAGTATCTAATCTATTATATAAATCACTAAAAGCTAAGGTATTTGCATCGCATATTGCTTTCTTAGATTCCTTACTAGCTTCTTTATATCTTTCCCAATTATCAGAATTTTTAAAATTAAACCAATTTTTATAACAAATCTTCTTATTCTTAATCTTTTCTTGCACATTTGGATTCCACCACCAACTATTTTTAATATCAAGAGCTTTTCCCTTTGATACTCCAAGCACATCTTTTGCAATATTCTTAATATCACTAGCCACTTTATCTCACATAATATTTGCATTCTCATGCACAGATAAAATCTTACTCTTAAAAATATTTTTGTTAATATTTTTTAATGCCCCCATCTAATCCTAGAATATCGATTTACTTTATTTTTTATTATCTGCCCCTTTATCTTAAAGTCCAAAACTAATAATCGATGTTGGGTACATAAATTTTCACTCGGAATAACTTTACAATCTTTGCAATCTAACCGATCTAATTTTCTTATAAGAAAATAGTCAATCTGGGTTGTACTATATCCATTTTTATAAGTGATGAGATGCTAATTCCTTTTCTTAAATAAGATATTAGCAATTGAAAAATCATAAGCTAAACAAAATCGACGAACATAGATGTCATCTTAAAATCGACGAACATAGCCCTCTCAACATCGACGACGTTGGGATGGCGGTTTTTTCTTTCTTATTTTTTTCTTTCTCTTTTCTTTCTTATTTCCTTCTTTTTTTTTTCATATATAGGGGTGTAAATTTCGGATCACGGGTCGGGTTCGGGTCGAACCTGAAACTGACCCGGCACTATTCGGGTTAACCCGAACCTGACCCGTTTTTGCAAACACGTCGGTTTTCCGGATCCGATCCTGACCCGCTTCAAGTTCGGGTCGACCTGACTCGGCCGGAATGACCCGGTTCCAACAAAAAAACTGCTAGTTTTCGGGTCCAAAAACAGGTCAATCTTTGTTTTCGGGTAAAAGATGGGTCAATCTCGGGTTGAAAAACGGGTCAATTTTGGGTCAAAGGGTCAACCTGAACCTGACCAGATTTTTGAAACGGGTCGAATATTTGAACTCAAACCCGACCCGTTTCGGGTTCGGGTCAACCCAAACTCGAAATTTTTAGGTCGAGTTCGGGACGGGTTTTCGGGTCAGGTCCAATATTGACACCACTATATGTATGTATGTATGTATATATGTATATGTATATATATATATATATATATATATATATATATATATATATAATAATAATAATAATAATAATAATAATAATAGTTATTATTATTATTATTATTATTACTAATATTATTAAAAGTTTAATAAAGAGGGAGAGAGATTACCAAGGGGCGTTGGGTTTGGTTAAGGGGTTGGAGTTTGGCCGGCTCTGTGAGGAATCGAAGCTGCTGCGACCCCTTGAGGAAGGAAGCTGATGTGGTGTGAGGTGCGAACAGAGAGGTCAGGATCGGGCAAGGTAGGGGAGATCGAGATTGAAGGCTGGAAGAGGTCAAAGGGTTGGCATGCTGGCTCGAGATCTTGCTGAGGCATGAGGGGAGATTAGATCAGAGTTTGGGATGGCTGAGAGGCAGATTCGACGGATCATGATGTCCGATCGGGAGCTTGCGGCAGGAGGTGGGATGTGTTCGGCTATGAGGTGGATCGACAGAGAGCAGAGGGGGGATCGAAGTGCTTGCGGCTCAATTGAGGGAGGAAGAAGCATCGGTTTGGAGTGGAGAAACTGCGAGAAAGTCGAACCGAGAGGAGGCGTGAAGGATTTTTGGAGCTCGAGGGTGAAGAAGGAGCGAAACATCTTTCGTTCTCGTTTTAACGTCGAAGCCAGAGATCATGCAAAGATCGTGGGTGGCATGACGCAGGCATGGGGAGTTAATGCGAAGCACGCCGTGAGATGGCCGAGGTAAGGCATTGATTTAAAAATTTTATTTTATTTTATTTTTATGGAGGTCAACAATATATAAAAGAATAAATATAAAGAAGGGGACAAAAATTGCCATAGAAGCAAACTTCACCATTCTTGTGCCAAGAAAATAATCTCTTGCGGAATTATTCAAAATTTTTACCCGATCAAGAAATTGAATCCTGGAAGATGGAATTGAATTCAGGAAGAAGGAATTATGCATCCCATGGTTTAAAATTACGCAATATGAGGCTCACTTTGAGGCCTGCCTTTGCGCAGTTCTAGTAAAAAACGCCTCGATGCTTACGCCTCGAGTTTTTTTATGAGGCTTGCGCCTCAACTTGGTTGAGGCTCGCTTTGAGGCCTGCCTCGCCTCACTGGCATGAGGCTTACGCCTCACGCTATATATATTAAAACTTACATAAATCTTGAAGTAAATGCCCGACATTGTACTCTATAAGAGAGGAGGAATGGGAGAGAGCAGTTCATCATAATGATGATGCAAATGAATAACCCCTTAGTGATGACAGTGCTGATGACTTATGAGTTCTTATGTGATATGTCATTGCTATTTATTTTTGGAAATTGGAATTATATGTTAATGAAAAAAATACTGGGATTTGGGAAAGATAGAATTTTGAGTTGAACTATATTTCATGTTGTCTTATTATTGAGATATTTTGATTTCACTTCATATCTTATGTTTTTTTATTTTTTATATTATTCACCATTTAGTATATAAAAAGTTTTTCATTTTATATTTATGCAATCTTTTGATTTTGAGACTTACGCCTCAAAACGCCTTGAGGCTTACGCCTCGCCTCACGAATGAAAAATGCCTCAATACCCGAATACGCAATTTTAAACATTGATGCAACCAACTAAAATTTTGTTTAATGACCAATGAGCTCTATGCATGCTTGAAGGCTTTTTTTTAGAATTTATTTAAAAGATAGTTGAAAATCACTTTTACCAATTTTGGATTGCGTCCAATTAGCAGAAATATCGCAATCATCCCCTGTTACAATGTTGCCAGAGAAAGAAAGCTGTAGAAAATAGAAGATTCCATTGATTCGCTGCCTCAGAGATTGAGGATCTGTGGAAATCTTTTTGGCCTGTAACTGTTGTAGGGAGCGGATGACCGGTGGATCAAATGCTGCTTGAAGCAGCACATAGAACAGGGGAGATGTTGATCAACAAGAAGCTGTCAGATGGCAACTGAGAAAGTATCGGCCAAAAAACAAGGGAAAGCTTCTCTACAACAGTAGGATAGCAGAATAAGCGGCAGAAACAAAGCAGCCATTATACAGATCAAAGTTCGCAATACAATTCAAAACCTTTTTGCCTTATGGTCTTTGTTTCAATCTGACATAATATGTTCCTGGATAAATTTTCTTCAATGCATTATTTGATCATTGGATGTTTTGGTAGTACTAAGAACAATAATTATGTTTGTGTCATTTCTTTGAGTTCTTTGATTTTGCAGTTGTCACGAGTTGTTTATTCAAATATTTTGGTTTTCAAGTTTCTATTCCTATAAACTAACCCTTGCAACATGTCGTAAACTAAAGAAAATTGATAAGTTGGCATTCATTTTCTTTATTATTGTGTTTTTATTTTTCTTTAGTAACTAAAGTTCCATTTCAAGGCGGGATTGCTCGATTCTAAGGAAAAAGTTGAGTATTCTCCGGCAGTCACTGACATAAATGCCCTTCCTGATGGTTCATTTGTTGCTGCTGCTATACAAGGGTAAGTTCGAACTTCTTCTAAATACTTACTAATTGAAGTTTTGCACTGATTTACTAGAGAGCTCTTGTTTATGGTTTGCCTTATGTTGCAGTTTACACGGAGTTATGATCCTGAAATGTGATGTTCCTGCTAGACGTCTTTTCATTGCCAAGGTGAGAGTCTACAGTGAACACGGGATTCAGATTCTTATTCGATGCCTGGTGCAAATTGAGAAATTTACCACTTGTTGATAACTTAGTATTTCGATCTAAAGAGTAAATGTAGGCAGTATCTCCTATAGCCATTGTATCTACTTATGTCTGGTCTATACGGAAATAAAAAAAATATTTCTAGAGAGCTGGTTGTCCTGCAGTTACTATTCCAATTGTTGATAACTTAGTATTTCGGTCTAAAGAGTAAATGGTAGGCTGATGCAGGACTAAGTATGATTTAAATGAATGCGATAGAACTTGTACGTTTTGAATAAGAGCAATAAGAATTAAAACGTTAGCTACTAAACGATAATAAAAAACATAAAGGAGAGGTGACTTCGCTTAGGCCAAATCACATGCTAAAAGTTAAGATCACCAAAACAGTTAGAGTTTCAACATATGCAAATTAAGTAGATTTTCAATGGCATCCTTAGGTTAACAATGAAATTAGAATGCATAGAAAATCAAAACGCATGCCCCACGTTTACTGAGCATTGACAGATAGCTTTGCACGATTCCTTGTGCTTGACTCACAACCTACAAGAGAAGAAGATTAAAAGAAAATTGATAGGAGGGAAAGTTCACCCTTGTCGTGGGACGGTGGTGATTCGCCACTGAACGGTGGACAACTGCTCTTCGATGGCTTCGGACAAGGTGAAGATGATACGCTCCAAGTACTATTCGGTGGAATTGTCTACTTCCGAATTGACATCGAAGAAGGGCGACCGGAGGATGTCGACGAAGCCTTGTTCGTTGTAGATGAAGCCGGAGTCAAGATCGGGATCGGCCATGCATCGATTTCGTAGTGTTGAAATGTTGTAGACGACGTCCTTTGCTCTCCCTTAAGGATTCCTTTGAGAGAAAGAAGTTTCTCTCAAGAATCCAAGTAGAAGAAAAGGGGAGAGGGTGGCCGGTCAAAGGAAGGGTTTGAGGAAGAAATTGGTTCAGATTTTGGGGAGGGAGGATGGAGGGAAATTTGGGAATTTGTTTCCCTATTTAATCCTTAAGTTTGGAAAGAATTAAAAGGGCAATAGGTGAGAGGGAGGGGGCGGGTAAGAGAGAGGGAGAGGCTTTGAATTCTTACCAGAGAGAGGCTTGCAATTTGGAAAGTAATTAAATGGGGTAATGAAGGGGGCCGGCGACATAGAGAGAGAGAGGGGCCGGCGGTTTCAATAGGGGAGAGGGAATTGGGGAAAGACAATCAAGGGTTGCTTGATTTGGAATTGGGAATTTGGAAATATTTAATTAAATCGAATTGAATTTAAATTCAAATAGGAAGAGGAAGGAATAAGGAGAAACTAACAACGAACCCGGACTCTTCCAAAGTTGGTGGGTGATCCGCTTCCCTCTCTAAGGGATTTCTCTCCAAAGACTCTTAAGCTTTCATAAGAACTCAATGTGCATAAATTTGATTATAATTCATTCATTACCTTCAAAAGAAACATAAGGGGGTTATATATAACCTCATACAATGAATGGAAAATAAAAGACGACATAGCCTTTAGGGCTTACACATGATGAACCCTTAAGTAAGAGTAGAAAGGGAAATACAACTAAAACAAATACATAAAGCAAATAAATAAAACAAATACATTTGAGGAATCAAAAATAGATCGGCGCGATTGTGGCCGTAGATCGTCGGCCATGTCTCTTATATACTTTACATGATCTGATGTCCCCATCATAGGTAGTATCTCCTATAGCCATTGTATCTACTTATGTCTGGTCTCTACAAAAATAAAAAAAATATTTCTAGAGAGCTGATTGTCTTGCAGCTATCTTGCACCGATACACCTATTCTTGAAGGCATGCTGTATCAGATATACTGATACACGAATACGCCTCCGATACAGCACCAATACATGTCGAATACAGCTTTGTTGTATCTAATTAAAAGATTATTTAATTTCAAAAGGACACGTGTATTGATACGCATGTCCGTTGAAAAAAAAAAGATTCGTCGTATTTACTTCTGCGGCTGCAAGCAAGGTTCTCTCATTTCCGAGATGAATTTGAGTCTCTTGATGATATGGGAATATTAGAAATTGCTAATCTTTCATTTGATGAGCCTGAATTAGAAGCTATGATGTTTATTAAAGATGATATAGAAGTTCAAAGATAAACTACTGAAGAAGCTAATCATATCATATCTTCTATTGAATAGTTGAAACTTCATGTGCTAGTCAATTTTATGTTTATACTTTTATTGTTGTCCTAAACATTTAATGCTTACTTTTATTTTGATATTATAAGCAACAAGGCTACAAATGATGTTACTTTCATTTTTTTTTGTAATTTAAAATATTTTGTTTTGATTGCTTTCTTAATTTTTATGTATGATTTATAAATTATAATGCCATGTCTGCTCCGTACCCGTATCCTATATTTTTAAGAATTAACGTGTCCCGTATCCATATCGAGTCGTATCCTTGTTGCTGTATCCGTATCAGTGCAACATAGTCCTGCAGTTACTATTTTGTTCCCTTTAAATTTTATTTTCCTCTTGAAGTTTACATTTATGCATAATTTACTCGTGGACTTTTTTTCTTATGACTAAGGCCTTATATGGCTGGTTGAAATCAGCGACCATGTGTTGAAGAACGATGATGTTTTAAATTCTTATTTGATGTAATATTGTTAAATATCAACATTGTTTTCAAACTTCATAAATCTTCTCAAAAACTGTCTCATGATTTCATTTTTATTCAAAGTGAGTGAAAATGATGTCATTTTCTATTTACAAGCAGCAAAATGAGCCCTAATGTCTTTATCTGCATCCTTTCGATATTCAAGCAGTTTTTAACTGAAGACTTAAATGCCAGTGTTACCTTAAATTCTTTGCTTTTTTGTCGTATTTTGTATGCTGATTCCTTCAGTTTTAATGTTGCATCATGTTCTTGTTCATTCTTGAATCTCTTAAAGTTCTCTTAAGGTTATCATGTCGGATTCTGATGATAAGCTAAGAAGACTTCGTAATTAGTCTCTGATTTCCTGTATCCTTACAACTAGGAAAATACTGAGTTTGAATGTACATAACATGTTGCTTTTATCTTGCAGTTCGTTTTTGTGGAAGAAAGTTTTGTGCCTACACGTTTAGGGTTGAGTTCTTCTGCGAAACTATTGTGGGTGGTAATGGGCGCATCTAATGTTTCTAAAGTAGGTGTTTCCAAGATGGCTCAGCTCCGAGTTCTTTCTGATCTTGACAAGTTTCTTTCAAATGAACATGGAGACTATCCTGTCATCCTGAAAGATAAAGACATGCCTGGTGGTGAGAAGTTGCTCTTGCAATTTCAAGGAAGTGATCATGTTACAAAGCAGGATGCAGCGTTAGCAGCAACTGCTACTGCAGTGAAAGTAGCAATGCAGAATTTATTGACGAAGAAACAGTACTCTTTAGAGAAGCGAGATTTTAGGAAGAGAGACAGAAATGATAGAAAGTTCAAGAAACAACAGTTTTGATAGCTCAGGAAGTGCAATGGAAACTTGGTTTTAATTTAACCTTGAAATGCTATAATTGCCAATTCATGAGCTTTATCTTTTCACCATCATATAAGTCAACCTTCCACTTGATTATTCTTTTGTTACGTATTCATTCTCTTGAGATTTCATGTTTATATTTTGCTTATGTTATTCAAGCATGCTATCTGATAGTTATAATTTCTTTAGTTTCAAGCAGTTTCTGGGCACTACGAGGCAAGTCGTATATCCTGTATTTTATTTCGTTCAACTGATAATATTTCATTTATTTGTGGACCAAAAATAGATATCCTTGTAATGCATGAGAGTATATTTGTGATAAAGCTGTTCCACATACACATACATGCGAGCCTAATGCTGTTCAATTCCAATTTCCTTTCAAAAATTATAGTAATATGAAATGTAAATGATGCGGACATCCAACCGTCCATGCCTATCCGAGGAGGAGCTGAAGATCGACGACTGAGATCACTTTGTTTTATTTTAGTTTATTAAGTGTAATTTTGCAATTTCTCTTTTTTACCCTCTTGTCTTATGTAAGCCCAATGAGCAAATGTATCTTTTAATTTCTTTTGAGGCCTATATATAGAGGCCCCTTCTCTTGTATTAGGTATGATGGAATTATAAAAAAAAAAGTTGTGTTTTGCACTTGTGTTCTTTAGGAAGAACGTTAGTGAAATTCCTATGGGAGGGAGTCAGAGTTTCCACCAGCCGCAGGATGGGTCCGGGCTCGTGGTTTGAAGTCCCTTGGAGGAGGGCAACATATCACCCGTCAGTCTTCGGAAGAGTCCAAGGCTCGCGGTTCTTGTCTTCTATCTTTCGTTTTATCTTCGGTTTTTATTTTCTCTCTTTCGTTTTTATCTCTTCTTTAATTGTTTTTGTTCCATCGTTCTTCCTCCCCATCTTCGTTTGGCCGCCGGATTCTAGCCCCTCCCTTTTCCCCATTAGCTCCTCCACCGCCGGCCTTGGTTTGTCTCCATGAATGAGTCAATGTCATCTTAAAGCTTACCTAAAGAGTTCAAATAATTTAGGAAATTATTTTCATCCTTTGAAATTCAAATTTTAAATTTCAATTAGTTTCCTAAATTTGAAAGCTATTTTAGGAAATTATTGAATCTCATTCATGATGTAATTCAAATTTAATTTGGGTGATTTAATTTTGGGCGGTTCTCAAAATTCAAATCCAACTACTTTGAAATCTTTCCTAATTTGCCATTCTATTTTTGGAAAGTGCTCAATTAGAATCAATTTGAATTTTAAATTCAAATCTAATTTATTGTCTCACTTTCCTAACTTTTAAATTCATATCAATGAGCATTAAACCTCCACATTAATTGCTCCTTGGTTCTTGCTTGGCCGAAACCCCCCTCATGCCTCACTTCTTGATTTCTTTCCTTTTTCCCTTTCCTTGCTTTAAGAAAATATTTTCAAATCCACTTAGGGGCTGTTTGGTTGCCTGAAAAAGAAATGCAGTGTAAACTAAATTCAATGTAAAGTAAATGTATTGTATTCCGAATACTTTGAGACTGTTTGGTTGTCTGCAAAATAAACGCAGGAGAAATGTTTCCCTTGTTTGGTTAGGTAGATCCAGAGTAAAGTAAAAATGATTTTTTTAATAATTTGAAAGAAATCATGGATACTCATGCAGCCATCTTTAAGTATTTTCATCAAAACCTCTTGCACCGCCATTTTCAATTTTCAATATTTTTATCACATTCATAAGACTCGAATTAAAGAGCTCTTAGGCATTGTTTGGGATAAATATTACTTTCTAAAGCTGTTTTTTAAAACTTTTTTTTTTCAAAAAATCTTTATACTAAAAAATTAATTTATAAATAAATACAAAAAAATGTCCCAAACAAAACCTTAATTGATAGCCAAAACTATTAATATGAATAAATTACATGCTTTCAAAATCAATTCTTCTTTGAGCGACGTATTTCTTTAATATGAAAAATCCTTTTGGTATGACAGCCAAAGCCACGGCTATTTCAAAGTAAAGTGCACTTCTCAAAACAGAACTTGAAGTTAGTAGGCCATCCATCAACATACTCTCAGTTCAGTACATCACATTGATGAGCCAAACCAGAGTATAGATCAAAGCCAATCCGGTCGTAGACATCGGAGCCGCTCGAAGCTAATGAAGAGTTCATCGACGAAGAATCATATTGCGTTCACAGGTATGCCAGAGATATGCTAGCTCTCACTAGGTTCGAGCTCGTCGTCATTGCTGCGCACTTCTCCATTGACCTGAAACAGATGAGGAGTCGGGGAGGGTGACTGGGAGGACAGCGCCGCTTCGCGTTTATCGGAATTAGAACAGTGAGTTGGTCCGGCAGATGAGCTTCTCACAATCCGGATCAAAGTAGTGTTGGTCTTGCTGTCTCAACCTACGGAGGTGATGGTGGAGAGTCAGATGCCGATGACGGCGACGAGTTTGGTGATTGGGATTTCGGCAAGGAGGTAAATCGGGTCGTAGATGATCCGGCAGAGGATGAGTTGGGTAACAAGATTTTTGTTATTATTTGGGAACGTAGGATCTTTTCAGATGTTGCAGGAGATATCACGATTTTTTTTTTTCTTATGTTTACGAAGGAAGACGACTCCGTGGAAGCTCATCTACCCGCTCGACGCCAACCTCCACGTGCCTTGCTTGGCCGGCGAGGAGGCGCACGAGGTCTTTGTTTTCAGCCGAAAGGTCCACGGAGTCGAGCGGTATGAATTCGAGGGCGATGGAGACGGAGCGGAGAAGAACACAGAACTCGCCTGCGATACGATTGGCGTTAAGGACGATCCAGAGGTGGGCGCCACCGCGAGCACAATCGGTGAGGAGAAAACGAAGCTTCTGAAGAGTAATGTGAAGATCGGAGAGGCCGAGCACGGCCGAGCGAGTAAGCGACGTGGAAAAGGGACGGAGATCGTCAAGCGAAGAATTTCAAACCCGCTCGTTTTGAGCGGCTTTGGAAGTCGCGGGATACGCCTCCCGTAATACACCCCTAATGCATCCGAGGGTTTTCTTTTGTTCCGCTTAAAATTAACCAAACAGCCGAATTTATTAAATACAGGTATTTGTTTTACTTTACCCTCCTAATTCAGGCAACCAAACAGCCCCTTAATTTCAGCCCAGCCGAAATTCCCCTTAACCCAATTTCTTTTTTTTTTGTTTCCAAAATCTAAAACCTGATTCAGGAAATAAATTTCCCCTTTTTGTTTTTTTCCCTCCCCATATCACCGGCTTCCTAATTCCAGCTTAGCTTCACTTGGAATTTTTTTTTTAAATTTCAGCCACCTCTCTTAGCCGACGTTGAATAAATTTATTGCTTAATTGATTCCCAAAGAAAGCTCCCCAAATTAAGAGTTTTTGAGTTGGAAATTTTTCACAGCTTTCTCTCCACCTTAAAGATTCTACAAGAGGAGTTGGTGCTTGTTCTCTCTGCTCTTTCAAGAAAGAAATCTGAATTCTCTCAGGTTTTGGGAACAAAGCTGAAAGTGTTCTCAGGTTTTGGAGAAGAAATCCCCTCCTTAGCAGAGCCCTCACTCGTTCTACATCATTTTGATAAATCCAGATTTATTTCAGTTTTGCAAGGAACAATTTCAGATTTTGGAGAGGAGATCCTCTCCGTAGCAAAGCTGGCGTTTTCTGTTCTACATCAGTAAAGGCCAAAATATTGTTGTTAAGGCATGTAGTTGAAAATTATGTTATACAATTAGTTGTCCCTCATCTATAGATTTCAGTTTTTGAGTTAGAAAATAAATTTGACTATTAGTTTATTTGGCCCAACTTTGCCTCACTTAGGTTCACTCACAATACCCTGACAAATTGTATCATAGTCAATGGTTTGGTTGGGATAAATCGGTTCATTAGGTTTGTGGCTTGTATAAGTTTTGGTCGCTTTTATCATTGTTGAGTAAAGTTTAGGATTGGGAATGCTCTTGATGCATGATATTTGATAATGTTGAAAAGCTTTGCTTGAGGTGTACTGATAGCCGATGTCATGAACATTCAAGCAACAAACAACAACAACATCAAGCCTTTGTCCCTGATGTAATATGAGATGATTCCAGGAATTGTATTTAAGAAATTGAACAAGAGATTATTTAAGTAACGTAATTTCAAATGAAATCTCGTTCTCAATTCAAACTTTCCGGAAATCTAATTGTAACTATGGCTAGGCAATTATTTGCAAGTAAATTAGCAAGACCAAGAAAAATAACAACGTTAGTAACGTAAAACAAATGAGATGCTCAACAAGATCCCAAGGTTAACAAAGTGATTTTCACCTTGAGGCCACTCTCATTTACCTACCACTAGGATTGTTGGGAGAAGAAGAGCCACACGATGGACGAAATCACTCCTAGGGCGACGGCACCGTAGATCCGAAGGGATGGAGAGGTCGGCGTAATATGTGGAGGTCTTGCAAAGCGACGTCCTCTGACAATCCAAGTGTACTCTGAAAAGTGATCGTCGACGGTCTCTATCAAGGTGGGTACAATCCGAGCCAAGTAATCCTCGACGGTATCGTCGAAGTCAAATCCAACGTCAAAGAATGGGGATCGGATGATGTCGACTCGTCCTTGACCGTCGTATTCAAACCCGAAGTTCCATTCGGGTACTTCCATACCTCATTGAGAGTGGAGGGAGAAGTGTTCACCGGAATCTCCAAGGTGGAGCTTAGGAGCCGGCGGGTTGCAAGCCAAGGGAAGCCGGCGGGGGAGGGTTTTGGGTGAGAGGAAGGGAAATTATGAGGGAAAATATGTAGGGATTCAATTTCAATTCAAAGCAATGAAGGCTTTAATTGAAATTTAATGGAAGGGAGGAGAAGGGGGAGGGAAATTAGGGGAATTCAAATTAATTCAAGTTAAGGAGGAGTAATTAACTCCTTAAAGGGGGGCTCAATAAGGGGGCCGGCGGGTCAATAGGAGAAAGAAGGGGAAGGGGGGCCGGCGGTTCCATAGGAGAGGGAGGGATTTGTGGGATGAGGTGGCTTCTTAATTCTCTTGGATTGATGACATGGAAAATTAAGAAAATAAAAACTCCAATTAATAATAAATTGAAATTGATTAATTCGGAGAAAGAGGGGGAAGGGGGGCCGGCGGTTCCATAGGAGAGGGAGGGATTTGTGGGATGAGGTGGCTTCTTAATTCACTTGGATTGATGACATGGAAAATAAGAAAATAAAACTCCAAATTAATACTAATTTGAATTTTATTAATTCATGAAAACTTTCCTAATTTGGGAATTCCAAATTTAGAAAGAATTCAAAATTTGAATTTTCAAATTTCAAATTCCCATGTGAAGTTGGAATGAATTTGGCCGGGAGGAGAAAGAGACGGTGGGATGTGGCCGGATGTGGTGGTAGGGACGGTGGGAGGTGGCCGGATGTGGTGGTAGGGACGGCCGGCGGTGGGGAAGGAAATGGGGGCCGGCGGCTCAAACTTGGAGAAGAGAAAATTAAAACTTTTAGGGAGAAAACTTACTCGATCAATCCAAGTAATATGGAGAACTCACCAAGAGATCTCCTCCAAAGAACTCACTAAGAGATCTTTTGTGCACTCACAAAGAGAACAAGGGGAATACTTTCATTCATCATCAATAATCCCTAATACAATCAAACAAGCCTTTATATATAGGCTTTACATGAGAAGATAAATGAAAAAGTCACAAATGCCCTTGGGGCTACAATAAGCAAATCATCCCTCATAGGGGTACAAACGGAAAACATGATATAACTAATAATAAGAAAAAAGAACTAAAGCATCATAGGTAAAGACTCTGAATCAGGGCCGTCGATCGTCGTCCTCGTCGATGGTACACATGACGAAATCTGATGCCCTCATCAGTCCCACTACGTGAGGTCGGCTACATGAATCATTTTTCTCCATTGTGTTCTATTAAAAGTCAAATTCTCGTTAATTCTAATAAAGAAAGATCATTTCTAATATTTTCTAACCAAGTCTTTTTAGGTCTTTCTCTACCTTTTTTAACATAAGTAAAATCTAATACCTCTGCTTTCTTAACCGGGTCATCGGAAGACCGTCATTTTATGGGACCAAACCATCTAAATTTAATCTTATATCAAATAGTTAAATAAAGATTAGCATAGAAATACAAGTGGTTGGCTCTCATTAGTAGGTTTAAGTTTTCTTATTAAAAATGTAGTGGTCATTGGTGCATTCAGTCTAATTTTTATTCTTCAATATTGGTTCACAATCCCTACCACATGTAATAAAGAAAAAAATAATTATCAACATTAAATTTGCAATCGTTTGGCTAAGTTTTTTAATTGCATTTACGAAATAATATGACTTTAGAATTCAAATGCAGTTATTTTCTTTTAATAAAACTAGACTAGAAAATGGAGTTTTTGCTTTCTGGGATAGCACTGACAAATGTATTTATCTTAAGATGAATTATTTAGCTTAATCTAATATTTTAAGGATGTTTTTCATTGATCCAAGAAAGAAAACATAGTTAAGGCGATTACAAAAGATTATTTATTTAAAATCATTATATTAATTAGTTGCTGGATTTAATATAGGGGAAGACTAAATATTAGAAATACCATTGGATACATTCTACATTTGCGTGGTACCACTGTCAATTAGATATCTCAACTTCAAAAGATAGTAGCATTATTAACTATAAAAATTGAATATATAGCTATCATTGAGGCTAACAAAGAAATATTTTCTATTTATTGTAAATATTACATTGATATTTTTAAAGATATGGTTTTTTTGTGGGTTATGATATATTTTATTAACGTTAAGAGATCTTGCAAAATCTTTTGATAAATTATGTCTTTAAACCCATTCTTTGTTATCACTATAAATAGCATATTTGAAAGAAGGCTTCTATTAAGATTTTGAATTGAGCAATTGGAGTTTGAGTCATTTTCCATTGGTGAGGCAAGACATAAGCCTCACAAGAAAAAAATTGCGTAAAGTTAAAATGAATGTAAGAAATAATATATTAGCATTATAACTAATTAATATATTATAAAAGGACATATCAACATTCTAATATAGTGAGTAGTAACAAATTTATGTATATATCAAGTAATAAATTGGGCAAGTTGCAAAGTATCAAGTAATAAATTATGCAAACTAGGAGTGTAATGCAAACATCATTATGTCAAAGCAATATAATATATCAAATAAAAGTAACATATTATATCAAACCAAAGTAAGATATCTATTAATTTTAGCATAATAAATTTCTCTCCTTCATTTCTACTATCAACATGGCAACCTCTAAAGTTTGGTAAGTAATTAAAATTCCTTTGCACTCTCATCACTTAGATGATTTTTATTGGAGTCGTCATCACAGTGAATAGCTTTTCCCCTACATCTTCAATGGAGTTCAGATTCTCTCAATCTTCTTCCTTTTCTTCAATCTTAATCTTCTTCCTCTTCTTTGATTTGTAATAATCAATAAAAATTGAGAATATTAAAGTTTAAGATAACTTCAAATAGTTAAATTTCCTTAGATACGTTTTCTTTTTGTTTTTTGTTGTTGTTGACTTGTGTTAGATATATGTCTTGTTTTTATCCCCATTAAAGAAATTAGCATTCATATCTTCGTGTTGCAAATTAGTTGGTGTGATTTTATTATTATCATCCACAAACCATTCATCATCTGATGATAAACCCCTTATTTTTCAAATCTCTATCATTTAGTCTCTTATGGTATATGATACACACTAAGGAGTTCATCCTCCAGGTCGCCAAATAGTTTCTCTTTTTTTGTGTGAATTTTATTATATGTGCTCCAGTTGTACTCACATCTAAATGACAAATATATAATTCCCAATATCTTAACAATAAAATGTTGTAGTTCAGGAGTGTCATCACCAATTTGCATCGACCACTCGACTAAAGATGAAAGAAAGAAGTCTAATTAAATCTTATAAATTTAAACTTATGAGGGTATATTTTTATTTTAATCATGTTAAAAATTATTTAGAGACTGTTTTGCAAAAAAAAAAAAAAAAAAGTCAAGAATGTTGAGAAAAGTCACCAAACTTTTTTAGAGTGAGATCCATGCAATGTGTGGCATAGGGTGTCCAATATAAATATTTTCTCTTTTCCATCAACTTGGCATTAGCCGCCCTATAAGCACAGGCGCTATTTGTCATAAGCTTTACAACCAAATGCTCTATAATCTCATTTATCTCTTTATCAAGCTGTTTGAAATTATTCTTTGTATCTTTCAACAACAAAAACATCAAGCCTTTATCCCACTACGTGGGGTCGGCTACATGAATCTTTTTTTTCCATTGTGTTTTATTAAAGGTCAAATTCTCGTTTAAATCTAATAAAGAATGGTCATTCCTAATATTTTCTAACCAAGTCTTTTTAGGTCTGCCTCTACCTTTCTTAACATAAGTCAAATTTAATACCTCTACTCTGCTAACCGGGTCATTGGAAGGCCGCCGTTTTATGTGGCCAAACCATCTAAGGCGACTCTCTCTAATCTTATCTTCTATTGGAGCTACTCCAACCTTTTCACGTATATGCTCATTTCTTATCCTATCTCTAAGGGTAAGCCACTCATCCACCTGAGCATCTTCATCTCTGCCGCACTTAACTTAGTATTATGCTTCTCTTTTAATGGACAACATTCAGCACCATAAAGCATTGCAGGCCTCACTACCATCTTATAGAATTTTCCCTTAAGTTTGAGGGGTACTTTTCTATCACACAACAAGCCCAATGCATTCCTCCACTTCAACCATCCAACTTGAATTCTGTTGATAATATCCCCATCAATTTCACCATCACTCTGAACAAGAGATCCAAGATATCTAAAACGTGTACTCTTATTAATGACTTGATCGCCCAAAGTCACAATCCCCTCACAAGGTCTATTACTACTAAAATTACACTCAATATATTTCGTTTTAGATCTACTCAAGCGAAAACCTTTAGTCTCTAATGTTGACCTCCATAATTCAAGTTTACTTTTAATTCCCTCTCTAGTCTTATCAACAAGAAGAATATCATCATCAAAAAGCATACACCAAGGTACATCCTCTTGCAAAAGTCTAGTGAGAACATCCATGACTAAAGCAAAAAGATATGGGCTTAAGGCTGATCCTTGATGTAACCCAACCGAAATAGGGAAATACTTGATCAAACCACCTTGTGTTTGAACACAAGTAATAGCTACTGCATACATATCTTTAATGATTTGAATATAAGCATTATTAACTCCTTTCTTTTCAAGAACTCTACATAGCACTTCTTTTGGACTTTATCATATGCTTTTTCTAAATCAATAAATATCATATGTAGATCCTGCTTATTTTCTCTATATTTCTCCATCAAACCTCTTAATAAATGTATGGCTTCCATAGTCGACCTACCCGGCATGAATCCAAATTGATTTCAAGAAACATTAGTATCACGCCGCAACCTATGCTCCATAACTCGCTCCCATAGTTTTAAAGTATGACACATTAACTTAATTTCTCTATAATTCGCACAATCTTGTGCATCACCTTTATTCTTAAAAATAGAAATTAACACACTCATTCTCCACTCATCTGACATCCTTTTAGTCTTCAAAATAGTATTAAAAAGTTTAGTAAACCAAGAAATTCTTTCATCTTCTAAGCATTTTCACACCTCTATTGGAATATCATTAGGTCCAACTGCTTTTTCACCCTTCATTTTCTTTAAAGCCTCTCTAACTTCAGTTTTACTAATACGGCGATAAAATAAAAATCTTTATTTTCATTTAAGGTTCTAAGAGGTCACTATAGTCACTTTACAATCTTTGCAATTTAAACGGTCTAATTTTCTTATAAGAAAATAGTCAATATGAGTTGTAATATATCCATTCTATTAGGGATGAGATGCTAATTTCTTTTCTTAAATAAGGTATTAGCAATTGAAAAATCATAAGCTAAACAAAAATCTAATATGGTCTTGCCACCTTCATTTGTTGTTCCAAAATCATAGCCATCATCAATGCTTTTAAAATCATCTACCTCTCTACCAACATGTCAATTTAAATCTCCTCCAATAAAAACTTTTTCTTCTAGAGGTATCTTTTGTAATAATTCTTCTAAGTTATTCAAAAAATTTAATTTAGACTCATATCCAAACCTACTTGAGGAGCATAAGTACTTATAGTATTAACAATCTTATCATCAACAACAATCTTTAAAGCTATAATTCTATCTCCAATCTTATTAATCTTTATAATATTATCCTTCCAACTCCCATCTATAATAACACCTACACTATTTCTAATACGACTCCTACCCGAATACCAAAGTTTAAATCCTAAAATATCAATTTCCTTAGTCTTCTCTCCTACCCATTTAGTTTCATGAATGCACAAAATATTTATCTTCTTATGAATCATAATATCTATTAATTACATTAATTTTTCTGTAAGAGAATATATATTCCAAGTTCATATCCTAATTTTAGTTTCATGGACTAGCTTCTTTGCCCACATACGTCCTTGATGTGGGAACCCTTGCATATTTAACATTGTACCCGGGCGCCGGTGCAGCGGCCCTTGCACACTTGTCACTGTATTCTTTATATCTTTCACCTGATCCAGGGCTGTCAATTTCTGACACGACCTGCCAACCCGACCCGAACCCGACCCGGAAAATCCGGGTTTGGGTCAACCCGTGAACGAAACGGGTCGGGTACGGGTTGAAGGATTTGACCCGTTTATAAATTCGGGTCGGGTTTGGGTCAACCCGTCAACCCGCGGGTCGACCCGATTAACCCGCTAACTCGTTTTATTAAAAACTTAAATCCCGAATCCCGATCGCCTCATCTCATTCTCATCGCTATTCGCCTCGCCTATTCCGCTGTTCGAGAGGGTTCTAGGGTTTCTCCTCGCTCTCAGCCTCTCGCGCTCTGGGGTGGAGCCGTAAAACGACGAATCGTTGAGTAGCTGATGAAGTTTTCTTGATATCTTCTTCTGATCTTCTGAGTTCTGAAGCATCTGGCATTCTGGCTTCGGTTTAGGGTTTTTCGTCCTTGAATCCTCTTCCTTTCTCCATTTTCTCAGTTGCGACTTGCAACGGTTGGTAATATCTTGAATAACTCTTAAATCTTAATTATTTGTAGTGTTGCTGTGTTGGTTTGAATGTTTGATACTTTGATGGTGGTTTGATACTTTGATGGCTTCGGTTTAGGGTTTTTTTTTTGGATAAGTTCTTCTTCTTCCTTTAGTTCCTTATGAGTTATGAGTATCAGAGTATGAGTGTATTACTCTATCACTCTATGTGGCATTGTGGCTATGTGCCATGGTCGACTAATCTAGTTTTCTGGAATCTGGAGTATGGCAGTATGCTGCAGCTGCACATTTTCTTGCTAAAAATTTCTGCTTCTTTCTTCTCTTATAGTTATACTGTTAGTTAGAGTTTCTTTTAGTGATTTACTATTACAGTTTATCAATTTTGTTGATGTTGTGATTATGGCTCTCTTTGGCCTTTATTTTATTATAAGTGTAACCCGATAATCTTGTATTCAAAAAATGATGTAAATATGTAATCTTATGTTATTTATTATTGGCTTATTGCTCTATGCATTTTTTCCTTTAAAAGCAAAAAAAAAAAAAATATATATATATATATATATATATATATATATATATATATATATATATATATATATATAACAAATTATCGGGTTGTCGGGTCAGGTTAACCCGGCAACCCGTGTAAAAATGAGGATTATTCGGGTCAACGGGTCGTGTCGGGTCAACCCGTAACCCGCTCGGGTCGGGTCCGGGTTGGAATGTCTAACCCGTTTGAGAAAACGGGTCTGGTTCGGGTTGACCCGTTTAAATTTGGGTCGGGTCGGGTTCGACCCGAACCCGACGGGTTGACCCGAATTGACAGCCCTAACCTGATCAAATTCTTCTATTGATTTTAAGAAAAATTGTTTAATGGGAATTAGAAAATGCTAATCAAGCTTATATACTTAATGACAAACTAGCCGTCAAATATGATTGTTAGTCTAGGGTCCGGGTTGGAATGTCTAACCCGTTTGAGAAAACGGGTCTGGTTCGGGTTGACCCGTTTAAATTTGGGTCGGGTCGGGTTCGACCCGAACCCGACGGGTTGACCCGAATTGACAGCCCTAACCTGATCAAATTCTTCTATTGATTTTAAGAAAAATTGTTTAATGGGAATTAGAAAATGCTAATCAAGCTTATATACTTAATGACAAACTAGCCGTCAAATATGATTGTTAGTCTAGTCTAACTCCAAGTCCTGGTTTCCTCAATGGCTTTCTCTATGTTGCTAAACTCCTTCAAAACTCAAGTTATCAAGTTCATACATGGGCGTAGTTTCAAGCGTTGACAATAAGAACCTATGGATCAGTTTACATTGAAGTAATAAGGGGAGGTTGCCATATTGAACGAAATGACATTCTCATAAGAAAATCTTGATATCCATGCAAAAATATCTACGTACCTGCCTCGCTGGCATTCTCTGAAGACATCTTCTGTGATGTAAATGCCCTCTCTCCTTGCCTGTCATCTTCTAAATTTATTATGTAGTGATCTATAAGATCTCTTGGTCCTCTACTAGTCGACATTTATGGCAAGGATGAGGATAAGCCCCTACCTGTAAGCTCACTCCCATAAGAGGAGCTGACATCGACTCTATCATCAAATTGTTGTTGCGCCAGATGCTTAGAATTCGTTGAATTGTTCATATATGAATGTATCTCTTCTTTTACTATTTTGGCAATTTGGCACACAATACAATTTTTATGTGCGAGCTGACGAGGTGTTTCTTCATCCTTGTAACACTCCTTTAACTATCTTCTGGCAATAATTATGTTGACTAATTGTGGATTTCTCCTTACCCTTACCATTTCTGACAAAACCATATAATGCAAATTTTGATTCAAAGTTTAAACAAATTTGAAAACATGCAAATATTCAAAGAAACCAAAATCCTAATTAAGCCCTAAAAAGAAATTATATCAACACAGGAAAAAAAAAGGTTTTAGAGATTTTAACTGACTGGAGGAAAATTTTGGTTAGAGAAGAGGAAATCATTGTTTAAGAGAAAAACTTGGTTAGGAGGAGGGGACGCGACGGTGATGGAGATGAATGGGGATCTGGGACTGGGGAAGGCTAGCGGGTGATTGAATGGAGCGGACGCAACTCTTGGTCCCGTAAGGTTAGCTTGCATGCGCGTGTCAAGGTGTTAGGATAAGTATATTAGGAATAATAATATTTAAATGTCATTTATATTTTAAAAAAAATCTAAAGCTATAAGGCACACATCTCAAGTTAATGCGGCATGCCTCACAATATATGAGGCGTACGCCTCACCTAAACGTCGTTAGGTGTGCACCTCAATGTGTTGAGTACAAATTGCGCTGAGGCGCATCTTCTATTATACAATTTTAAATAATTAATGTTGTGCCTCCCACAACCTGAAAAAAAAAAAAAAAAAAAGAGAAAAGAGGGAAATATTGTCAAACTATAGAGAAGCAAGGATTTTTACAGGTACATGCAAGTTGAAGGTCTTTTGCTTGAAGAATGTGATACCTGCTTATTCCATCAAAAGAAGTTTTCTTCCCTAGTAAAGAGAAGTTCTTGTTTGGATTCTTGCAATAGTGAAATAAAGAGAGTAATAGCAAAAATAATAACTTCTTCTAGTTCAACTTTCATATTTATAATAGGTAGCTGCATTCCTTTTCAATCATCTAGATAGCTATCCATACTTCCAACATTATATCAAGAGAAATTTTTTTATGTATCCCTCTCTTGAAGTTTAGCAGTGTATTTGATCTTTATGCAACTGTAAACTTCAACGGTTAACGTTCTTACCAAACTACATAAACTTGCATTTGTTTTGTTTATCATCTCTGCTTGGTCATCGTTTGATATTTACTCGAAATTATATTATAGTTTGCTTATTTGATTTGCGATTACCTTCTCTTCTTCATTTACTTTCCAACCATTAATCATCGTCATTGCCGTCATCATCATTTACTATTTTTCAAATTTCTTACTTATATCCTTCGATATTAATTTATCTTTTTTTTTCTTATTCTGTATCTTCTCCGCATCTTCTACGACACTTTTTTAAGAACTACCTATCTTATTTTTCAATAGTATCACCCTCATTCTCTGAAGTAAATAAAACTGATAGATGCCAAATAGACGCAATTAAATTTTCCATGAAACTATTAAAAAGTATCTAAATACGTTCGAAGCAGGCTTCAATGGACAGCTCTTGCTGTTGACTGATGTTGATGATAGGGCCCTGGAAATGTTATTTCAACATTTAATTAATTTTTCCAACATATAATATTGTCTGGGTGCACCGACTAGAAATCTTACGCTGGTTTCCAACTTCAGATAATATACTCTTTAATATTTTAATATACATTTTTTTTGGGGAAAATTTTAATATTGCTGATTGCATTTTTTCAAACAGTCAGAGAAGAAACAGTTGATGTATGTATCTCACCTTCCTCACAGACTGACATGGATAGGGACTGGCTAACGCATACCTCGCTGTGAGGCCTTCTTTCAACATATATATTATTATATGCACCTGAAAGTAATGAAGTGGTTGGCCTTTGGCACATGGATGGATGGTGACAATTTTGCTGGCTTCTTGATTTTCATCGAAGGATTTTTTTTTTTTTTTTGGGAATTTTTGTGGCCAAAACCCGAATATATTAAAACTAACGGTTACAAAAAGAACAAAACCCCAAACATTGGGGAGGAATGGGAAAAACCTAAAATTACATCAGAAAAAGAAGAAATGGACAAAAATTAGTCGGACTCAGGCATTAAGAACTAACAAAATAAGCATAAGTGCTTAACAAAAAATCAGCCAACCCGAAGAACCACTCTTCCCTGGTTGCCCACATGAAGCATCAGAACCCACAAGCTGCAGAAACCAACAAGGCTGGGGAGCACCCAAAGTAGCTCCCACCCCCAGCAACCAGAAATACCAAAAATAAATCCTTCCAGAATTGAGAAACCGAAGCTCCCAGCAGGCCGTCCAAGGGAAGAGGCCGTATACTAAAAAATTGTTAGTTCTACTCATCAGCGCCCGGATGTGGAGAACATACTTCCCCACCAAAAAATCATTCAAACAATAAAACCAGAGAGGCAACATCGAATCAGTAGTCCATAAAGCAGAAGGGAAACGACTGCTTAAGCCGATCAATATGCTTTTAGTTTTCAGTTTTAGTAATAATGGCATGAGAGATCTTTTTAACAGAGGCAGCCATATAATTTTTAGAGTTTCCAAATCTTCTCTCGTTACGTTCTCTCCAAAGGTGATAAAGAGAACAGCAGGTTACAAAGTAACATAATTTCTTCTCAAAAACCACCAGGCTTTGAAAACAATCAAAAAATTCAAACACCTGAAGTAACGTAGGGTGGAGCAAAAAGGAGGGGAGAGCAGGAATGAGAGTAGCAATAACAGCAAAAGTATAGTCACAGTCACACTGAAAAAACAGTGTGAAATCGATTCCTCCTCCGACCTGCAGAAAGAGCATAAAGAAGGAATAAAAATATTTCTTCTAGCCAACACATCCGCCATTTTAAGCCCATCTAGTAATGCCAACCAGGTATATGATGAAAATCTTAAAGCATAGTGGGTATGCTAAATATACTTGAACCATGGCACATCATTATAATCAGCAAAGTAATGCTGATGGAAGATCTTAAAAGTTGGGTTAACAGATCCAACCTAAGAAATGTGGGGGTGCGGCTGATGCAAGATAGGAGTAACAGAAATACGACTTGCAGCCCCCTGGTCCAACTAGGAAGGGAGAGACCAACAGCCCTCCGAAATGTAATCACAGACCCTCCCTTTTAACATGTCCAGCTGAGCAAACTTATACACATAATTTCCTTGGCACCAAGGATCCCAAAGGACAGAAAAATTACAATTTTCATTTACCACATGAAAAACCAGCTTGTCCTTAATCCTATGAGCAGTAAGAGAAATGACTTTCCAAAATTTAGAAGTCTTGGAACCAAAGGGCTTCCAAGGAGATAAGAATTTGTGCCTAAACCAACCAGCAGCCAGAGATTCATAATTATAAAACCTCCATATAAATGAGCAACCAAAAGCAAAAATAAGAGAATCAATAGAAGGCAACCCAAGTCCACCAAAGCCCTTGGGAAAGCAGGTCTTGTGCCACGCAACAAGATGAAGTTTTTTGCCCGTGAGAACCATGAAATAGGAACTTTGCACTAATTTTCTCAATATGTTTACAGACCCCTTTTGGTATGACAGCCCCCCGGATCCAATACGCAATGGTATTAATAATAGTAAATTTGAGGAACTGAATTCTACCTGCAAAAGACAAAAAATTTACTTTCCAACCATTAAATAGAGTAGAAAGCCTACTCAGAAGTGGTTGGAAGTGAGAGGCTTTGAGCTTTTTAGTGGAGATGGGAATTCCAAGGTAAGTGAGGGTGTTTTCAGTAGGAGAGAAGCCAAGTAAATAGGTGATTTCATTAGCCAAAGGGGTGTTATTAGAGAACAATATAGAGCGCTTAACACTGTTCACCATCAGTCCAGAATGCAAAGCAAAGGAAGATAAAGCATTCTTAAAGGAGCTAGCATTAGGGATAGAAGCCTTCACAAAAACTAAAATGTCATCAGCATAAAGAAGATGGTTCACCGAGAAATCATCACAAGAAATACCAGTAAAATTGCTTTTATTTAACCCACAGGAAAAAGCATCCATCACGACTGAAAAAAGCAAAGGAGATAATGGGCAGCCTTGTCTAAGGCCGGAGGAAGAAGGAAAAAATCCCTCAAGCCCCCCATTAATAGCAACAGAGAAGTGAACATCCTCAATACACCCCTTAATCCAGCCAACAAACAAAGGGGAAAAACCTTTCTCAGCAAGAAACAGTGTCGAAGGCTTTTCGAATGTCCAATTTAGCACATAGAAATTTTCCCCCAACTTTACAGTTAAAATCACTAAGGATATTAGAGGCAAACACAATATTATCAGTGGACATTCTCTGCTTAATAAAACCCGCTTGGCTAATGTGAATAATATGAGGCATGACTTCCTTCATCCGGTTAGATAGAATCTTAGCTATGATTTTATAGAACACGTTGTAAAGAGAAATAGGCCGATAGTCCATGATGTTAGAGGCATGAGTCCCCTTAGGAATTAAGGCAATAGCAGTAGCCTTGGCACACCTAGGTAGAAATCCAGTAGAGAAAAATTGTTTGATAGCTTTGCAAACATGATTTCCAATAATGCCCCAGGCTTCCCTATAAAATTCGAAAGTGAACCCATCCGGGCCCGGGGCCTTAGAAGACGATCCAGCAAACACCACATTATGAATTTCCAGATCAGTAACCGAGAAAGGGAGAGGAGCAACCAGATGAGGAGGGATAGTAGAGCCAATGGGAAGAGGGTTAGCCCCTGAATTGGGGGGCAATGGAGTGTTGTAAAGTTTTTGAAAATAACTAACAGCCACAGTAGCAATACTCTCAGGGGAGGAAAAATGGCCATCCTCAGTGATAAGTTCCTTAATATGACAATAAGACTTTCTAGCTTTGATCCTAGCAAACAAAAATCCCAAATCATCTTCTCCCCTAGTAAGCCAACTCGCTTTGGCCCGTTGAATCACCCAAGAGCTCCAAGTCTTATGAAGGCAGGACAAAGATTTGTTGATATTATGAAGAGTGACATTAAGGTTGTGATCAAGAGGGGAGTGCTGAATCTGAGCCATATAGTGGGTTTGAGCAGCAGAAAACTCATTAATCTTGCTAGTAATAAAAGAAGAATTAGACCAATTCATTCTCTTGATGAGATCCTTGAGATTATGAAGCTTAGAGTAAAAAGTCGATATCGGACTGCCAGAGTTCTGAGAGGCAAAGACAGTGAGCAAACCATCCCAGAAACCATCCAAGTTAAGCATGTAATTCTTAAATTGAAATCTAGCATGCACTTTAGGACTATGACCAGGGAGGATCACCAGAGGGGAGTGATCCGAACAGGAAGTAGGTTCCACCTTGTAGAAAGAGTTAGGGAAACAATCCAACCAATCAGAATTGACTAAAGCTCTATCTAATTTAATGTGGATGGGGTCATCAGCCCGTTGGTTATGCCAAGTATAGAACATGCCAATATAAGGGAGATCCAATACTCCAGAACTAAAAATCCATGAATTCATCTCCTGCAAGCGACTGTGGTGAAGAGGAGTACCCCCAAATTTTTCATCAGAGAATCTGCAACAATTAAAGTCCCCAAGGATGATCCAAGGGGAGGTAATAGAGAAAGCTATATTAAGTAAATGTTGCCAGAGAGAGGCTCTTTCAGAGGGGGAATTAGCAACATATATCATAGAAAGCATGAAAGGTGGCATAGAGGTGGAATGGACAGTCCCGTGAATCAGTTGAGAAGTGGTGAGAGACAGGATAAAAGAGATAGCCCGAGAATTCCACTTGATCCAAATCTGTCCCGGGGAAGAACAGCCAAAGTTGTTACAGCTAGCTTCGTCATCAAAAATTTTGTGAGAGTTGATGAACCAAGGATCAGACGCAGAGTCCAGAGGGACCTTAGCTTCCAGAATACAGAGCATATCAAGGTGATGAGCAGAGACCAATTGTTTGCAAACCAAAACTCTATTGGGGGAATTAAATCCCCTAACGTTCCAGCAACCAAAAGGACAGTGGGTCATTTCCGGTTAGAGTTGGAAGACCGAGTCTTCTTGGCACTCTTTCCCTTGGGGGCATTTTGAAAATTGGGCTGTTTAGGAGGGATGTTAATAGGGTTATTATTCAAGGTAGGGTCTTGCTGTGATGTTTGGTGGCTGGTAGAAGGGGGAGGATCATCATCATGTGGTTCTTCAGGTTGCTGGATAGCAAACTTGTTGGGGGAGGAGATAGGAGGATTAGCTGGCAAAGCAGCCATACTAGGAGTAGGAGGATAATGGGGGATGTTCACCATAGACGAGGCAATATCGGTAACAAAGGGAAAATTGTCAGAGGAGGAAACTTCCTCAGTGGGGGAATTCAAATTTGGGATAGAGATCAAGGGCTGAGTCCCAAGGAAAGCAGATGGATTTTGAGATGGTTGTTGATCGGTGGCAGGAGTTTGGAGAATGGGAAGAATGGGGGGCGGGTTTATGATAGTGGTGTTAACAGGGGTGACCGTGGTGGTTGTGGGTGGGAGAGGAGGAGGTAGGGGAGGTCTGTTTGTCTGAGGAGGTCGAGAAGAACATGCCCGAGAAGAGCTCCTTCCTCGGACCGGGATAGCTTTGGGCTGAGGGTTAATGTGACAGAGGGAGGAAAGGTGAACAATCGACCCACACCCAACACAAGGTGACGGCTTCCATTCATAGAGGACTTTCAGATTAACATCATCCCCATCGAGAGAAATGGGGATTTCGTCGGGAAGGGTGGGAGTGTTAGAAACCATAACACAGACTCTCGCAAATGTGAGACGTGTTTTCCTTGCGGTAAGAGCGTCTACAACCAACAGATGGCCAATAAAGCTAGCTATTTTAGAAATCCCGGCCGGATTCTAGACAACAAGAGGTAGATCAACAATTTTAATCCACAAAGGGATGAAGGATAACTCATATCGTTTCGGCTTGAACTTGGCAGTCCACTTCTGCAAGATGAAAGGACGGCCGAAAAAAAACCTGGGGACTCCCGACCACGCCACCTGGTAATCTTCAGGGGAGGAAAACTTAAAGAGAAAGAAGCCATCATTCAGAGACAGAAGATCCACACTTCCTTTTGGGTTCCAAGCACGCTTCACAGCATTGAGGAGACTGAGGTAGGTCGGGCGTGGCCAATAGAGTACCCGACCAGAGAGGAGCTCCAGTCGGGAAGCCTTAAAGCAAGTTCAGCAGCGGAGAACAGTATTTTACCCATAGGTGGAACAAAGGAAAGGTTGAAGTTCCCGGCCACCGGATCATCTTTGGTGAGATTGGAGGAGAAGCTTAACCCCACAGGGTTAGGGAACACATGCGAAGATGAGGGAACAGCTCCAGGCAAAGGGGGAAAATCCGCTAATACAGAGGGATCCATGGAGGAGGGAGGGAGGGGAGGGGAAGAGGACCCCTCCTCCCCACACGGTGGAGGGAAGAACCAAAGAGGGTGGCGGGAGGGAAAGGCTAGGGAGAAAAAACCCTAGCAGAGAGCTCATCGAAGGACTTTGTCTTGCCTTCTACATGATGTATGTGAGTTGACACGGGTCAAATTATCAGACAAATATATTGCTGCAACATTAATCTGGATATTTTCCATATATATATATATATATATATATATATATATATATATATATATATATATATATATATATATATATATATATATATATATATATATATATATATATATAATTGGGATTTTTGTTTTATACGTTATTAGCCCTTAAAGGTAAAGGAACAAGATCGACAGCGAACCCGATCCTCTGTCAGTAATTAGTTAAAGTCGACAATGTTAAAAAATAATTATTAAAAATGCTCCTTAAATACCCGCATGGGCCTCGACGAGAGTGTTATGGGTACACAGTAATGTCTGAAGATGCTGCGGGGGTCAAATGATAAACCCAAGTTCGTGCCCGATACTGCTATGCAAGCAGATATGACTTGAAATGACTCGAATTATCAAACAAGTATATGGTCAAGATGTCGATCGAGGTATCTATTTTAATACGATCATATTAGGCCTTCAAGGCCTATAACCAGGAAAAGTCACAAATAAAGGGATAAATCCAACGCCAAACCTGATCCTTTGTCGACAAGTAGACGGAGTCGACAAGGGTTAATCATCAAGTGAAATCACTCATAATTACCTTGATGATGGCATTATTTTTATCTCAACTAGAGAGGACCCTATACTTTCAATGCTTTTAAGCCTCAGCAAAATACAAATCTTTTAAAGTGATTACAACGCTATCTCGATGATGACCGTGTTGATAGAAAATCTCAATCAGAGGGGATTCCAAATATTTCAAATGCCACCCAAATGTTCAAAAAATTTAAATCTATTAAAAAAGATCAAAATCTAGAATTTAAAAAATTGAAATAAATCACCAAAATACTTAAAGCAAAATTCATTTATCCTATGCAATAATTTGTTGAGGTGGACAAGTTTAAAAATATACTTCAGCTCACAAAGAGTTAATATATGGTCGAGAATATCACAAAGATTCAATCTCAAATAGTCTCTTAGCAGTAAGGATGTGACATTGGTCATCTGATCGACGCTTTGGTTTGATGGCTCTGCAAAGAACCGGTGGCTTGGCTACATGTCTCTGCATGGTTAACGATCACGACCACGACCCTTTGACCTTGTGGCTTGATCCAACGACTCCACTATATAATGGTTACGGTGATAGCCCGTATGTTCCCCAATGACTTTAAATTCTTGAGATATAAATCAATAAGATATAATCGATAAATCATAAACATTGCTTATACCTCTCCACAATTTGAAGGTAAACATGTCATCTCTATCAGAAATATTTACCTTAAGTATCTGACATAATCAAATAATTTTACGTACATATACCTGTGTTAATTTGTCTATTGAGTTAGACTGTTGGATCAAAATAAAATGAGAAAACTTGGTCAGACGGTCTACTACGACCCAAATGACATCATGCCCTTATCTCAACCTAGGAAATCCCATAACAATGTATATTGTAACCTCTTCACATTTTCAGTTTGGGATAGACAACGACTGTAAAAACTCTCCCAATCCTTGATGCTTTGCTTTCACTAATTGACACGCTTCATATTTTAAAGTAAGATCGGTCACATCTTTCTTTGCTTAAGACCATCAGAATGTCCTTTAGATCACTATATATTTTGTCGCTTCTTAGATGAATAATATACCATGAATAATGAGTTTCGTGTGGAATCATTAACCTCAAATCTCAATAACTAGGAATCCATAATCTAGCCTTGCAGAAAATAACACCAGAATCAAATACCCACAGTTTAGATTTCTGACCAGACTTGATATGATCAATCAAATTTATATATTTTGGATATGACTTCTAGACTCTTTGAATCTTTTCTTGTAGGGGTGTCAATTCAGGTTAATAGGACAGGTTCAAGTCCAACCTGAGTTACTCGGGCGTAAATGGTTTGACTTAAACCTAACCTGCTTTTATAAATGGGTTAGGATTCTCAACCGGGACTCGACCAATGCGGGTTATGAGTTGACCAAACCCGACCAACGAACTCAAAATAGGGTTTATGTTCCGTCAGGTCGACAGCTCCAACACGACAACGTGTGTCATCTAGCACGAGCGGTGAGGTCAACTAGTCAACAAGTGTGAGAGTCAACGTCTCAGTGAGTGTCGTGATGCCATCTGACGAGAGTGCCGTCCGACTGATCTAGGCTAGTATGGGAGTCAGCAAGTGCCGTCCGATGACGATTGTGGCTGTGGATGATGGGCTGAGTGGGAGTCAGCAAGTGTCGGCGGTAGCGGCGAGTGCGAGAGTCAATCAGTGCCAGCAGTCTGCAGCAGCGGCTGAGCAACAGCAGACAACAGACAGCAGCGTGGTTGGAGAAGGTCGGCCCGAAGGGCTGACAACCAGGTCAATTTGGTTCAAACCTGGGTTGTCGGGTTGACCTGAACTTTAAACTAGTCCAAAAATAGGACCAGAACCCGACCATTTCTTTATCAAGTCTACCCGAACCTAGATTTTTCGGGTCAGATTTTCGGGTCGTGTCAAATATTGAGACCCCTACTTTCTTGTAGAGATGGTTGAATGATCAATTGAGTCAAAACACTCTAATCTCGATCAATAGAAGGAATCACTTCTAACTATAATCTTTCCATATCCCGAATTAAGTTTTCATCAGAAGTACGAAGAATACTCTATAATCCATAAAACCTCCAACTTAGGGCATCTTGTCCACATTCTCTTTATTAGGTTGATATTGAATAGTCAAATCATAATCTCTAATATGTTCAAGTCACATCTTTTGCCTCAAATTTAGATTATTCTGAGTGAATATATACTTCAAATTTTAATGATATGTGAAAATTTTGCACCTGACTCGATATAAATAGTATCTCCATATGTTTAAAGTAAATACAGCAACATCAAGCTCTAAATCATTTATCAGATTATTCTATTTCAAGTAGCTTCATTTGCCTAGAAGCATACGCCATAACTTGCCTAAACATCTACAAATAAGTATTTTTTTTTGAGATATTTTAACATGATCTGATTTAAGGCAATCCATCAAATTTATGCATTTTAACCATTTTGTATGTGTCTGTGAATGTTTAATATGCATGTGATGGTCTACATACATTTTGAAGGCAATCCATTTAAGCTAAGACACTGAGCTCTCTAGAATTTTGACAATTAGTTCAGTGCAGTGGCACTAGGGGTAATGCTACAATGTTGTAAGCTCTCAAAAGGAGCACTGTAGTGCATGAGGTTAGGTGCCACATCGCTGGGTCTAATTTTAAACTATGAAATATCATTTTTCCACTCTCAATTCCATTTCTTTCCTCAAGGTTGTCAATGAGAGAGAGAGAGAGAGAGAGAGAGAGCCAGGCAACTTTGATCCATTTTCAGTTGACGATCTAGTTCTGAAAGTTGTTCGGTTTAACATTGATTGCATTTTGCCTATCTTAGTTTTCAAAAATATAAAGATTTCTAAAAATTTTTATTTAAATTACATATTTGTAGTTTAAAAATGGGAATAACTTTACACTTATAAATATTTCATATTGTAACTTTCTGTATGTTATAGAGATAAGAATTTTGAACATTTTAGAATTTTATAAATTTTACACGAGGGATTTTAAAAAGTATGTTATTTTGTATGTGTTCAGTTGAGTGTTTTGTGTGATTATGGATTTACAAGACCCAGACATAACAGACGGGAAGAGTGCTAGTCAGGCAGCACCTGTACAAAGTACCACTCTTGCCTTTGGTTCTGATTCAGTTCCATAGTTTTCTTGTCAGTAGTTTAGCTGATGGGCGAGGCACAGAGCCGGATCTCTTTGTTATATCTGATGATGTATACCAGCACTTACATATGTTTATAAGATTAAGCTTGTAATATATGAGGGTGTTATTGAGGCATGAGTAGTTAAGGACTATATTAAGAGATTGAAGAAGACATTTGACGATATATAGTGTCCTCATAAGAGGAAGTTACCATAGGCAGTTTTTCTATTAAACAATGCGCTAGTGGATTGACCAGCAGGAAGAGAAATTTTATGGGAGGTTGAACTCCCTTACCAGCTGAGAGGAATTTGTTGAGCTCTTTTCTAGACGATTAAAATGCACTTTCCAAAATCATGTGTAAAATTTCTAGAAAAATATCAAAATATTTAGAATTCTGACCTTTATAACATACATAAAACTATATAGTGAAAGTTTTTGCTCGTGTAAAGTTATACTCATTTTAAAATTTCAAAAAAATAAATTAAATAAAGAAATTCAAAAATTTCTGTATCTTTTAAAATGTATATAGGTAAAATGGAACCTACCTATCATATTAAAAAAGGGAGAAGGAAAAGAGGAGAGGGAAAAGGAAATTCGAATTTTGGTCACTGATTCATTTTGCCGCTTTTACGAAAATTGCTCATATTATAGTAAATAACTAAAATCTTATTTCTATTTTCGAAGTTTTAGATTTTGACAATTTGATTTCTTCCAAAAAGAATATTGTTATAATTTCTCGAAATTTAGTAAACTTTTTTCTCATAACTTTTTGTATTAATATTATGAATATTTTGATTTGTTGATTTTGTGATTTCACCAAGCAAAGTGAAAGTTATGCTATTTTGTTCGATTTTCTCATAATATAATTTTGATATTTTTATAAAAACATATTGTTAATACAAGCACTGAGAATGAAAAATGGGTATGTGATTGGGTAATATCAAGTCACTATTGCTTATATGATAACTTATGTGAATGACAAGTTAATGATGGTGATTTATTAATGTTGGCTGATGATTGACTGGCCTGTACATTATGGTGGGTCAACAATCTTTCCTTTAAATACTGATTTGATGTTATCATTGTCTGATTCACGTGATTGGGAGTTATAAGGAATTATTACTGTGTCGACGAGAAAAGAGTGACGACTCTGTTTATTGAGTCAACGATTATTGATAGGATACTAATATTGAAAAAATGTCGTTAAAGTTAAAATTCCTTGTTAGTGTGTTACTTGAATGTATGTATATTACTGTACTAATTACTTCCACTGTATTGTTTCTCTATTTTATTGATTATTGTACCACACTATTCTATTGTGACTCTAATGATACTATTATTATTATTACTACTGATTTAGTGTTACTTTTAATGTTATTGATTCACTGTTTACTGACCCAATGTTAATGAACACGTGATATTACATGTAATATAAGATACTTAATTGATATTGATATAGAAAGATTAGACATCATGTGTAAATTGATTTGATCATACCGCCTTGATCTGGCTTTTGATAGCTTTTATAGATGCTTCTGATTTCCTGATTTTTGAGATTTCCTAACTGTTTTATTTATTCAACATTTATATTGATTCACTGGAACTATGGATCTATTATTTTACTTAATCACTAGATTATTGATTGTACTGTTTCTGTAATGTATTGATTTATTGGCTTCCATACCATACTGTTTTACCACTTTATATATTCTACTGTTATTGTATGTGATTTACTATTTTTGCATAGACTCATGATTATAATGATTGTTATTGTAATGAATTGGTTGACTTAATGCAAACTATTTCTTTATTGTGCTTTGAGTTTAGTTGTAGAATTTTAGTGACCTGATGAACTGTTTAGCTCACTATATTTAGTTTAAATGATTTCATGTCAGTGCAAAGGATCAGGAGTGTGAGCTGATATGTTTTAGGATTCACAGGAGAAGATATATTATTTAATGTAATTGTATAACTCGTGGCTATTGTATATGATTTTGAAGAAAAGAATATAAATAGGTATGTCGAAGTTTGATTAATAGAATTTTGGTTTTGCTGATATTTTTAATTACTAAAAGAAATTAGACAGCTCAAATTTTCATGGTTATTGGGGCATTACATTTTCCCCTAAGAATATACTCCCTTTTCACTTCTTTCGACCCATATTTGAGTCTTCCACTAAGTCACCCTCCCTCTATCTAACGATCCATTGTAGTAATAATAAGGACCAAAAACCCTTTTGATTGCTAGAGTTTCTTGCATTAAAGCTCGAACTCATTTATGTAAGAGGACCTTGTCGTTCAAGTAAGGAGGCTAAAGAACACTCTAATTGCCATATATTACATGACCTACTTGTCACACCCTATTACTAACTTGCTTCTCATTATCTTGCATCTTAATTAGTTTTGAGATATGTTTTTATCTTACCAAGATGACGCAACATCTTCAAAAAAAAAAAAAAAAGTTTTGACTATAACATTTATATAATTAGAATATTAATAAATTTATAGAGTACATGATTGAATGATAATTACCAAATATTCATGCCTAATAAAGTGATCCAAGGAGTTCATAAAAATGATTAAGCTACCCCTTGATTATCATATCTTTAAGGCATAGTCTAATAGTTGAAAACATCCATTTTGATTTATGGAAGATCTTAATGTCAACATTTTGCTACCCCTTGATTTACACATGTGAGATATTATTGAGACATTATATTCTAATTAGTAGAGAACTAACTGAACTCAAGATGAAATATTCTGATTTGAAAAAAATAAAAATAAAGAATTAGTTTGGAAAAGTGTTTTTCGAATGATAAAGTAGATTTTGGCTCTATGCCTTATAGATATTATAATAAAGTTAGTACTTGCTTAAAACTTAGTAGAGAACTTTCTATTTTGTTAAAAATAAATTTGCAAAATGTAAATGTTAACACTGCACATCATCTCATGGGCAGCATGAAAAAAATACTTTACACACGAAATACTTCAATAATATTTAAATAAATATATAATGTTCAATAATTTAAATGTGATAAATTAAGACATATTTTAACAATAAATTACATCACCAAAAAATCAGCATGATCAAACGTGAATCTTGATAAAATTTTGAATTGAAAATTTCTAAAATTTCAGCAAACTTATAGTTCGATTGAGCGTTTTGATGAGATGAACTCAATGACACTAAAAAATGATCTAATCTGAGCTCAAAACATGGGCCCAAAGCTCAATCGAAAAATTCTAGACATTAATTTGGCAAAAAAATGATATTCAAATTTGTCATGCTTATAGTTGAATCAAGAGATTCGACGAAACGAATCTAACGAGCTCAAGATAGCTAATTTTGACATAATTAAGGCACTCAAATGTTGAAGAAATGAAATATGATCAATGAAATCAATAACAAACCTCTGATGGAGTGCTCTAAATTCTTTTCATGTTAATGCTATATGACACTATCAAAATTTATAAATAGATCATCACCCTCTACATGAAGAGGGGGATGGGCTAGAGATTCAATAGAGCTATAAGGCTTGAAGAATTATGGAGTTCCACTACACCACTACCACCACCACCAGTGACTCCTCATCGGCAGACCTTTGCCTAGCCATCGGCGAATCTCTACCAGACCTCTGCTTGGCCAAGGTCATTAAGCCTTCCCTTAGCTAATCGCCATCAAACCTACTTGGTTGATCACCATCAGACCTCCACTCGCTAGCTGATGTTGGACCTTTACCTATGCGCCGTCGAACTTTCGTCTGACCTGACCGATTTATGTCGGTCTTCCACCCAAGAACCACCTCCAAACCTCTTCCCATATGTCATAGCTAGACCTATACCCAGTAGCTGCCGCCGGACTTCCATCCGGTCGATGATTTTTTGAACCTCCATTGCTCACCTATCATGGTCCTTAGACCATCATCGCCTGACTATGATTCTCCAACCACCATCGTTCGACCCGATCCTTTTGACCGTAGTCATTCTGACCTATATCGGCCTCCAACCATTATCCTTGGACCCTCCATGCCCGATTATGACCCTCAAACTATAATCACCCAACTACAATCCTTCCAATCATCATCGCCTGACTAGACTCCATCGACCACTATTTTAATGAATTATTATGTTAATATTTTATTTTATTTTATTTATTTTAATACTTTATTTTAATTAATTATTAATTTTCATTTTCATTTTAAATTAATTATATAATTTAATTTTCATTTTTAACTTGATTAGTAATTTCATGTATTTTTTATATAGTTTAAAATTTTATTTTAATTAAGTAAAAATTTAATAATTGATTTTAATTAACTATTAATTTAATAACTGATTTTAATTACTACTGGAAAATCGTCCATTTTTGCCAAAAAAACCGCGGTAATAGCTGATTTTCATGTAGTGCTAGTTATATGTGTACTAAATATTCGTATAAAATTAAGACATTAAACTCTCTTTCTTTCTACGTCATGAATATTGTGACGCGCAACAACTATAAACTGTGAATAATATTATAATTCCAAATTTTAAAACAACTAATGCACGAACCTCCTTCCCTTCATGAATATGTGGATCTAATGCTACGATTGAGCCACATATGTGTTTTGATAGCAATCATTCTTTTATACCTGGTAATGTACTGTGGATGAAGGGAAGGAGATCTGAGATGAAGAGAGATTTAAGTCGATAAAATATGGGATATATGGGAAGTGCCCAAAATATTTATATTAAGATAACTCATAAAAAGCAAAGAACTATGAGGACCAGCGGCATCTGCCAGTAGGCAAATTATATTGTGATAAGTGGCATCGTGTAAGATCTTTCTTCTTAGTTTATATTTAAGAATAAGAAGAAAATTTTAAAACAACAACTATAAAGTGTTAATAATATTATAATTCCAAATTTTAAAACAACTTATAATATTGTAAGATGATCAGCGGCATCGTGTTCCTATTTTATATTTAAAAAAAAAATTCCCACGTGAAAGCAGTGCATATATTATATTATGACAGGGAAAACTACCATATATATTATATTAAAAAACATTTCCCACGCGAAAGCAACCATTTAGTTGATTACAAGCTATTATGGAATGGGCTTTGATGTGGTTCTTCTCTTCTGGTCTAGCCCAATGAGTTGATAAAGGGAAGGAGGTATCATCAACCATCCATCTTCTTTGAAGATGATGTGACCTTACATGATGATACATCCATGTTGTGGCCGGATGTTCCCTTTTTTTATTGAACAACATCACATCAATGTTTAACATGATGTGCCTTACATACATGATGATGCATCCATGTTGTGGATGTCCCTTTTTGTTATTGAGCAACTCCACATCAATGTTTAACATGATGTGCCCTTACATACATGATGATGCATCCATGTTTTGGATGTCCATTTTTTTTATTGAACAACTCCACATAAATGTTTAAACTCTCAAAATTTCACTGCTTTTGCTTTTAGCACATCTATGAGAGAATTAATGATACTTTGTTTTCTTCACAATTCTGTGGTCCCTATTGTTTTGTTCTTTTTTTATTGCTTTGGTTCTTTCTTCTGTAGGATTAGTGAAAAGGAAATGATCTCATAGCATGTTTAAGCTTACTGAGTACCAAAAAATAAATAAAAAAATATGAACATGTCATCTTCATTTATGAAAGTACAACTGTTTAATTGTAAGAAATTACGTTGAGTTCTTATTATTTTTACATGTGTTATTAATAATTTATTTCCATATATAAATAGGTATAAAGGCCTCCATTTCTTATCAAGTGCGTACTTCATTAGTTGATTTAATGTATAATAATATGGCTTTGCAGCTTCCCCTTTTTTTGCTTCCTTTCAGCAATAAGCAACCACTCTTGAGCCCCTCTTCCTCACCATCACTTTCTGTTCTTCACCAAATAATGATAAATTTTCATCCCATTACGTTGCCTCTCAGCTGCTACTGCAACATCTTCTCCTGCTAGAATAATAAATTTTCATCACATACACTGCCTCTCAACAACTAGTGCAACATCTTCTTCTCCAGCTGCTCGTAGAACAGCAAATTATAAGCCAACTATTTGGGATGATAGCTACATACAATCGCTGCAAATTGATTTCATGGTAATTGCTTAGTTATCTCCCAAAATTGCTTTGAGTAGTTATGAAGAACTTTTTCTATTATATTCACACTTGAGTTGTGTTTGGGACAATTTTTTTACTACTTTCTCAAAGCAATTTTTTAGTGTAAGAAATTCTTGAAAACAGCAAAATGAGAAGTCGTCAAAATCAGTCCCAAATGAAGCCTCGGAGATATTTCAATTAGCATTAATAGTGTTTGTAAAATAATATGCATAAACAAATTTTTATTCAATTTAAGATTTTGTTTAATCAAAATATATATACCATTGTAATCAATTTTTTTCATGTTTAGTTAATCTTTGTTATTCAATCATAAATTATTTTACATAAATAAGAAAGCTTTGATCAAGATATAAGATCTTAGACTGAAGACAATAAGAGTGGATCTGCCCTATTGATTTTCATAATTAGTACTTGGGTCATGCTAGTAGTTGGAGAACAAAATTAACAGTTTTGTTTTGTTTGGATTAAGGAAATGAAAGCTAAATAATTTGCTTTTTTACTTTAATATTTATTTTCTTTCAATCAAATTTCAAACATTTAGGAGTGATAATTTTACTTGTAACTTCAACATCTTTTCTTCTAATTTTAGGCAAAAAGCCAATTTGCTTTGGCTAAAAAATAGCTCAATTGACTTATTATCACCATTACAGGCATCTAAACACAAACTTAATTCACTATATAATGTATGTTCTTAAGTTATAATGGCATACAATTGAACTTATATCTTTAATGTTAAAGTAATAATAACAATTATTTTGAAAATACATATAATTCCTATAGGAATAATATTACTTATTTGTTGAATGAGTATAATATAACATGAGTTGTTGAATAATCACTATATTATGCAGGAGGAAAAGTATATGTACCGAAGGGAGAAATTGATTGAGGAAGTAAGATTTTTGATCAACCAGCAACATAATCTTACTGAACAACTTGAACTTGTGGATACCTTGTGTCAGCTAGGACTTGGTTATCATTTTGACGCAGAGGTCAAGAATTTGTTAAGTTCTATTAGTTCGTCGATGAAAAATATCAACAATTTGATAGAGAATAACAACCTTCATGATTTTGCCTTGCTCTTTAGACTTGTTAGAGAACATGATATCCATAATGCTTCAATACTAAGGTATGTACTAACAAATGTATGCATGCCAATTTTTCATTTAAAGTTTATTAATTCAATGCAAATGTAACCTAAGAGTTTGGTTTAAGTGATAGTTCTTTTGTTCTTTGGATATAATGGTAGTCACACGTTCACATTTATTCTATCATTTTTCTTGAAGCTAAAATTTGTAGGGCATTTTATCCTTATTCCACCCTTATCTATATATTGAAATCTCTCATACTTAAAATAAATGACCTCGTGCCTTACTTTCAAGTAAAGAAATATTTGTGAAAAGTTTTTGTTCAAAATGATGATAATAATAATAATGTTAATCTGATTAATAGATTACCTATATATAAAACTTTTTTTTAGATTATTATAGAAAAAACACAAGATTTTAAGTTAGTTTTAATTTTATCTTATTTAGATGCTAATGATGATAATAATATTTCATATTTTGTTGTACTTTTTTCATCTATTAATTAGCTATCCTAATGTCTATTTAGAAATTTGGCTTACATCTAGATGTTTTCTCAATATATGACATAAATACTAATAAATAAAACTCTCCTTAAATTTCAAATGTTATATCAATTCTATGTCCAAATAAGTAACAAGTATGCCTAAAATGTTCTTTAAATTGACAGACTTGATGATTTGATAAGCTGCTTTAAAAAGGAGGAAGAAAGTTTCAATCAAAACAATCAATTAGATGTCAAAGGAATGCTAAACTTATATGAGGCTTCCTTCCTTGCCATGGAAGGAGAAGGATGAATTGGATGATGCAGGAAAATTTGCAATGAAGCATTTAAAATACCATGATAGATCCTTACTAAGTCCACAACTTGTTGAACAAATAGAACATGCCTTGGAGCTACCCTTGCATTGGAGAATGTCAAGGTTACATACTAGATGGTTCATTGATGCATATGGGAGACACAAAAACTTTAATCCCACATTGCTTGAGTTTGCTAAACTTGATTTCAATATGGTGCAGAAGTATCTACAAGACAGAGCTTCAAGGAATTATCCAGGTAGTTTGTGTTTCTCATTTATGTATATGTGTGCAATCTTCTTATAATTATTTTGAGAAATACTTGATGCTTTTACATTTGATTCCTTAGGTGGTGGAGAAATGTCAATGTTGTTTGTGGTGAGCTTAATTTTGTAAGAGATAGATTGGTGGAGAACTATTTATGGGCCATAGGCTTTACATTTCAGCCTGAACTCTGGAGAATCAGAAAAGCAATAACCAAAATTAATAGTCTCATAACAACAATTGATGATATTTATGATATCTATGGTACCTTGGAAGAATTAAAGCTATTTACAAATGCTATTGAAGAGTAAGGAAATGCAATAAATCATTTGATATGCATAAAATAGTTTTAATTAGCTATTATTATAAAAAAATGATAATCAAAATGACCACTAAATGCAATCAAATATATTTACTCAAATAGACCTCAACTAACATATTGTAAAATAAAATTGGAACTCTCAGATGGAATATAGCTACAAAGCAACAACTTCCAGATTACATGAAGAAATGTTTGACAGCACTTTTTAATACAATGGATGATATTGCCTCCTCATTTTCAAAGGAAAAAGAGTTGGACATTCTTCCATGCCTAAAACGAATGGTAATATAACAATTATTTCAATTAGGATGCATTTTAAGTTTTTAAAAATGTATTTAAGCTTTTTCTTCATATTCCAATTTTTAGACATAAAATTGTGTTATATAAGCTTCAAATTAGTAACTAAAGATTTTCAATTGCTAAGATGATCTATTTAGAATAAGTTTTCTAACCAAAATAAGTTATGATTGTATTATAGTGGGCGGATTTGTGCAAAGCATATTTCATTGAAGCAATGTGGTATCATAATGGATATACTCCTACATTGGACGAGTACTTGGACAATGCTTGGGTTACCATATCAGGAATTTGTGCACTAACTGCAACATATTGCCTAAGTGATGATTTGACTTTTGAAGCAATTGAAAGCTTGGAGTTCTACCCACCTATTGTTCGTTATTCATGCATGCTTTTTCGACTTTATGATGATTTGGGAACATGCACGGTAAGTGCGTGCGAGCATTTATTTCTTAATAAATGTATAGTATTAAATTTTTTTTATTATATATTGAAAATGGAATGTTACTCATTTTTATTACAGGCAGAGATCCAAAGAGGAGATGTTTCAAAATCAATTCAATGTTATATGAAAGAGAAAAATGTTTCAGAAACAACTGCTCGAGATTATATTAGATGTTTGATAAGAAATTATTGGAAGAAATTGAATAAAGAACATGTTATATCTTCAAAATATGTGGAGTCTTTTAGAAAAGTTTTAGTTGATATACCAAGAACAGCACAATGTTTCTACCAATATGGAGATGGATATGGAGAGCCAGATCTTGAAACTAGGGAGCGAGTCATTTGTATAATAATTAAGCCAATTTCACTTTAAAGGTGATGGCACTTTGAAAAATGGTTATTCCTTTCTGTAAATGTATGCTATGTATAATTTAGGATATTGCTAAATGTGTCATCTTATTAAGTAATGCTTCCTTTATCCCTTAGTGTTAATAAATTTTGTTAATTTTGAGTGTTGTGTATTGTAGATTTATATATGCATGTTGTTTAAAATAAATACTATTTATTTTCTATGTATTGCACATTTAATAAATAAATAGATTCAAATGGCTAATCTTGGTAAGAAAATACATTCTTGAGACACAACTCACCTTGGTCTGTTGGTTGTGAGCTTTGGCTTCCAACTAATAGGTCTTGGGTTCAAGTCTTTGTGTATGCGTTATGTGTATGAGTTTGTCTTTAAATGGCATAAATGTCCCAAAAAAAAAAAAACATTCTTGAGTTATATTTAAAGCACAAAAATAGAAGGGTAGATGACTGTCACCTCAAATAAAATTTAAGCCCAAATACGCATTTTATGGTAAATAAGGACCTCATTCCATATCACTAAGGTTCTGATTAATGAAGTTTCTCATGAGTTTAACGTTAACTTTATGTGTTCGTGGTTGAAGAAGCTCCAACCTTCGCAAATAAGTTAAATTCATATATATTTTTGGAGAATTAAAGAGGTTTTTACAATTTTCATATGGCCTTTGGGGTTAGAAATTTGAGATGTGGAGATGAATTTCTTACAAATCATGATTCTTTAACCTATATAATAGGTTATCTATCAGCTAAAGTCATACGCTTCATATCTATAAGTTTGTCACATGTCACCTTTAAGTTTATAAAAGGAGATGATAATTTGGTAGAGTAACGCTTTTTCTCAAACTTCCCCTACACTCAATAATTATTAGATATATTGTATTAAACGGTTAGGATGCATTTAATCTTGACCGTCCATGGTTATTAGTCTTCTATATATAGGACCTTGTGTAATACGTTTGAGATAATAAAGATTTCATTTACTTTCCTCTGTCCCGAGCTTCTTGGTTCCTCTTCATGGTATCAGAGCTCACCAGGTAATTTTTTTCCGATCTAATTTCTTCCGATGGCTTCTCAAGAAAGCTCGGCTACTTCCTCTACTCCTCCGCTTTCTCAACCTACCACCGACATCTCCATCCCGGCGTCGTTAAAATTTCTGATGTCCAATGTCAAAACCGTTTTGAATACCTCTCTTACCACCGACAACTACCCTATATGGCGTTCTCAAATCACAAAACTCTTTTCTGCCAATAACTTCTTTGGTTATCTTGATGGATCCATTCCTAAACCTCCAAAACAAAGCATGTCGTCCGACAATGTTGTCATCAGTAACCCTCAGTACACTTCTTGGCAGCTTATCGACCTAAATCTGGCATCTGCCCTATTTTCGACTATTTCTACCTCTATCTTACCTTATGTCCTCAATCTTGATTCTTGCGTGGACATGGTTTACGTTAGAACGCCGACTTCAATCGGCGAATGATCTCGCAAATTAAAAACCAAAAATGAAGATCGCTCAATGGTTCATTCAGAAATCCAGCGGGTTTATCTCAGTTCAACCATCGAACCTGAAGATATTCTTTACACTCTTAATGGCCTTCCGTCTTCATACAATGCCTTCAAGACTTCAATTCGAACCATCATAGTCTTGAGATCTGTACGCCTTATTATGCAGTGAAGAGACTATAGCTGATACTCGTCCCGACAAAACTGATCAAACTGACAGACAATTTTTGCTCTTATGGTTCTCGCCGTGGTCAACGCGAGGTCGTTCTTCATCAACGCGGGATGCGTTCTCAATACACCCAGAGGTACTCGTTCCCACGCCGGTGGACTCTTTTGGAAAATTTGGCTTCCGCAGCTATTGTTGGCTTACAAATCTTGAATATCAACCCGATTCAAGCCTTCTTGGAAGAGACCCCGCCGGCGGATTGGTTTCTTGATTCCGGGGCCAGCTCTCACTCTCCGACATTCTCAGGTTCAATCTGCAAATATACAGGTAATGCATGAGTGGGAAATGGAAATCAACTTTCCATTGTCATTCGGGTCAAATCCTAACCCGCCCGTATTTCAACTTAAACATCTTCTTCATGTCCGCATCTTTCGCACAACTTAATCTTGATCGTCTTACATGACAACAAATGTTATATTATCTTTGAAATGACGGTTTTCTTATTAAGTAGTTCAAATTCTTCATCGGGGTACCAGTCGGCAAGGCCTGTATCCATTGATCCAAGTAGAACATCGTCTCAATCGTTACTGTCACAAAGAGGAACCAAGAAGCTCGGGACAGAGGAAAGTATGATCTTTATTATCTCAAACGTATTACACAAGATTTTTGATCAAAACTACATAACCTTTCATCCATCTTTTAAAGCTAATAAATTTGCTGTGTGGCGTGAGGCTAACCGAATTCCAAGCTTTTGCAGGGCACGTAGTTCCTCATTTTAATGATCAAAATGTGTTAGGTTGCAAATGGTTGTTCAAAACCAAATTTTTCTAATTGATAAAGCTCGTTTGGTTGCTCAAGGGTTTAAACGGAAATGGCTTTGAAAAACGTTTAGCCCTGTAGCTATTTCCTACTATTAGATACTTCTTATTGTTGCGCAAAACAATGGCCGGTTTATCATTTAGATGTTTCTAATGCTTTTTTAATTATTTTGAAATTGATGAGTGTGTCGGCTTCATAAAGCCATATATGGTTTAAAACTCGCCAAGGCAGTGGTTCTCCACTTTGTCCGATACCTTAGTAAATATGTTAGAGAAAACGGATTTTTTACTTTCAAAAAGAATCTATTTCTATGTATTTACTTATTTATGTTGATGATTTGCTTCTCACTAACAATGGTCATGAAATTCAAAATTTACTTAGACTTGTTGTCTTTAATTTACAAAATTTAGTTTCTTCTTTTTATAAAATTGTCAACTATATATTATCTCAAAGAAAATATATTCAGGATTTGTTAAACAAAAATGGTATGACTAATGCAAACCGGTATGTCCTTTACCGTCAAACCTCTTATTTCTGAAAATTCCGAACTTTTTGATAAACCAACTTACAAACAATTGGTTGGCTCTTTATATATTACCATTACCGTCCGGAATTATGTGTCAATTATTTATGTAGCAAATACAAGCCTTATCAAGCTATGCTTCTCACGCGTATTTCGCTACTAAGGGCAACAGATTTCTCTCTGTTCCTTTTCATCGAGGTTGATTGGGCTGCCAATCCCAATGACCGCCGTTCAATCTCTGCCTGTGAATTTTTGGGTGATAATCTTCTTTCTTGCTGCATGTGCTCGTTCCTCGAAGGAAGCAAGAGCTCTTGCCACTACCGCTAGTGACATCATGCTTCGAAGGTTGTTATTAGATTTTCATTACAACACCAACACCTCTATATTGCGATAATGGCACTGGCTCTTGCAAATAACCCAGTCTTTCATGCCGAACAAAACACATTGGCTACCATTTTATTCAGGAGATCAAGAATGGGCAAATTTCATCACATCGCGTACGACCAGCCTGCGGATGTGTTTACCAAGGCTTTATCTGCTTCAAGATTTTTATTTCTTAGAAACAAGCTAACCATACATGGTTAGCTTGAGGGGGGATATTAGATATATTGTATTAAACGGTTAGGATGCATTTAATCTAGTTGGTTATTAGTCTTCTATATATAGGAATTTTGAGATAATAAAGATTTCATTTACTTTCCTCTGTCCCGAGCTTCTTGGTTCCTCTTCATACTCAATAATGGCTGGAGAGGCAATTAACGGGGGTGTTTTGGTATAACTTCCAATAAATGTTTGATACTTTTTTATGATGAGAAGTCAAAAAGTTTGACTAGATAATGGTGAGGTGTGAGCAAATTCCAAAAATGAAGAAATATTCACCCTTTAAGTTTTTAGAGGAGAACCATCATAAGAAAGCACTTTGAGGAGAGACTTTATGGTGCCCAACTATGTAATATGTTCCTTCTTTTCTTTAGTTTCTTCATAAAAATTATTATGTGCCTAATTACGTAAAACCTCCCTATTTACTATCCCCAAGTACGTATATTATGCTATGCACAACTAAAATTTGTTTTGGAGATTCAGTGCCCGCTGCATCACAAGAAGCTACGGGCCGGGCTACTTCAAACCAATTAAAAATGATTTGGCAGTTTTCAATTTTGTCAGTTTTTCACGTACTTCTTTGGCCTTCTAGTTCTGTTCAGCTTAAGAGAAGGATGAGATTACATATGCAGTTCCTTCAACCGATCAAAGTTCTTCAAGCTTCAGTGAATAGTTTGGGAGGAAAATCCTCAAATAATGGGATTAGAAATGGGATTAGAAATTGCAATCAAGTTTGATGAGCTAATGAGATAAATTTGAGCCAATGTAATATCTTATAATTATTTAATTATTTATCTTCTAAGTTCTCCATTTTTAATTATTTTATTATAATAATTACTTTAATCATAATTATATTCTCTCTTTCATTATAATGATCTAGCTCATGGTCTGACTCTAAATCGTAGAATTTAGCCTGATTTCGAACTCATTTAACTATTCAAGCTCAAACTTAAATTCAAATTAAGAGTGATTGGTGCTTAGCTCGACTCATCTACACCCGTACAAGAGAACATGATAGATTGGGATCTCTATCCAGCGTATTAAAACACTTGGCTCCCAATTTTAAAAAATTGTCTATGCATAAAAGCAACTTAAAGTCTCTCCTCGGAGTTTATAAAAGGAGATGATAATTTGATACCGAATCACATTTCTCAGTCATGTATTGATCTGGAGAGATTGGACATATGACTGGTGAAGTGATCAGGGGTTTTAGAATAACGTCCATAAATAAGTATCTGATACTTTTTTATGGAGTGAGAAGTCAAAAAGTTTGAGCTCCTCTTCTATAGATAATGGTGAGGTGTGAGAGAAAATTCCAAAAATGAAGAAATATTCACCCTTAAGTGTTTAGAGGAAATTCCAAAAATAAAACTCTAAATTAAAGTAATTTTAGTTCTATCTATTGGTGTATATAATTGAGATGAATTTTTTTTGACAAATTTGACATCTAATACACTATGAATCTCAATGACATTTGAAGTATATAAATGGTAAAAGTTTACTGAAGATTCCCCTAATTATGTCACTTGTGCATTATAGTTTAGATGGTGTTTTAATCCTAAAATGTAATGCTCCAGCTAGAAGTCTTTTCATTGCCAAGGTGATAGTCTACAATGAATTTAGGACTTCATGATTCATATTCTTGTTTAAATTCTAAAGAATAAATGCAGGTAGTCTCTCATAGCAAGTGTGATTACTCATTCCTTGTCTATGCGGAAAAAAAAAAAAAAATTGGTAGAGAGTTGGTTGTCTTGCAATTAGAACTTTTTTTGTCCCCTTTAAACTTTATCTTCTTAAAGCTGCACATTTCACCCTTTTACTTTATTTTTGTTTATAGTAAGGCCTCATTTGGTTGGTTGAAGTTAGTCATCTTAATGAAGTGGATGTAATCAAACATCAATTGATTTCAAATTTTAAGGCTGATAACCATGAAAATTCACTAACAAATATATAATGCCCGCGAAGAACCAGATCCTCTGTCAGCAACTAACAATCGACAAGGTTCATCAAACAAAATAAAAATTGCACAATAACATCCTGATGATGACCGTGTTGACAAAAAATCTCAATCAGAGGGGTTTACTAACAAAAAAATGCCACTCAAATATCTACTAAATTCAAAACTCAACAAATATCAAACCCAAAATATTTAAAAATGAAATTAACCATCAAAACACTAATCCATTCATCATCTGCAATAGTTTGTCTAGGTTGACAAATTTAAATATCACTTTAGCTCACAAATAGCTAATGTTTGTTTGAGAATATCATTAGGATTTATTCTCAAAAAGTCACTTGCCAGCAAGAATGTGACACGTGACCTATAACCAACATACGGTTTTGCAACCAAATGATACCGCAGGTAAATGGTTATGACTGGGGCTCTTTGAACAGGGTGATTTGCCGCAAGATAACACCACTAAATTATGGACATGGCCAGAGCCCTTATGGTCTCCAATGACACTAATTTCTTGAGATATTAATCAATAATATATTATCGATATGGCACAAAGTCCTTTGTTAGCTAAGGTGTATTCAACTTTGTCCCCTTAAGTAAACATCCAAGCCCGATCTACAAGGTACCATTAAACGATGCAACCCATGGTTGCCGACAAGGATCCTTCTGTCAAGTTGGGTCGACTACCTCCTCTGACTAAGAAGACTATGGACCACAATGATGCCCGGGATGACATAACCATGCAATCTTGATCTGGCTCATCATCAAACCCCCAGTGCAGGATGGTGAAATTTTTAATTTTAAATATCAAATTTTCAAATAGCAGCCCATGCTGCTACTATACGCCGGATATCATGTATCCACGGGTACAATGCATTTTTTGACGACTAACCTTAATTGAAAGTTCTCTCTCGTGATCGAGAGGGATATTTAACTATACGGGCTTGCACTATAGGAAATAGAACTCAGATGATTAAGTTCTCACAAAATGAGGGTGAAATATTTGGGTAGTGTCTTATCTACAAACCCAATATGTTAAAACTCCACCAACATCGGAAAAAAAGAGATGGGGAGGCTGGGTGTGAATTTTTGGAGCTCCCAACTCAATATGAACATGTCATCTTCATTTATGAATGTACATATGACATATTAATGTTATTTGTTCATGGTAGTAGCTGGTCACTGTTTTATTTGTAAAAACTTATGTTACATTCTTATTATTTTTACATGTGTTACTAGTAATTTATTTCTACATATAAATAGGTATAAAGGCCTCCATTTGTTATCAAGTGCATACTTCATTCGTTGATGTAATGCATATTATTATGGCTGTGCAACTTCCCCTTTTTTTGCTTCCATTCAGCAAGAAGCAACCACTCTTAAGCTCCTCTTCCTTACCATCATTTTATGTTCTTCAGCGAATAATGATAAATTTTCATCACATACACTGCCTCTCAACTGCTAGTGCAACATCTTCTCCTCCAGCTGCTCATAGAAAATCAAATTATAAGCCAACTATTGTGGATGATAGCACATACAATTGCTGCCAATTGATTTCATGGTGATGGCTTAGTTATCTTCAAAATAGCTTTTAGTAGTTATGAAGATCTTTTTCTATTATATACACACTTGAGTTGTGTTTGGGAAAAAAATTTATCTACTTTTTAAAGCAATTTTTTAGTACAAAAATTTCTTCAAAACAACAAAATGACAGTCATCAAAAACAGTCCCAAACGAAGCCTTAGATAGAGATATTTCAATTAGTATTAATAGTGTTTATAAAATGACATGCATAAACAAGTTTTATTCTATCTAAGATTTTGTTTAGTCAAAATATACCATTTTAATCTCTTTTTTTCATGTTTAGTTAATCTTTTTTATTCAATCATAAATTATTTTATATAAATAAGAAGTCTTTGATCTAGATATATGATCTTTGGCTGAAGATAATAAGTGTGGATCTGCTCTTTTGATTTTCATACTTAGTACTTGGGTCATGCTAGCAGTCAGAGAACAAAATTAGCAGTTTTATTTGGATTAAAGAAATGTAAGTTAAATAATTTACTATTTCACATTAATATTTATTTTCTTTTAATCAAATTTCAAGCATTTATGAGTGATAATTTTACTTGTAACTTCAACATCTTTTATTCTAACTTTAGTAAAAAAGACAATTGCTTTTGCTAAAAAAGAGCTCAATTGACTTATTATCACCATTAAAATTAAGCATCCAATCACAAACTTTACTAGATAATGTATCTTCTTAAGTTATAATGACATGCAATTGAACTTATATCTTTAATGTTAAAGTAATAATAATAGTTATTTTTTAAAATACATATTTAATGCTATATGAATAATATTACTTAGTTGTTGAATGAGTGTAATATAGCATGAGTTGTTGAACAATCACTAAATTATGCAGGAGAAAAAGTATATATATGAAAGGGAAAAATTGATGGAGGAAGTAAGATTTTTTATCAACCAACAACATAGTCTTATTAATTGAACAACTTGAACTTGTGTCAAATAAGACTTGGTTATCATTTTGATGCAGATATCAAGAATTTATCGAGTTCTATTAGTTCATTGATGAAAAATATCAACAATTTGATAGAGAATAACAACCTTCATGATTTTGCCTCTCTTTAGGCTTGTTAGAGAACATGATATCCCTAATGCTTCAATACTAAGGTATGCACTAACAAATGTATGCATGCCAATTTTTCATTTAAAGTTTATTAATTCAATGTAAATGTAACCTAAGAGTTTGGTTAAAGTGGCAACACTTTTTTTCTCATCATATAATGGAAGTCACACGTTCACATATATTCTATCATTTTATTGAAACTAAAATTTGTATGGGATTTTATCCTTATTCCCTCTTTATCTATATATTAAAATCTGTCCACATACCTTGATACCTATAATTGACATAGTGCCTTACTTTCAAGTAAAGAAATATTTGTGAGATGTTTTTGTTCAAATAATAATAATAATAATAATGTTAAACTAATTAATATAATACCTATATATAAAAGTTCTATTAAGTTTATTATATTGAAAATACAAGATTTTGAGTTAGTTTTAATATTATTTTATTTAGATGCAAATGATGATAATAATATTCATATTTTGTTGTAATTTATTTTATCGATCAGTTAGCTATCCTAATGTCTATATATTTAGAAATTTGGCTTACACCTAGGTGTTTTCTAAATATATAACATAAATACTAATAAATAAAACTCTCCTTAATTAACTTCAAATACTATATCAATTCTATGTCATATTAGTAACAAGTATGCCTAAAATGTTCTTTAAATTGGCAAACTTGATGATTTAATAAGTTGCTTTAAAATAGAGGAAGAACGTTTCAATCTCAATAATCAATTAGATGTAAAAGGAATGCTTAACTTGTATGAGGCTTCCTTCAATTCCTTGATATGGAAGTAGAGGATGAATTGGATGAGGCAGAAAAATTTGCAATGAAGCATTTAAAATACCATGATAGATCCTTACTAAGTTCACAAATTGTTGAGCAAATAGAACATGCCTTGGAGATACCCTTGCATTGGAGAATGTCAAGGTTACATACTAGATGGGGAGACAAAAGAACTTTAATCCCACATTGCTTGAGCTAATTTGCTAAACTTCTTTTCAATATATATGGTGCAAAATATCTACAAGACAGAGCTTCAGGAATCATCCAGGTAGTTAGTGTTTCTCATTTATGTATATGTAACGACCCCAAGATCCGTGTAGCGAAAGGATTCATCTGATTGTTCTATTGCCCCTTTTTTTTTCTTTCTATCGGTCTCCTCATCTGTTGTTCATATCAATCCATACAAACATATATCCAGAGCCAAAGATAATTACATTACAGAAAAGAAACAACAACGGATACTATAATTCACAAATAATACAAGAGTCAAAGTACAGTCAAAAGAAAATACTACACTAGCCGTACAGGCTACAAAAGAAAGCCTACCAAGGCTACAAAAGAAAAGCTACAGAACTCGGCAGAAAGATCGTCAAGCTGGAGGCCCTGCACCTGAAATCATTAACCACATATAATGAGCTTACAAAGCCCAGCAGGTCACCAAAGCCTACAACTGAAATCAAAGCACGACACTGAAAACAATATGCAGGTTAATCAACTCAAGTCAAATCAATCAGTCGAACATGATCAACGAGTCAATGCAATACAGAGATCAATACGAAACAGAAATCAATAAAATCAATAACCAGAAGAAAATCCATAAAGCTCAAAATCAAAGCGTCAATTCATTCTCAAATCAAATCAATACAAATACCAATTGGAATCAAATCAATAGATCAGTTCAATAATAAATCAACTCAATACATCGATCAATATCCGTCAATCAAATCGATACGGTCAAATCAGCACGATCTAATCAATGAAGTCAATCGAAAAAAGCGATACGAAACAATGAATCTATACAATGTCCATTTCAATGCTCAATAGTATCAATGCTCGGTAATCAATCGATGAAATCAGTGAAGTCGTACGATACAGTAAATACGATCAAATCCAATAAAGCAGAAATCGATAAATCAATAAATCCGTTCAATAATAAGTCAATTCAATAAATCGATCAATATCAATAAATCAATACAGATCAGGAAATCTATGCGATGCAATATCGTATACATGCAATTTCATACAATGGTCTTACTCGACAAGCACAAACACTAGCTATTATCAATAGTGCTGTTGTAGTTATCAATCGTATCAATAGTGCTGTTGTAGTTATCAATTGTATCAATAGTGCTGTTGTAGTTATCAATCGTTCAACCAGATTAAACTGGCTATTATCAATAGTGCTGTTGTAGTTATCAATCGTATCAATAGTGCTGTTGTAGTTATCAATCGTATCAATAGTGCTGTTGTAGTTATCAATCGTTCAACCAGATTAAACTGGTTATTATCAATAGTGCTGTTGTAGTTATCAATATTGCTGTTGTAGATATCCATACGTTGGTTTCTATAACCAACGTTCAACCAGGTTTCCACTTGTCTTTCAGAATCAATCAATCATTACAATAATCGATGCAATAAGTAATAATAGAGAAATCTAGAACAATCATGTCAATAGTCATATACATATCAATTCAATTTATCAATTCCGGGAAAATTAGAAATCGCACGAAAATCGGGCAGAACAACGGCAGTCTACAGAATTTACACAGAAATCTCCAAAAATCACAATTCACCAAATTAATACAGAACGTACACATCAACATTATAACACTATTCTTCTACTGCTCAAACCAATTCGGACATCATAATAAATTGCAGTCAAAATAAAACCCCGCAAAACCAAAACGGACCGGACGAAATCTGCCAGAAAATAATCAAAACGTGCAGAACAATCACATCTACATTATACCAAAAGTTATGCGGTGAAATCTTCGCCAGTACCAAACCGGGTACGAAAATCACTTACAAAAGCACAAATCTGAGCAACATTTTACAAAACATCGAAATCTTCGAAAACAGAAGTAGGGTTCGGAGTCCTTACCACGAGACAAACACAATATCCAACAGTAACGAACGACGAAAATCGCTCCACGGGCCCCGAAATCGGACTTCTTCCTTTGCTTTTCCGCTCTTTCTCTCTCCTCAGATATTTTCGTTTTATAAAATGATTTTCTCTCTCTTCAAAACGAGCTGATTTTCTTATATCTGTGAACTGATCGGCCAGGCCGATATTCACATCGTCCCGGGACGATCAGACCAATTCTGATCGTCCTGGACAGTTCCCAGGGCTATTGTCTGGCCGATCATTTCTACAGTACAGATCGGCCTGGACGATCTCAACATCGTCCCGGACGATCTGTACAGAAATCTTCCAGAAAACACTCCAGAAATCAGCTATTTTCAATGCACTGATCGGCCTGGACGATCTCGACTTCGTCCTGGCCGATTCTGGGAGGAAAAATCCAGTTCAGAGAGGAATAGCAAGGGAACGAGATATTACAGTATATGTGTGCAATTTTCTTATTATAATTTTGAGAAATGTTGATGCATATCCATTTAATCCTTAGGTGGGTGAGAAATCTCAATGTTGTTCATGGTGAGCTTAATTTTGCAAGAGATATATTGGTGGAGAACTATTTATGACCCATAGACTCTACATTTCAGCCTAAACTCTGGAGAAGCAGAAAAGCAATAACCAAAATTAATAGACTCATAACAACAATTGATGATATTTATGATATCCATGGTACCTTTGATGATATAAAGCTATTTACAAATGGTATTGAAGAGAAATGAAGTGCAATAAATTGTTTGATATGCATAAAGTATTTTTAATTAGCTATTATTATAAAAAATTGATAAACAATAGTAACAAAATGACCACTAAATGCAATAAAGTATATTTACTTAAATACTCCTCAATTAACATATTGTAAATAAAATTGGAACTTCGAGATGAAATATAGCTGCAATGCAACAACTTTCAGATTACATGAAGAAATGTTTGACCTCACTTTTTAATACAATGTATGATATTGCCTCCTCATTTTCAAAGAAAATAGAGTTGGACATTATTCCATGCCTAAAAAAATGGTAATATAAGAATTATTTCAATTAGCATGTCTTTTAAGTTTTTAAAAATGTATTCAAGCTTTTTATTTAGATTCCAATTTTTAAAAATAAATTTGTGTAATATAAGCTTGTAAATATACAAGGTTATGTAGATTCTGATATTGCTGGAGATCTTGATGGTAGGAGAAGCACAATATGTTATATCTTCATTTTTGGGAAAAAACTACATTCAGTTGGGTTTCCAAGTTACATAAGATTGTTACATTCAACTACAGAAGCATAGTACATCGCTATCATTGAGGCTAGCAAGGAGATGCTTTGGTTGCAAAATTTCTTGATAGAACTTGTCAGGCGGCAAAGGAATGGGAAGATACATCTATAAATAAATAATGCATTTCATGCCATGATGAAATACATCCATCTTCGATATTATTTCATCAGATCACTTTTGGAAGATGGCCATTTATCTTTGGGGAAGATACACATGACAGAGAATCCTGCAAACATGCTGACGAAGATGGGTACAATTGATAAAATGAAGATATGTGTAGCTTCAGATAGTATTCATAAAAGATGAGAGCATGAGTGAGACACACTACCGTTACTGTGATTGGTGTTACAAATCGAAAGAAGGGTTGATTGCAATCAGTTCCAAGTGGGAGATTGTAATGTGTGGAATCTGAATGTGTTGATCAATCTAGTTATTCTATTGTCTCTAACCTCAAATCTTTTCGTATTCATTAGTGGTGTGGAGGGTTTACCCTCTGCTGGGTTCGGGTGATTTGCACCCAAAAATTCGTATAACGCCCTGGCAATGTGTACCTCACCTACGACCCTCTACTCATCGCCAGTTGACTACTGTCCTTCCAACCTCCATCTCCCACCGACTATTATCCTCATTCGTCAGTTTCTTGGCCTCCGGCTATGCTCCTAGGACTACCTTTACCCAACTACAGTCCTTCGATCATCATTATCTTACTACGACCTTCCAACCACCGTTGTCTGACTATGACCTTCCAACCACCATCGCCCGTCTACGAACCTTACATTCACCATCGTCTGACTATGAATATTATAATTGTCTCCTGTCAACTATGGTCCTTCAACCTCCATCGTCTGTCGAGTACAGTCCTCCGACCTATAATATTTTGGCTATTATCATTGGCTACTCCAACACCTATTAGCTTCATCATCTGCCACCACTAATAATGCCAACACACGCTATCACTTACAGGACCAACGCACGCCGCCAACATCAACTTTGACTCCCAATTCCAACACTTGGGTTTATGTTGGATTCCTACCAACTTCAACCATATATATATTGTTGCGGGCTAGAATATATGCGGCGGTAGAGTTTGCAAATTCATGTCTGAGCGTTATACGAATATTCAGCACATAAATAGAAAAGGAAAGTGAACACCAGGATTTTACGTGGAAAACCCTGAAAAGGGGAAAAACCACGGGGTCACGCCCAGTTGAAAAGTTCCACTAGTGTCGCGTAAATTACAAGAAGCTGAATCGTCCCACAAGTTGGGACAATCAGATTACACTAAGTTTCTCCTGAATTAAAACAAAGTTGTGCAAAATCCCAGCGTTTCCCGAATATCCGGCAGAATTGATCCGACGTATTCAGGCGACGGGAAGAACTCCGGCGGTGGTGGAGGAGGAGTTGATTCTCCTCCTTCTTCTCTTATCTTCTTCTCTCTCTTCTCACTTGAGTCCTCTTGTGAAGAATGAGGGCTCTATTTATAGTTTTTCTGGAGTGGCATGGCTTGTAAATAGGTGTGAGATCAGGGGCAAATAGGGAGCGAATAGGGAGTGGTCGAATGGACAGTTGATGTTGAACCCTTCGATTGTGCACCATTCGTTGGACATTTTAAGGCCTTAGAGATGTCCGAATTCGTCGATCTTGGGCTCGTTGGATTTGTCTCGTCGAGCCGTTCGATTCGAGTATAAGCTCGTTAAAATTGGAGACCGTTTGGTAACTCAAATTGTGGTACGAGCTTTCCAACAGCACTTTGGGCGCTTGATTTGGGCTCATTTGGACTCGGATTGAGTTGAATTTGGTGTTGTTGGGTTTGCATTTCTGAGACGCTCAGTTTGACTATAAGCTTGCTGAAATCGGAATTCGAGTGCTCCCGGATTTAATTTTTGATGTTTCCGGGTTGGGTTTTTGCCTCGAGATTCGTGCCCGATCAAGATAATTTTTTGAGAATATGTCATATATATATATATATATATATATATATATATATATATATATATATATATATATATATATATATATATATATATATATATATATATATATATATATATATATATATATATATATATATATATATATATATATATATATATATATATTGCATGATATCAATGCTTTGTCTCGAGGAAGCGTTTCGCTTGTAAAATATAAATACATGTAGAATTAATAATTTTAACTTGGTAAGGCCTCGTGGTTTTTTTAATTTTATGATTTTTTATATAAAAGATATGATGTCTCTTATGATTCTCACAATTCTTTCTAGTTATATGTGTGTACTAGATATATGTTTAAAATTAAGACAATAAACTCTCTTTTTTTCTATTGTCATGAATATTTTTACTCGCAACAACTATAAAGTGTAAATAATATTATAATTCTAATTTTTAAATCAAATAATCCTCGAAACTCTGGTGGATCTAATCCTACGATGGAGCCACATATGTGTTTTGATAGCAATCATTCTATTCTACCAGGTAATGTGTGGATAAAGGGAAGGAGATCTGAGATGATAAGAGATTATTAAGTCGATAAAATATGGGAAATGCCCAGAATATTTATAATAAAATAACTCATAAAAAGATAAGAATTATGAGGACAAACGCCAATTATATTGTGATAAGTGGCATCGTGTAAGATTTTTCTTCTTATTTTACATTCAAGACAAATTTTCCATGCGAAAATAGTGCACATATTATATTATCACAAGACAAACTATCAATATTACGTCAACGTTGCCAAACAAAAAAAAAGTTCCACGTGATATATCATTGGAAGATTTTGGGGTTCACTGAGGTAGAAGTGGCTAGGGGTGCAACCGGGTCAAGCCGACTCACGAGCCGGCTCGGTAATAGGCTCGACGAGTCGAGCTTATCGAGCTCGCGAGTCGAGCTCGAGCTCAAACATACATCAGACTTGACTCGTTTGCTCAACGAGCAGCTCGAAGGCGGAGCTTACGGGTGGAAAATCCAAATCTAGCGAGCGGAAAATTCCAAAACAACGACGAAGCACGAGCGGATCTTGATTCTCGACAGTGGACGAGCTCGAGGACAAAGGGCGGATGCGACTTGCTAAATCATGATGATGGAATCTCGACGGCAGAGCTCATCCATTGCTCATCAAATCTTGGGACGACAACCTTGAGATGACGGATCTCGAGTTCTCGACGACGGAGCTCAGGAACACGTCGGACGAGCTTGAGATGTCGGTTCTCGACGGCGGATGAGCTCGGGACAAAGGGCAGATGCGACTGCGAGATTAGGATGATGGATCTCGATGGCAGAGCTCATCCATTTCTCGTTGGATCTAGAGACGACGAGTTCTCAACGACGGAGGTCAGGAACACGTTGGACGAGCTCGAGATGTCGGTTCTCGATGGCGGACGCTGCGAGTTCGGGAGATGAATCTCGAGTTCTCGACGACAGATCTTGGATAACGACGGACGAGCTGGATGATGACGGACGCGACCACGAGAGCGGAACCCAAGTCTTGAGATGACGGATGTTATGACGGGCTCGATAGCGTAGCTCGACGAGCCGCTCGATATGACAACGAGTTGAGCTCGGGCTCAGATTTTCAACTCGACTCGAGTTCGAGCTCGAGCTCCGGTTTTGATTGTCGAGCTCGACTCGAACACCCCTAGCTCGAGCTAGACTCGACTCGTTTGCACCCCTAGAAGTGGCAGATAAAAATCCCAAATGTTTAAACTCCCAAAATTTTACTGTTTTTGCATTTAGCACATTTATGAGAGAATAAATGATACTTGTTTTCTTCACAATGTTGTGATCCCTAGCTATTGTTTTGTTCTTTTCTTATTGCTTTGATTCTTTTTTCTTCAGGACTAGTGAAAAGGATAGGATATCTTATCATGTTTAAGCTAATTAAGTAAAAAAAAATTTTTTTGACATTGACACGTTTTTAAATTTTTTTTATTGCAGACGTTGAATCAACGACACCGCTTAATATGAAAATGTCATCTTCTTTTATGAAAATATACAAGGATTCATGTAGCCGATCCCATATAGTGAGATAAAAACTTGTTATTGTTGTAGTTTTCTATATACTCGTAGTAGTTGTTATTATTTTATTTGTAAGAACTTACGTTGCGTTATTTTAATTTTTACATGTGTTACTAGTAATTTATTTCTATATATAAGTAGGTATAAAGGCCTCCATTTGTTATCAAGTGCATACTTCATTAGTTGATTTAAAGCATATTAATATGGCTGTGCAGCTTCCCCCTTTTTTGTTTCCTTTCAGCAAGAAGCAGCCACTCTTGAGCTCCTCTTCCTCACCATCGCTTCCTATTCTTCAGCGAATAATGATAAATTTTCATCCCATACGCTGTCTCTCAACTGCTACTGCAACATCTTCTTCTGCTAGAAGAATAAATTTTCATCACATACACTGCCTTTCAACTGCTAGCACAACTTCTTCTTCTCCAGCTGTTCGTAGAACAGCAAATTATAAGCCAACTATTTGGGATGATAGCTACATACAATCACTGCCAATTGAATTCATGGTGATGGCTTAGTTATCTTCAAAATTGCTTTGAGTAGTTGTGAAGAACGTTTTATATTATATCCACTTGAGTTGTGTTTGGGACAAATTTTTTACTACTTTCTAAATAAATTTTTTGTTGCAAAAATTTCTTGGAAGTAACAAAATGATAGTTGCCAAAAACTGTCCCAAACGACCCTTAGAGATATTTCAATTAATATTAATAGTGTTTATAAAATGATATGCATAAACAAATTTTTATTCTATTTAAGATTTTGTTTAAACAAAATATACCATTTTAATCATTTTTTCATGTTTGGTTAATCTGTTATTCAATCATAAACTATTTTACATAAATAAGAAGGCTTTGATATCGATATAAGATCTTTGACTAAAAGACTAAGTGTGGGTATGCTCTTTTAATTTTCATAATTAGTACTTGGGTCATGCTAAATATTTGTTTGGATTAAAGAAATGAAAGTTAAATAATTTACTTTTTTACTCTAATATTTATTTTCTTTCAAACAAATTTAAAAAATTTAATAGTGATAATTTTACTTGTAACTTCAACATCTTTTCTTCTAGTTTTAGTCAAAAAGCCAATTTGCTTTGGCTAAAAAATAGCTCAATTGACTTGTTATCACCATTATAAGCATCCAAAAACATAATTTACCATATAATGTATGTTCTTAAGTTATAATGGCATACAATTGAACTTATATCTTTAATGTTAAATTAATAATAATAGTTGTTTTTAAAATACATATTAATGTTATAGGAATAACATTACTTATTTGTTGAATGAATCTGATATAATATTATGCAGGAGGAAAAGTATATAGACCAAAGGGAAAATTTTATGGAGGAAGTAAGATATTTGATCAACCAGCAACATAGTCTTACTGAACAACTTGAGCTTGTGGATACCTTGTGTCAGCTAGGACTTGGTTACCATTTTGATGCAGAGATCAAGAATTTGTTGAGTTCTATTAGTTCATCGGTGAAAAATATCAACAATTTGATAGAGAATAACAACCTTCACGATTTTGCCTTGCTCTTTAGACTTGTTAGAGAACATGGTATCCATAAAACTTCAATACTAAGGTATGTACTAAAAAAATGTATGCATGCCAATTTTTCATTTAAAGTTTATTAATTCAATGTAAATGTAACTTAAGAGTTTGGTTTAAGTGTTAGCTCTTTTGTTCTCAAGATATAATGGAAGTCACACGTTCAAATCTATTCTACTATTTTCTTGAAACTAAAATTTGTATGGGATATTATCCTTATTCCCCCTTATCTATATATTGAACTATTTCCTACTAACCTATAATTGACCTCGTGCCTTACTTTCAGATAAAGAAATATTTGTGAAAAGTATTTTTTTAAATAATAATAATAATTTTAATCTAATTAATAAATAACCTATATATAACAGTTTTATAAGATTATTATAGGAAAAATACAAGATTTTGAGTTAGTTTTAATTTTATCTTATTTAGATGCTAATAATAATAATAATAATATTTCATATTTTTTTGTAATTTATTATTTCTATCAGTTAGCTATCCTAATGTCTATATACTTAGAAATTTGGCTTAAATCTATATGTTTTCTCAATATATGACATAAACTCTAAAAAATAAAACTATCCTTTAACTTCAAATTAATACTATATCAATTCTATGCCATATTAGTAACAAGTATGCCTAAAACGTTCTTTAAATTGGCAGACTTGATGATTTGATCAGTTGCTTCAAAAAAAAGGAAGAAAGTTTCAACCTCAACATTCAATTAGATGTCAAAGGAATGCTTAACTTGTATGAGGCTTCCTTCCTTGCGATGGAAGGAGAGGATGAATTGGATGAAGCAGGAAAAATTGCAACGAAGCATTTAAAATACCATGATAGATCCTTACTAAGTCTACAACTTGTTGAACAAATAGAACATGCCTTGGAGCTACCCTTGCATTGGAGAATGTCAAGGTTACATACTAGATGGTTCATTGATGCATATGGAAGACAAAAGAACTTTAATCCCACATTGCTTGAGTTTGCTAAACTTGATTTCAATATGGTGCAGAATATCTACAAGATAGAGCTTCAAGAATTGTCCAGGTAGTTTGGGTTTCTCATTTAAGTATATGTGTGCAATCTTCTTATAATTATTTTGAGAAATATTGATGTCTCTCCATTTGATCCTTAGTTGGTGGAGAAATCTCAATGTTGTTCATGGTGAGCTTAATTTTGCAAGAGATAGATTGGTGGAGAACTATTTATGGACCGTAGGCTATACATTTCAGCCTGAACTATGGAGAAGCAGAAAGGCATTGACCAAAATTAATAGTCTCGTAACAACAATTGATGATATTTATGATATCTATGGTACATTGGAAGAATTAAAGCTATTTACAAATTCTATTGAAGAGTAAGGAAGTGAAATACATCGTTTGATATGCATAAAGTAGTTTTAATTATCTATTATTATAAAAAAATGATAAACAATAGTAACAAAATGACCACTAAATGTAATTAAATATATTTACTTAAATAGTCCTCAACTAACATATTGTAAAATAAACTTGTAATTCTCAGATGGAATATAGATGCAGCACAACAACTTCCAGATTACTTGAAGAAATGTTTGACAATACTTTTTAATACAATGAATGATATTGCCTCCTCATTTTCAAAGGACAAAGAGTTGGACATTCTTCCATGCCTAAAACGAATGGTAATATAATAATAATTTCAATTAGCATGTATTTTACATTTTTATGAATGTATTCAAGCTTCTTCCATTTTTTAGACATAAAATTGTGTATGTAAGCTACAAATTAGTAACAAAATATTTTAATTTGCTAAGATGATCTATTTAGGATAACTTTTCTAACCAAAATAGGTTATGATTGTATTATAGTGGGCCGATTTATGCAAAGCATATTTCATTGAAGCAAAGTGGTATCATAATGGATACACCCCTACATTGGACGAGTACTTGGACAATGCTTGGGTTACCATATCAGGAATTTGTACACTAATTACAACATATTGCCTAAGTGATGATTTGACTTTCGAAGCTATTAAAAGCTTGGAGTTCTATCCACCTATTGTTCGGTATTCAAGCATGCTTGCTCGACTTTATAATGATTTGGGAACATGCGCAGTAAGTGCAAGCATTTATTTCTTAATAAATTTATAATATTGATCTTTTCTTTTCTTTTTTTATAAATGGTATATACATAATGGAATGCTACTCGTATTTTTATTACAGGCAGAGATCCAAAGAGGAGATGTTCCAAAATCAATTCAATGTTATGTGAAAGAGAAAAATGTTTCAGAATCAGCTGCTCGAGATTATATTAGATGTTTGATAAGAAATTATTGGAAGAAATTGAATAAAGAACACGCTCTATCTTCAAACTATGTGAAGTCTTTTAGGAAAGTTTTAGTTGATATACCAAGGGCAGCACAATGTTTCTACCAATATGGAGATGGATATGGAGTGCCAGATGGTGAAACTAGGGAGCAAATCATTTGTATAATAATTAAGCCAATTCCACTTTAAAGGTGATGACAGTTTAAAAAATGGAGAGTCCTTTCAATAAATGTATGTTATGTGCAATTCAGGATATCACTAACTGTGTTATCGATCTTATTAAGTAATGCTTCCTTTTTCCCTTAGTTTTAAATCAATGATCATACATTAATATAAATTTAGTTAATTTTGAGTATCGTGTATTGTAGATTTTCATATGTACATTGTTTAAAATAAGTACTATTTATTTTCTATGTATTGCACATTCAATAAATAAATAGATTTGTTTGGCTAATCTTGGTAAGAAAATACATTCTTGAGTTATACTTGAAGCTCAAAAAATAGAAGGGTAGATGACTGTCACCTCAAATAAAATTTAAGCCCAAATACCCATTTTATGGTAAATAAGGACCTCATTCCATATCACTAAGGTTCTGGAGTAATGAAGTTTCTCATGAGTTTGAAGTTAACTTTATGTGTTCGTGTTTGAAGAAGCTCCAACCTTCGCAAATAAGTTAATTCTTTTTTTTTTTTTTTTGAAAATAAATGAAGTTTTTACAATTTTCATATGGCCTTTGGGGTTAGAAATTTGAGATGTGGAGATGAATTTCTTACCAATCATGATTCTTTAATATGTATAACTATGTTATCTATCAGCTAGTCATATGCTTCATATCTATAAGTTTGTTACATTTATCCTTTAAGTTTATTAAAGGAGATGATAATTTGGTAGAGAATCACATTTCTCAATCTTCCCCTCCACTCAGTCAATTAATGAGTTGGAGAGGTTGGAGATATGACTAGTAAAGCGATCAAGGGTTTGTGCATAACGTCCATAAATAAGTGTCTGATATTTTTTTATGGAGTGAGAAGTCAAAAAGTTTGAGCTCCTCTTCTATAGATAATGGTGAGGTGTGAGAGCGAATTCCAAAAATGAAAAAATATTCGCCCTTGAGTTTTTAAAAAGTCATCATAAGAAAGCACTACGAGGAAAGACTTTATGGTGCCCGACTATGTAATGTGTTTCTTCTTTTCTTTATGATATTCTTTTTCTCTGCCTTTGATTTCTCATTTTTTATTGCCAATGATGGATATGCGACCATCAAATTTTTGGCGAGGATAAAAATTAGGAGACTTTAATTGAGAGTTTCTTATAATTGTAGTTAATTTTGGGACTAATTTCCCTTAGTGTAATAAAAAATAAAACTCTAAATTAAAGTAATTTAGTTTTATCTATGGGTATATATACTTAAGATGAAATTTATATATTATATTTTATATATGTAATTGATTGATAATAATTCTATGAGTTATTTTTTTGACAAATTTGACATCTAAATCACTATGAAATCTCAATGACATATATTTGAAGTACATAAATGATGAAAGTTTACTGAAGATTCCCCAAATTATGGTTGATTCTATGCTTAAGAATGAATCCCAAAATTTTTGAAATTTTCATAAAATATGGTATTATCTTAATCTTAAATTATAATAATAGATTAAGATTTTGTTTGGGATGATTTTTTTTATTTCTTTTTGAAGCATCTTTTTAGTATAAAATTTTTTAGTTTATGAAATTTTTTTACTAAAAATCTGCTTTAGAAAATAGTAAGAAAGATATTCCAAACAAAGTCCAAGTTATCAAATATCATTCTTAGAAATTAATGCATGTTTGTGACTCTTAGTGTTGGAAGGCTTCATTATTCTTAGGTATCAAGTTTATCTAAATTTTAGGACATGTATTATCTGTAGATGGTATGGTTATTTTATAAAAATTAGAGTTATTCCATGGCTTCTATGATATAAATATTAATATGAATTTCTCGCATTTGAGTTTTCTACTTCAGATCAACAATAACTTGTTATTTGACATTTAGTTCATCGTCTTCTTTAAGATTCTTGCAAAGTTAGGTGAATTTTTTATAGAGGTGGTGGTAACTCATCAGGTAACTGATCATTGTAACACAAAGAAGAAAAGTAGGAAAAGAGCGAGTGCTGACAATTGTTACATGAGAGAGGAGATCAGAGGATATGCAGAAGAAGAGGAACTGAGAAGCGCCATATGATAGAATTGAATTGAATCCAAGATGAAAGAATTGAATCCTTTATGCATCTAAATAAACTTTTATTCAATAACCAATAAGTTTTTTACATGTTTGGAACCGTTCTTTAGAATATAGAAAAAATATGATTTAAAATCACTTTTACAACAAATTAGCAGAAATATCGCAGTCATCGTCTGTCACAATGTTACCAGAGCCAGAAAGTTGTAGAAAGCAGAAGATTTCATGGATTTCCTGCCTCAGAAGTTTAGGATCAGTGGAATTTTTTCAGCCTATGGCAGTCTTAGGAGGCATAGAACCCATTGATCAAATGCTATAGAAGCATCAAAGAGAACAAAGGAGATGTTGATCACATAGCAGCTGAGACAAAGAATCAACCAAAAAAAGAATGAAAGCTTCTTGACATCATAGGATAGAAAAATAAGCAACCAAAACAAAGATTGTCGCAATCATACAAATCAAAATGCGTTACAAAATTCAAAACCTTTTTGCCTTATAATGTCTGTTTCAATATGATACAATATATTTTTTGGATAATTTTTCTTAAATGCATTACTTGATCATGGATGTTTTGACAGCAATAATTATGTTTTTGCCTTTTTTTTTTTAGTATTTCATTGTACAATTGCCATAGAGTTATTTATTCAAACTTGTCCCTCTTGCTTATCTTGGTTTACAAGTCTCTATTCCTATAAACTCTCTCTTGTATTAAGTGATACGAACTTCAGAAAATTGATCTGTTGACATTCTTCTTTATTTGACTTGAGCGATTTTAAGTTCCATTTCTTTACTTGCTGCTTCCATTTCATTACTTGCTGCTTTCATTCAAGAGTAAATGCAGGTAGTCTCTCCTAGCAAGTGTGTTTAATCATTTCTTATCTTTGCTGAAAATCAAAAAAATATTGCTAGAGAGTTCGTTGTCCTGCAATTAGAACGTTGTATGTCCCCTTCAAATTTTATTTTCTTAAAGTTTTGCATTTCACCCTTTAACTTTATTTTCGTTTATAATAAGGCCTCATTTGGTTGGTTCAAGTTAGAAATCTAATGAATTGGATGTAATTAAACATCAATTGATTTCAAATTTCATAAATTTTTTTAAAACTCTCTCAAAAAGGATGAATTCATTTCCTCACTAAAACAACAACAACAACATCAAGTCTTTGTCCCACTACGTGGGGTTGGCTACTTGAATCCTTTTTCGCCATTGTGTCATGTTAAAATTCAAATTCTCATTTGAATCTAATAAAGAAAGATCATTTTTGATATTTTCTAACAAAGTCTTTTTAGGTCTACCTCTACCTTTCTTAACATAAGTCAAATCTAATACCTCAACATTCCTAACTGGGTCATCGGAAGGCCTCCGTTTAATGTGACCAAACCATCTAAGGCGACTCTCTCTAATCTTATCTTCCACTGCAGCTATTCCAACCTTATCACGAATATGCTCATTTTGTATCCTATCTCTAAGGGTAAAGCCACTCATTTCTTCACTGAAAATGAGTGAAAAATATGCCATAATCTGCATCCTTTCGGTATTCAAGCGGTTCTTATTCAAAAATTGAAATGTAAGCATTTACTTAAATTCTTTGCTTCATGGTTGCATTTTGTAAGTGGATTCCTTCGACTATGATGTTGCATTATGTGCTTATTAAATACTATGTCCTGTCCTGGATATTATGTTGGATTGTGATGAAAAGCCAAAATTTAGGAAGAGAGACAGAAATAATAGAAAGTTCAAGAAATAGCAATCTGTTTTTTTAATTCCAATTCATAAGCATTCTCTTTGTAACTAATATCTTATTATAAAGTAATTACCATCTACTTATCTAATCTTCTGTTACCTATTCATTCTGGAGTGTTTTTATTTATATTTTACTTGAACTTTTTAAAGTATCCTATCTGATGGTTTTACTTATTGCTGAACACCACCCTCAACGTAAATGTCCTATCTGATGGTTCTGCTTATTGCTAAACATGAAAGCCTAATATTAGTGAATTCCAATTTCCTTAATTAAACTCTCCCTGTTTGGGCTCATGAAACAAACAAATAACAACCGTCTTTTCTCTACATCCAACCCTCATCTTTATAGTATAGCTACACTCCCTCTTAGTCATTCAAATAGATAAAATAATATTTACATCCTTATCAATAACTTTATATAAATTATTTTATCAAGCTTAATGAAATATTTATTTTATGTGCAATAATATATATAAATGGATCTCATCGAGTCACATAAGCTTATTTGTGTTATATTTACCCTCAATGTTTTTTTTTTTTTTCTTCTCCTTCTAGTTTTTGTTTCCTTTTTGCTCAAAGTATCATCACCATCCTAAGATATTGATGGTAATAATTATAGATGACTAGCTGATTTGTGATTATTTTTTAATGTTTATTTAAAATACAGTTGTCCATTGATCATCATAGTCATCATTTTCTATTAATTTACTCCTACATCTGGTTTTATTTCTCTCTCTCTCTCGTACTCTTTCGTTCTCTCTATATACATACACACGTGCACCCGCAGACTTATATATGATTTATAATCTTCTTTCCCGAAGTATATTATTTCAGAGTTATCGTAGTTATGTATCTTCTACTTGATTATTCATATTCAAATCACCTAATTTTATTATAATCAAGTCTTAGCCTAGTGGTTCATATCTCCACTTCTATCATTGATGTCATAAGCTCAAGTCCCTACTCCTCCACTAAACTGTTATTTCTTGGAAAGAAAATCTAAGAGTATTGTTCATTTTCTCTAAGATTTATACCTTTTCATGTCTCTCTATGTAGTAGGCCTCCTACTATGCTTTCTAAAAGAAACAAAAAAATGATCATAGTATGTTGGAAGCTAACTTCTTTCGACATTCAAGTAGCTTTTCCAACATATCAAAATATATGGGAGCACCCACTAGAATAGAAATATTTCGCTGGTTTCCAACTTCAGATATATATATTTTTAATATAGATCATTACTATTGCTGATTGCATTTTTTTTTCAAACAGATCAGAGCAGAATACCATTTCTTTAAAGTGGTATTACATAAGCCATATGTTGATGTATGCATCTCACCTTCCTCACACACTCACATGGAAAGGGACTAATGCATACCGATCACCATCATCTAGGCCTCAATATACAAGTCGAGATATCATAGAATGCACTTGACCAAGTGTAAATGTAGTGGTTGGCCTGTGGCAAATGGTCATGGTCATGTTGAGTCAATTTAGTGCAGTGCAGCTTCGACAACTGTCGTTTCGATGCAATCAGGAAAATTAATAGGAATGCAGCGTTCGGATAATATCATCCGGAGGTGTTAATCAATGACACGCCAATCATCATCGTATGTGATGTGGCGCAATTAGATTCACCAAGTACCGGACGATCAAAACCACCAATCATGTAATAATCTATGACTTCCATTCAAAGGACTTCCTGGTTTCATGTTCTTTTGCAGTATCACAAAATAGACCAATCAATGAAATTTAATGCAATCATCTAAATCAATTTTCCTCATCGTTCGATTTTACTATGTTATTAGCTGGAATGGATAATAATCATTATAGAACCAGGTGTAGTAGTCAGTTGTTGGTTTCAAAGGTCCACGACTTTGATTAGCCTTATGTTCTTTCCAAAATTGCAGTCTTTTCGTTGATCGTAATCAGTATGGAGAAGTAATTATTTTCTATGATGATGACTTGTTGTGATACGATGTTCTAAAATGGAGGTCTGATGATTTGCTTCCTTTGTTACAGAATCTTTTAGTTGGAATGCACTTACCCCACTTTTGTGCGGCTATCATGTTAATGTGATTTTAGAACTTGTATGGTTCTTTCAGTTCTTTGGCAAGAAATTAAGAATTTTAGTGATGTGGTAAGTGGTGGGGATGCTTTTTGACTAATTTCATGTCTTATTTGTGCTATCTATGGTCTTAAAAAGAATCTTAATAATGTTCTAAGGGGGAGTTTGCATAAAACTTCTTTAAAAAAAGGCAAAAATGCACCCAATTATGTTGAGAATATTATGTAAAAGAGACACCAAAAAAGTTGAGAGAAAAAAAATTATAGAGTAAGAAATTTAAGATTTTAGTAAAATAGATTTGAGTTTATGAAATTACATAAGTAGAGCTCATCTCTCGATCCCCTATTTATAAATTAGAGTTGGGGCAGGAGCATTACAAAATTGACTATATACTTATTTATATAAAAAATTATTTTAAAAATATAATAGTTGTGTAGTAAAATCAGAGGGCCCGATTTGTTGAAGTCATTAGCTTGGGATAGTTGAGAAACAAATCAATAGTGAAAAGTTGTCCCTCCATTAGTTGTGATCATGTATAAATTCATAGATAGATAGTTGTTGAGGTCAATTAATGAACTTTACTCACATACTAGGATAAATGTTTGGGATCATGGGGTGTTATTTTTATAGGCTGACGAGTATGAAACAAAGTAGATTGAGTTAACTTGGCTTGAAGCCGCATTATTTATCTTCAACCAAATTAGCTTAGCTTGAATTGGATTTTTTGAATTTTTAGATGTACAATCATGGCTAAATTTAACATGGTGTGTAAACTCTCCATAAACCTTGAGGCTTGATTTGGGACAGCTTTTTATTGATTTCTAAAGTAGCATTTTAGTACAAAATTTTTTTGAAGTAAAAATTTGTGTACCCAAAAAACTATTGTAGAAAACAGGAAAAAAGTTATCCCAAATGAAGCCTAAAGGGGGGCATAGTTGATATTTAAGTTAAATAAAAAATAAAGTTTAAATTTAGCTCCAATGATAACATTACATTGTATTTAAAACTCGTGTTTTCTTGTCAAGAGAGACATTTATGAATTATAGATAATGTGTGCAAGTGTAGGAAGGACGAGGGGCTAGCTTAAGGAGAAGATTAAAGGATTTCGCTTTAGCATTAGTAGGCAACTATTACTTTTTATGTAGAATACAAGTCTTTTTCTTTTTTACATGTTACTAGTGTATTTAATATTTTGACATACATACATAAATCGTCTATCATGTTGATGTGTATATTATGACTGATATTTTAACAACTTATGTTATAATATGGATTTCTATGATGTTCTTTCAAGATAATATAAGATGACATGTAACATGTTGAAATGGTATAAAAAATATTGAAATAATATACAAATATGTTATATGTATGTAGATTAAGTCTTCGTTTGGAACGACTTTATTAATGCTTTTTAAAGTAATTTTTTAGTACAAAAATTTTAGTTTTTGTGCTAGAAAACTACTTTAAGAAGCAATAAAAAATGCTCAATGGGAAATTTTCAATTGTAATAAATCCACAAAAATTTTAATTTAGTAGTCAATATAACATTCTAAATCAAATAAATATGAGTAGTGAATGATTGACCCCACTTTATGAGAATTGATTTTATGTGATCCATCCTAATTAATGGGAAATTTTCAATTGTAATAAGTCTACATATATATTGTGAGATATTGTCCACTTTGCTTCAGCTTGACCTATATTAAGTTGAAACTCAACTTCATCTTTTTTTGGTACTTATATATGATGAGATAGTATTTGCTTTTGTTTAACTTAACCTCTATTAAATTCAAGAGCACAATTTTTTTACTTTTTTATACAATTTTTAAAGAAGACGCCCATTCAAAAAATGCTCCACAATGAATATACTTAACGTTATACTTCATGAACAAAACATCAACCAGTATAAATTACATATTTTGGTATATATATAGTTCAACAATATTTTCTTTTCTATGTTTATTTAGTATCTTCATGCCCCCCTTTTCTGCTGAAAATCTGTCATCCTAAAGCTTGTCAAAAATCTCTCATTTATCGAGACTCTACTCTAATAAGTACTCCCCCCTACATTTGATTCCCTTCATCAAAATTAAGACATCACAAGCATGTAAGAATATAAGGGGTGTCAAAACGGGTCAACAAATCAAGTTTGGGTATAACACGAATTGATCTGGTTCCAAACAGGTTGATCCTAAACCAACCCAGTTTCACAAACCGGCAAGGAATCCCAACCCGAAACTGACTATGAGGGTTATCGGGTTGACACGACCCAACCTGCGAACTCGAACTGTGTTTGCGATGGTGAGGTTGTGTCCAGCATAACGTGCCGAACGAGCCCGGAATCCGAACTCTGAATGCGGTCACGCGAGGCGAAGTGGCGAAGCCGTACTGAGAGCACCAACGATGTGGGGCTATGCATGGGTTACCGGGTCTAGATGCTAGGTGACTAGCGGGTCTACACTAGTTGATTTAAGGTTTTTGGGTCAACCCGAGACCGACCCAATTTTGTAATTGGATCGGAATCTCAAACCCAAACTCGAGACATAATGCAAATGGGTTTACTCAAACCCAAAAAATTTTGGGTCAGATCCAGTTTGGGTTTTGGGTTATGTCAAATTTTGACACACGTGTTAGAATATTGAGAAATCCTAATATATATGCCAATATATTAAAATTTTAATCATTAATTTAAAAAATAAAATAATTCATTTTCTACATTTACAAGAAATTAAAATCATCCTCAAGGAATAAAAACCAAAAAATATTAAGGTTTATAAATAATTTATCTAATGTAAAATGTTATATTGCATATAGAAACAACCATTTTTTAGTAGTGGAGTAGGAATTCATTTTATTTTCTTTCTTTCTATCTTGGACAACAGTGTTTCTTTCAACTAAGTATCCTATTTCACCAACTACAAATAAGTAAATTAAATATATGATGAAATTAATAGCTTCATCCACTTTCAGGTACAATTTCATAATGTTATATGTCACATTAGTAAGTAGTTTTAAACTTCATCATTCTTAATGAATAATAATTTAGCAGGGAATATTTTCAAAGAAATTGTCTTTCTAGACTAAAGCAAACACACTCTTCATTCATGCCAAATTATTCAGCCAAAACATTTAGTAAAATTACTTGTTCAAGCTACAAATATTTGAATCAAGTGCACATCCATGCTTGAGCAAAGAGCCAAAGTGGGGCCTTCAATGAGGATGAATTATTCTATGTGGATACTGAATGCCATCCGGATCCCAAGGAAAATGCGCTATGTCACCCACTACTCATTCCTGCGGCTCAGTACTGCTCGGTATTGAGCTTAGTACTGGATGACGTGGCTGCACATGATTCACCTCTGAACGATAAGTTGTGTACATTGTCTGCACAGAATAATCTCTCCTTCATGAGAAGCCAAGATGACATTCCACATCCTGACCCTCCATATTTCCACGTGGAAGCAAGTTAATGGCTTGATGGTCTTGGACTAGATGAGGTGGGCCCATGCATGGAGTGCCAAAGGGACCCATTTCATGTAGCAGCTTCAGAGTTGTCTCTGAATTAAAGAATATGATAAAGCTGAAGAGTGCGACAGGTTTTGGATGAGAGGTTAGATATGATTAAATGGCACTTCGTAGAGGAAATGGTTGTGATGATGATGATGATGATAAAGGACAAGGGGTATGATAGCATCCAACCATTCATTATGTAAGCATAGGCCATAGGAATACTAAAGTGAAAAGGAAAGGAGTGAATGTGATGAGAGGTGGGGCCTTTTCTTTGAATTCAATATAGGGTATGAAATCATGGAAATTATGTGAGGGATATTTTTTTGTCATCAACATTTCTTTGGTTGAAATGCAATCTATGCTCATGAAAATTAAAAAAAAATATTATTAATGGAGAGTATATATATAAATAATAGGTTTTAGAGAGTGAAATATTAGAAACTTAGAATTTATTATGGATTATTATAATTTTTATAAATGTGTTGTTGGGAAAGTAGCATTTTTAAAATCTACTTTAAAAAGTAGCTTCGTAGCATAAATAATTTTTGAAAATAGTTATTGTTACCAAATAGAATAGATTAAATAATTTATTGTAACCGTAGTGTTCTATAAAACAAAATAATAAAAAAGTTCTCCAAAGTGATATTTAAATCAAACTTAATATTTATTTTTTATTTAGGAGTTTAAGTTAACATAGTAGAGATGTAAAGAATTTATTAGATATTGAGAGTCATTCTCATCATTTATTACTTTTTATTAAATATGTGTATTTTAATTACAATATCAAATATTTAGACTAACAGCTCAAAAATTAAGCAAGTTGACCTTGTATTTTTATAGAAGGTATGAAGTTTACTGGGAGCTAAAAATTACATGCATGAAATATTTTATAAAAAAAGGAAGAAGGTTTTCTGCCTACACTTGGAGAGTGTGAACAGCCGACGGTTCTCTGCCGATACTTAGAGGGTGTAAAAGGACGACAGTTTTCTACCGCACCGGGTAGTGGTGGAAGAGAGTTTTTGTGAAGGCTTCTCTTCCTTGTTATGGGGGCAAAAGGAGAGACACTTGTGATAATAGTGCAATACCTGAAGTGGGAGACTTCAAGGAGTGGATGTAGGTCGTGTTTGACCGAACCACTATAAATCTTATCTTTTTATTTTCCGCTATTTTTTACTTTACTGCTTTTGTGTTGATCTGTGGTTGAAAAATCATTTTAAAATTTTACTAAAATTTTAATCGGTTTAAAGAGGAAGAATTTTTAAATTATCAATTCCACTCCCCCCCCCCCCCCCCCCCCCCCCCCCCCCCCCCCCCCCCCTCTTGGTTAGCTTATTGGGACATAAGCTTAGGTCTAACAACCTAATTCATATTTAACAAGTTTCAACAGTATTAACATTATTATTAAAAATATTCTTGAAATGTTCCACCCCAGAAGTAATAATGTCCTCCGCATTCTCAATAATAACCCCATCATCACTCACCATTTTAAAAATATTATTTCTCATGTTTCTCTTATTAGACAATGCATGAAAAAACTTTGTATTTCTATCCCCTTCCACAATTAACTTCGAGGAAGCTTTCAGTTTCCAATAAGTTTCCTCTTGGTCTTGCAAAAGACCAAGCTTAATTTTGGCATTATTAAGAGCAGAAATGTTATCAAATACAGGATTATCCATATAAACCTTCTCTAACTCAATCACCTCATTTTCAGCCTCTTTGATATTAGTAAAAATGTTCTTAAAAACATTTTTATTCCACAACCTTAACACTTGTTTCAATCTGCTAAGCTTGGACCAAAGCCTAGGCATTCCATAAATATCATTATTCGGAGCAACAGGCGCAGTCCAATTATAGTGAATAACATTACTGAAATCATTGTGGGATAACCACATATTATGAAATTTAAAAGCAGAAGGAACATTAAGCTTATTATCATCAATAGTCAAAAGTAAAGGCACATGATCAGAAGCAGTTCTATTCAAATTTTCAACATACATCATAGGAAAATTCACCAGCGAATCATTATTAATAACATCCTATCAAGACTTTGCCATAAATTAGCTCTACTCGAAGTAAAAGCACTGCAAAAAAAAAAAAAAACAATATCATGTAAATTGCAATCACTAATCATGGAGTTGAAGTCCTCCATAGATTTAATGTTAGGAATCCTACAAAGATTTTTGACTCTAGTAACCAAATCATTACCCCCAATACCTCTAATATTCCAAATGAGAGCGTTAACCATTACAAGGTTTTGAAGAAGTTTTAGTTCTGGTAGAACAGGGCGTTGAAGGCAAAGAATATTTAATATTCTTCCCTTTTTTTCTACTCAACTTTATAAAAACATCCTCATCTTCTTTGTTAGAGATAATGCCATCACCATTAGAAGACATGGAATCCTCTTTTTCATCATTTTCTAAATGTTCCTTCAAAAAAATTGTACCCGAGATGGGAATAAATTCCCCTTCTTCACAAACCTCATTATCAACATTATCAATTTCAAGAACAGAGACAACCGCAGAATTAGGCAACGGTAAATGATTAGACTTAGAGATATTAAGCATCGAGTCAATAGAAACATAAATATCAGGTTCCTTATTACCTTCAATAACCACAGCATTATTATCTCCACAATTTTCCGTTGACCTCAATTTTCGTTCGAGTGTCATTGATGGCCTTTAATTGATTTAATCAAGCCCCATCGGGTTCAATTCGAGCATGAATCACCTCGAGTTGAGTCGAATTAATTAGGCTCAATCGGGTTTGATTAAGCTCGATTAGTACGCCTTGGCCACGTCAAGTTTGTTATGATTCGAGTCGTCATTTTATTTAAATTTAATTGGATTAATTTGAGCAAATCAAATTGAATTCCAAATTGACTCGAATCGAATCTAATTTTGAGCTTAATTTTAATCTGATGTGCTTAATTTATTTTTTTCCATTCTCATGAGCTTAAATTTATTATTAAATCAAGCAATTAAATCAACGGTTAAATCATCCAAATTCTCTTCTAATTAGCCTTAGGATGAATCCTAGCCATAGATCTAAGGTCTTGATCATTTAAATATTCTTTTAGGGCTTCATGAGAGGGGACTCTTTTTTGGATTATCTTCCTAGCCACTCTCAACCTAAACTTTTTGGTGTGAGAGCTTTTCTAACTTCTCCCCACCTTCTTCCACTCAAATCCATCGGTCAAATCCCGCCGACGGCGATCCTCCGACAAGATCAAGGCTAGATCTATCCAAGGCCTCGATCCGGTTGATCCAGAGCTTGTTTGATCGTGATTTCAACTAGAGAAATATACGAGGATAATCTACAAGCTCAACCGTATAAAAAACTTAAAGATCCAATAGTGAGATTTCTCAAAACTTTAGATCTATGTCATTACACTTAGATCTATATAGCTTTTTAGAGCTTTCAAATATCACCTCATGCTTTCTATTCATGATGCTAATCTTATGTTTAAAATTTCATTAAATTTGGATGTCTCGATCGAGAGAATGAAATTTATTTTTTTTTTCTTTTTTTTTTCGTTTAAAAAAAAAGATTAAAAATTATTTTAAAATCTAAAAAAATACATAGTATGTATCATTTTCTTCATTATTTTACCCTCTTTATTTTAAAATTAATTTTTTTATGTCATATATATTTTAAATTATTTAATTAAACCTAGTTTAAGTATTTAATCATTATTTGAATTAATAGAATTTTATAATGTTATATGTCACATTAGTTAGTAGTTTTAAACTTCATTATTCTTAATGAATAATAATTTAGTAGGGAATATTTTCAAAGAAATTGTCTTTCCAGACTAAAGCAAATACACTCTCCATCATGCCAAATTATTCAGCCAAGACATATAGTAAATTTACTTGTTCAAGCTACAAATATTTGAATTAAGTGCACATCCTTGCTTGAGCAAGGAGCCAAAGCGGGGCCTTCAATGATGATGAATTATTCCGTACGGATGCTGAATGCCGTCCGGAGTCCAATAAAATGCAATCTATGCTCATGAAAGTAAAAAATATTATTAAAGGAGGATATATATATATATATATATATATATATATATATATATATATATATATATATATATATATATATATATATATATATATATATATATATATCATTAAGACAACCAACTGTCCAACGTTTGTAGGAATCAATATTGGTCGTCCATACGAAGTACTCCCAAACTGCCCCTGATCTTCTACCTATTTACAAGACATGCCACTACAAAAAATTTATAAATAGAACCCCATTTATCTTGGAAAAGGGAGGGAGAGAGAGAGAGAGAGAGAGAGAGAGAGAGAGAGAGAGAGAGAGAGAGAGAGAGAGAGAGAGACAAGAGAGAAGAAGGAAGAGAATGAAGAAAACTCTGACCACCTTGCTCCACCTTGACCATCGCCGGAGTTCTGTCGCACCGCCGCTGGAGTTCTGCCGCAACATCGTCGGACCACCAAGGGACGTCAAGGTTCTACTGCACCACCATCAAGGTTCTACCGCACCACCGTTAGAGTTCTGCCAGTACCACCAAACCACCATGGGACATCGGGATTCTGCCGCACCACCATTGGATCACCATGGGACACGGAGTTCTGTCAAACCACCATCAGACCATCAAAAGACATCAAAGCACCATCCAAAGCCAGAGTACTCCCTAACTCTGAAGTGCCACTGCCAGTCCACCACCAGATACTAGAGTGCTTCCGAACCACCACCTGATGCCCGAAGTTCTGTCAGAACTACGGTCCTTTTGACCTCCGTTGCCTACCATGGTCCTTCCGACCTCCCTTGCTAGACAATGGTCTTTCTGACCCCAATCTCCTGTCGACTATAGTTTTTTCGACTACTATCATCCGATTACGATCCTTCCGACCTACGTCGCTATCCACCGGTGGTCCTTTTGTCCAAATGAACATATCAACACTGATTCTTCCAACTCATACCATATAATGCACTCTATATGATGTATATTTGCTACTTCAAACCAAGGCCTTCTCCCAAGGAAAGGCCTCATTTGTAATCAACTACAAAAACTAGTGGATCTATTCAAACTGGGCCAGGCCCCATGGTTTTTTCCCCTTTACAGGGGTTTTCACGTAAAAATTATGGTGTCTCCTGTGATTAATGCATCCACCTTTTCTAACTATTTGTGTGCTGGATTTTCGTACAATGCTAAGATGTTAAACTATATACTTCTCTACCACCGTAAATATTCTAGGACGCAACAGTTTCGTGCCGTCTGTGGGAAAGTGATTCACGACTGGGGGGTAATTATTGCTCCAATCTCAAAAGATCACCCTTATCAACTTCCTGACATCATTCATTTCTACATCAATATCATAAGAATCAGATGTGGACTGGGGGCAACTTTGACTAAACTGTGATAAAAAAGATACTCTGATGCTTTTTTCATCAAGATGATACTTCAGAAAAATCCCAACAAATGCAAGGATGCTTCCAATAACTATAAGCTTTATACAGTCCCTTATGAGACTTATACTCCTTGGGTAAGGTCTTAATCTTGACCTCAAAAAGGCAGTAACTGTCTAAAGATAGGCTATTCTTCACATTTGATTCAGGATACATACAACATTTTCCCCCTCCCTATCAAGGCATTTGATTCAACCTATTCCATACAGGTTAACGTCATCGAGCATAGCTCTGACATATAACCTCGGATAGGTTATACATCCTGGGTGGATTCTCTCGACCTCTTCCACACAGGTTAACGTCATCGAGCAAAGGCTCTGACATATAACTTCAGATAGGTCATACATCCTCAATGGATTCTCGAGTCATCAAGCATGGCTCTGACACATAACCTCAGATAGGTCATACATCATTGGTGGATTCTCTCGGCCTCTTCCATATAGGTTAATATCATTTAGCAGGATTTTAACATATAATCTTGGATAGGTCATACATCATTGGTGGATTCTATTGACCTCTTCCATACATAATAAAACTATTGAGCAGGGCTTTGACATACAACCTCGGAAAGGTCATACATCATTGGTGGATTCTCTCGACATCTTCCACCTGGTTTAAAGTCATAGAGTAGTTCTCTAATATATAACCTTGGAAGGGTCATACATCCTTGGTGGATTTCCTAGACCTCTTCCATATACGTTAACGTTATCGAGCAGAGCTCTAACATACAATCCCAGGTCATACATCATTTGTGGATTCTCTTGACCTTTTTTAGGCTACCACAATCAATGCATCATCTGACTAACTATGTCAGGCTATTCAACTCCCATTAATATGGTTCATCTGACCTCTATCGCATGATAATGGTTTTTACAACCTTCTACGACTACGATCATTTAAATCTTCGTAGCCTGAATACGGTCCTTTCATCCTTCATCACTTGAAAATGATCTTTCCGACCTATGTCACCAAACTAAAATCTTTCCCGGCCTTTGCCGGTTGCAGTCTATGGTTCTTCAGACCTCTATTATTTGACAAAGAACTTTACGACAATGTTAGACTTTGTCACATCATTAAAACTCCCTCAATAATTTATCCTCAAAATTATTTCAACACAAAGAGGGGCCCTAGCCCAAGACCACTGGAAGATTTATACTAGAAGCAAGGTTGAAAGAAATAATAGTGCTCTCCTACCGCTAGACTTTTGATCGACCTTCAAGTGACGTCGGTCTTCTACCCGGCCTCCAAGTGACGCTGGTCTTTTGCCTGGCCTCCAAGTGACGTCGACCCTCTACCCGGCCACCATGTGATGCTGGTCTTCCGCCTGACCTCCAAGTGCGTCGGCCTTCTGTTAGGCCTCCATGTTACGCCGGCCTTCTGCCCGACCTCCAAGTGATGCCGGCCTTCTACTCAGCCACCATGTGATGTTGGTCTTACACCAGACTTTGGAGTGACGTCGGTCTTCTACCCGGCCTCCAAGTGAAGCCGGTCTTCTGCCAAGTGACGTCAGCCTTTTGTCCGACCTCCAAGTGACATAAGTCTTTCACCCAACTTTGAAGTGATATCAGCCTTCTATCTGGCCTCCAAGTGTCGTTGGTGTTTTGCCCGACCTCCAAGTGACGTCGGCCTTCTGCCCAGCCACCATGTGATGCTGGTCTTGCGCTCGACTTCGGAGTGACGTCGGCCTTCTACCCGTCCTCCAAGTGACGCCGGTCTTCAGCCAAGTGACGTCAGCCTTTTTCCCGGCCTCCATGTGACGTCAGTCTTGCGCCCGACTTTGAAGTGATGTCGACCTTCTTCCCGGCCTCCATGTGACTTCAGTCTTGCACCTGACTTCGGAGAGACGTCGACCTTCTACCCTGCCTCCAAGTGATGCTGGTCTTCTGCCCGACCTCCAAGTGACATCAACTTTCTGTCTGGCCTCCAAGTGACACCAGTCTTTCTCCCGACTTATAGGTGACATTAGCTTTATGCTCGACGTCCAAGTGACGTCGGCCTTTTGTCCGGCCTTCAAGCGACACCGGTCTTCAACTCGATGATGGACTTCCTCCCATCATTGGACTTCTGCCCATCGCGGGACTTTCATCAAAATTCTATCTATCACTGCACTTTCTCCCATCGTTGGACTTCTACCTGCTATGGGACTTTCGTCAAAATTTTACCCGTCGCTGGACTTTCGTTGGATTTATAACCGATGCCCTACTTCCACTCATCACCGAACTTTTGACCTCCCTCCTGACAACAACCTACCCTCCTACTATAGTCTTTATTCCAACCTCCATCGCCAGTAACGGTGGATGCAACATCATATGATATAGCTCACTTGCTAGACACCCTCTCAAAGTCATTCTGGGCAGCAGGACATAAATCTCCATTGGTTATCGGATCTCTCGAAGGATGACGCCCATCATGACCTTTATATAGGAAAAGATGAAGAAAGAGGAGGAAATTTCTACTCAATGAGGGGCCCTAGAGCTGAACAGGGGATACCCATCTAAACAAACCTAGGAAAAGGCCTCAGCTTGAGAAAGAAGAGGAGAGGGGGAGGTGCAAATGGGGTATTTATAGTTATGTGAGGGGAAGATGAAAAGTCTCTCTAAAAATTTCTATAATTTTTTAAATAATTTTGAGAATTTAAAAAGGCAAAAATTTACTATCCTCATAAATACAAGAATTCAAAAAGTCATTTAATAATTTTTCTGATTTTATTTGGAAACTTAAAAAATCAGGAAAAATAAATGAACAATAATAATGTATATTAATACTTCTTAATAAATTAAAAGAAGTGGAATCATCTTGACTTAAAAATTGAAACGTTAATAGAAATATTAACATATAATATTAAGAATATTTAACATTAATAACGTTTAACATAAATTGATATTAAAAAATTAATATAATAATGTGAGGCGTCTAAATAGTCGCTTCAATCAAGAGGCACAAGGGCATTCCAAACGCCTTAAATAAATAAATAATAGGGGAAGTAGCGGCATAACATCCACCTCAATTAAAGAGGGGCGCAGAGCAATATTTCTAACCTCTGGCATATAATTATGAATAATATACAACAGCTCAAGCTCTATGATTTATCTTACTCATAGTTATTGAATATTGGAAGTTGAAAGAATCATTCACGATCCTAGTACTAATAACTTACGATCCTAGTACTAATAACTTTGATAAGCCATCCAATTACTAGAAAATAAAAATTATCTAATACAAACGATGAGTCTAAAGCAATACTGATTGGATTAAATTAATGCATGCAAGCAAAATCATTGGGGGGGGGGGGGGGGGGGGGGGGGGGGGGGGGGGGGGGGGGGGGGGGGGGCGAGAGCCAAGCGAGAAGAAGGAAGAGAAGGAAGAAAGCTCCAACCACCTAGCTCCTCCTTGACCACCACCGGAGTTCTGCCGCACCACCGTCGGAGTTCTGCCGCAACATTGACGGACCACCAAGGGACGTCGGGGTTCTACCGCACCACCATCAGGGTTCTACCGCACCACCGTCGAAGTTCTCCCATAGCACCACCAAATCACCAAGGGACGTCGGGGTTCTGTCGCACCACCATCGGATATCAGAGTTGTGTCAAACCAGCATCAGACAATCAAAAGACATCGAAGCACCATCCAAAGCCGGAGTACCCCCTGACTATGAAGTGCCACTATCAGACCACCGCCGAATACTGGGGTGCTCCCAGACCACCACTTGATGCCCAAACTTCTGCTGGAATTACGGTCTTTTTGACTTCTGTTTCCTACCATGGTCCTTCCGATCACCCTTGCTAGAGAATGGCCTTTCTTACCACAATCTCCTGCCGACTACATTCTTTTCGACTACTATCTGTTGACCTCTCTTTTGACCAAACCTCATTTCCCTGGACCCAAGGGGATTGAATTGACTAGCTCAACTGTTGACTTGGTCAACCCAAATCTTATTGGGTCAATTTATATATAACTGCTTGAGACTATAACTGCTTGGGATTTTATTAGGATAACCATGCAGGGAGTTTAGAATTTTTTATTTCCAATTGATGTAATATTTATAATATTTGTAAAGAGTTGTGAAAATGCAACTTTGAGTTGGGATATCCTTATCCAACTCAAGTTCCAAAAGAAGAAGGCATCCTCATAGTGGAGAGCATTCTTCCATCTGGAAGATCGAGCTGGATGACTTTAGATATCCAAAGAGAAAATGCAATACCCCCTACCAAGGGGGAATTGTCTCTTCGTTTGGATATTCAAGCCACGACGGATCCAAGGAGTCCAAGGGGGAGAGATCCAAGGAGTCTAAGGAGGAGAGATCTAAGGAGTCCAAGGAGGGGAGATCCAAGGAGAAGTGATCTAAAGAAGACTGAAGACCTGAAGACCAATATCCCACTCAAAGTCATTTGCGTCTGTCATAGGCTTAAAAATTTGGGTTGTTAGTAGTGGTTCCTGGCCACTTTACTTTATGCATATCTAGGTTGTAATAAGGGCAGTTTGCCTATGGACATTTATTTGATTTGTTGGATTTATATTGATGTGCTTACCTGATTGACAGTAAAAATTACCTGCTTTTTCTAGGTTTCTTTCTTACATGTCGCTTTTATTTTCTCCTGGATTTCGTTAGTCTCTTCTAAGGACAATAAAACATTTTCTACTTATAACTAATTTCTAAATATTTAAGTTTAAATAACATAGAAACTTAACGAATCTAGAGAACTGCCGGAATCGTCCGGGGTCGCATGCATATTACTTCATCTTTCTTTCCTTGCTATAAAACATCTCCCTGCCTGCGGGTAGTCTGGATAATCTGGCCTATAAGGATGAAGTGTCGGACCTAGTAGGGAGACCCAGTCTTTTCTAAAAACCTATTTTCTATAAGCCTGTTTTTAAAGTTCTAAAGCATACATGATTTGAGACCTTTCAACTAGCATGCATTGCATTAGTAACTAACTAAATAAAATTTAATTGTATTAGTTAAAGGCATTCATCCCACAAAAGTTCAGGATCAATTAGGAAACTCTCTAGATGTTGGTCCTATTTCCAAAAAACTGTACCATCCATCAATCTTTCATAAATGACCAGACTCCATAGTTTTAAAACGACTAGGTGGTTAGCTGGCTCCCCAATTCAGGCCGGGGTAAGTCTAGGTTTTGCACTGCATTAGCTAGGACACGGGTGTTAGTGTGTGTAGAACACTAAACCTAATCTAAATTTAGGATTCGATGCTACTACATTCGATCTCGTAGTGTTCCTTAAATAGTAGGTATGTCCCTTCCTTTCAGAGACTATAAATCCTACTTATCTGCGTCATAAGATGACGCCACCTCCATCCTTCTCTCACGCATGTGATTGATTGCCTGACTTTCTTTTCTCCAGTTTCTCTCTAGTATCATAGATCCTTCGAATGCTGGTGTGAACCTTGCATGTGGATTTAGCCCTTTGAGACCTTTTCTTCCTTTTGAGTAGGATTTCCTAGTCTATACCCTCGTGCCGATCTCACTTTGGGAAGGATAATGTATGATCCTTAATCGAGAGTTTTCTCGGGCTCCAGCCTGGGATGTAATTAACCACGGGGGCTTGCGCCCATGGGAAACTTGGCCCCACATCTATTAAACCCCACTCGAGCTATTGCATCGGGTGGGGGAAACCCGTGATTAAGTCGTGTATATTGCTACCCATCGGGATGCGCTGGCGAGAGCCGCTATCTTTAATGGTTAGTTGTATGCACGATCCAATCTGTCCCTTCCAATTAACCTGTTCGTGCGGTGCTCTTTCGGAGGTCCACATTATCCTTCGATTACGGTCCATCTGATTATGGTCCTTCCGACCTACGTCGCTAGCCACCAGTGGTCCTGCTACCCAAATGAACATATCAACACTGATTCTTCCACCTCATACCATATAATGCACTCTATATGATGTATAATTTGCTACTTCGAACCAAGGCCTTCTCCCAAGGAAAGGCCTTATTTGTAATCAACTGCAAAGACTAGTGGATTCATTCAAACTGGGCCAGGCCCCATGATTTTTTCCCCTTTTCAGGGATTTCCACATAAAAATTATGGTGTCTTCTGTGATTAATGCATCCTTCTTTTCTACCTGTTTGTGTGCTGGATTTTTGTACAACGCTAAGATGTTAAACTATATACTTCTCTACTGCCGCAAATATTCCAAGACGTAACAGTTTTATATCTGTAATTGATTGATAATAATTCTTTGAGTTTGTTTTTTTTTTTTTTTTTTTGACAAATTTGACATCTAATTCACTATGAAATCTCAATGATATATATTTGAAGTATATAAATGGTGAAAGTTTACTGAAGACTCCCCAAATTATGTCACTTGTGCATTATAGTTTAGATGGTGTTCTGATCCTGAAATGTAATGCTCCAGCTAGAAGTCTTTTCATTGCCAGGGTGATAGTCTACAATGAATTTAGGACTTCATGACTCATATTCTTGTTTAAATTCTAAAAAGCAAGTGTATATGCGGAAAATAAAAAAAATTATTGCAAGAGAGTTAATTGGTTGTCCTGCAATCAAAACTTTTTTTTTGTCCCCTTTAAATTTTATCTTCTTAAAGTTGTACATTTCACCCTTTAACTTTATTTTTGTTTCTACTAAGGCCTCATTTAGTTGGTTGCAGTTAGAAATCTTAATGAAGTGGATGTAATTAAACATCAATTGATTTCAAATTTCAAAACCAATAACCATGAAAATCTTTAACAAAGATATAAAACCCACGAAGAACCTGATCCTCTGTCAACAACTGACAGTCGACAAGGTTCAACAAACAAAATAAAAATTGCACAATAATGTCTCGATGATGAACATGTTGACAAAAAATCTCAATCGAAAGGGTTCACTAACAAGAAAATGCCACCCAAATACCTTTTAAATTCAAAACTCAATAAATATCAAACCCAAAAGATTTAAAAACAAAATTAACCATCAAAACACTTAAAGCAAAACTCATGCACCCTCTATAACAGTTTATCGAGAAGGATAAATTTAAATATCACTTCAACTCACAAATAGTTAATGTCTACTCAAGAATATCAATAAGATTCATTCTCAAATAGTCGCTTGCCAGCAAGAATGAGGCACATGACCTCTAACTAATGGTTTTACAACCAAATGACACAACAGGTAAACAGTTATGCCTAAGGCCCTCTGAACAGGGTGATTTGCCGCCAAATGACACCACTGAATTATCGCCATGGCCAAAGTCCTTATGGTCCCCAATGGAACTAATTCCTTGAGATATGAATCAATAAGATATGATCGATTAAGCACAAAGTTCTTTGTTAGCTAAGGTATATTCAAATTTGTCCTCTTAAGTAAATATCTAGCCTAGGTCTACAAGGTACAATTGAACGACAAAACTCATGGCTGTCAACAATGATCCTTCTGTCAGGTTGGGTTAACTACCTCCTCTGAATAAATAGACTAGGGACCACAATGGTCCGAGAAGACGAAACCATGAGATGCTGATCGGGCTCATCATCACCCCACAACCATCTACTTTAAGTGCAAGATGGTGAAATTTTTAATTTTAGATATCAAATTTTCAAATAATAGCCCATGCTGATACTATACGCCAGATATCATGTATCCATGGGTACGATGTATTTTTTTATGATTAACCTTAATTGAAAGTTCTCTCTCATGATTGAGAGGGGTAATTAACTATAGGGGCTTGCACCTATAGGAAACTAGAACTCATATTATAAAGTCCTCACAAAATAAGGGTGAAATATATAGGTAGTGTCTTATCTACAAACCCAATCTGTTTTATGAAAAATCTACTCCAAACTTTAAAACTTTCCCAAAAATGAAAAAAAAAAACTGGGAGACTGGGGCTTGAATTTTTGGAGGTCGCAGCTCAATATAAACATGTTATCTTCATTTATGATGGTATATATGACATATTAATGTCTACTACTATTTAGTATATTTGTTCAAGGTAATAGCTGTCACTATTTTATTTTTAAGAACTTACGTTGTGTTCTTATTATTTTTACATGTATTTTTAGTAATTTATTTATACATATAAATATGTATAAAGGCGCCTCCATTTGTTATCAAGTGCATATATACTGCATTAGTTGATTTAATTCATATTAATATGGTTGTGCAGCTTCCCCTTTTTTTGCTCCATTCAGCCACTCTTGAGCTGCTCTACCTCACCATCATTTCCTGCTCTTCAACAAATAATGATAAATTTACATCCCATATCGCCATACGTTTCCTCTCAACTGCTACTGCAATATCTTCCCCTGCTCGAAGAATAAATTTTCATCACATACACTTCCTCTCAACTGCTAGTGCAACATCTTCTTCTCCTGCTCGTAGAACATCAAATTAAAAGCCAACTATTGTGTATGATAGCTACATACAATCACTGCCAATTTATTTCATGGTGATGGCTTAGTTGTCTTACAGATTGCTTTAAGTAGTTAAGAATAACTTTTTTTATTATATCTACACTTGAATTGTGTTTAGAAAAAAGAAATTACTACTTTTTAAAGCAATTTTTTAGTAAATTTTTTTTTAAAGAATCAAAATGACAGTCATAATAAAACAATTCAAAACGAAGCCTTAGATAGAGATATTTCAATTAGTATTATTAGTGTTTATAAAATGATACGAATAAATAATTTTTATTCCATTTAAGATTTTTTTTATTCAAAATATACCATTCTAATCATTTTTTTCTTGTTTAGTTAATCTTTTTTATTCAATAATAAATTATTTTATATAAATAAGAAGGCTTTGATCTACATATAAGATCTTTGACTGAAGACAATAAGTTTGGATCTGCCCTTTTGATTTTCACACTTAATTAGTACTTGAGTCATTTTATTTGGATTAAAGAAATGAAAGTTAAATAATTTACTTTTTTACTCTAATATTCATTTTCTTTCAATCCAATTTCAAGCATTTAGGAGTGATAATTTTACTTGTAACTTCAACATCATTTCTTTTAATTTTAGTCAAAACCCAAATTTGCTTTGGCCAAAAAATAGCACAATTGACTTATTATCACCATTATAGGCATCCTAACACAAACTATATAATGTATCTTCTTAAGTTATAATGGCATGCAATTGAACTTATATCTATAATGTTAAAGTAAGAATAATAGTTATTTTTTAAAATACATATTTAATGCTATAGGAATAATATTACTTATTTTCTAAATCACTAAATTATGAAGGAGGAAAAGTATATGTATGGAAGGGAGAAATTGATGGAGGAAATTAGATTTTTGATCAACTAGCAACATAGTCTTATTGAACAACTTGAACTTGTGGATACATTGTGTCAAATGTATCCTATAGTTTAAAGTTTATCAATGAAGGTATGCACAAACAAATGTATGCAAGCAAATTTTTCATTTAAAGTTTATTAATTCAATGTAAATGTAACCTAAGAGTTTAGTTTAAGTGGAAGCTCTTTTGTTCTCAGCATATAGTGGAAGTCACACATTCACATCTATTCTATCATTTTCTAGAAACTTAAATTTGCATGGGATTTTATCCTTATCCCCCGTTTATCTATATACTGAAATCTTTCCTACATACCTATAATTGACTTCGTGCCTTACTTTCAAGTAAAGAAATATTTGTGAGAAGTTTTTCTTCAAAATAATATTAATAATAATTATAATGTTAATCGAATTAATGGATTACCTATTTATACAAGTTTTATTAAGATTATTATAGGGAAAATATAAGATTTTGAGTTAGTTTAAATTTTATCATATTTAGATGCTAATGATGATAATAATATTTCATATTTTGTTGTAATTTATTTTATATATTGGTTAGCTATCCTAATGTCTATATATTTAGAAATTTAGCTTACATCTAAGTGTTTTCAGCATATATAACATAGATATTAATAAATAAAGCTATCCTTAACTTCAAATACTACATCAATTCTATGTCATATTAGTAGCAAGTATGCCTAAAATGTTTCTTAAATTTGCAGACTTGATGATTTGATAAGTTGCTTTAAAACATAGGAAGAAAGTTTCAATCTCAACAATCAATGAGATGTCAAAGAAATGCTTAACTTGTATGAGGCTTCCTTCTTTTCTATGGAAGGAGAGGATGAATTGGATGAGGAAGAAAAATTTGCAATGAAGCATTTAAAATATCATGATAGATCTTTACTAAGGCGACAACTTGTTGAACAAATAGAACATGCCTTGGAGATGCCCTTGCATTAGAGAATGCCAAGGTTGCATACTAGATGGTTCATTGATGCATATGGGAGACAAAAGAACTTTAATCCCATATTGCTTGAGTTTGATAAACTTGATTTCAATATGGTACAGAGTATCTACAAGATAGAGCTTTAGGAATTGTCCAGGTAGTTTGTGTTTCTCATTTATGTATATGTGTGCAATCTTCTTATAATTATTTTGAGAAATATTGATGCCTGTCTATTTTATCCTTAGGTGGTGAAGAAATCTCCATGTTGTTTGTGAGAGATTAATTTTGCAAGAAATATATTGGTGGAGAACTATTTTTAGGCCATAGGCTCTACATTTCAATTTGAACTCTGACGAAGTAGAAAAGAAATAACCAAAATTAATAGTCTTATAACAACAATTGATGATATTTATGATAATTATGGTACCTTGGATGAATTAAAGCTATTTACAAATGCTATTGTAGAGAAAGGAAGTGCAATAAATCGTTTGATATGCATAAAGTAGTTTTAATTAGCTATTATTATAAAAATTTGATAAACAATAATAACAAAAAGATCAGTAAATGCAATCAAATATATTTACTTAAAAAGTCCTCAGTTAACATATTGTAGAATAAAATTTGAACTCTCATATGGAATATAGCTATAATAAAACAACTTCCAAATTGCATGAAGAAATGTTTGAGATCATTTTTTAATACATTGAATGATATTGCCTCCTCATTTTCAAAGCAAAAAGAGTTGGACATTCTTCCATGCCTAGAATGAATCGTATTATAACAATTATTTCAATTAGCATGCCTTTTAAGTTTTTAAAAATGTATTCAAGCTTTTTCTTCATATTCCAATCTTTAAAAAAAAATTTGTGAAATATAAGCTTGTAAATATACAAGGTTATGTAGATTCTGATCTTGCTGGAGATCTTGATGGTAGGAGAAGCACAACATGTTATATCTTTATTTTGGAAAAGACTGCAGTCAGTTGGATTTCCGACTTACAGAAGACTGTTACACTCAACCACAGAAGCAGAGTATATTGCTATCACTGAGGCTAGCAAGGAGATGATTTGGTTGCAAACTTTCTTGACATAACTTGTTAAGCAGCAAAGGAATGGGAAGATGTAAAGTAACAATATGAGTACTATACATCTAGAAAAGAGTAATGCATTCCATGCTAGGATGAAATACATCCAATTTTGATATTATTTCATCAGGTCACTTTTGGAAGATGGCTAGTTATATTTGGGGAAGATACACACGACCAAGAATTATGCAGACATGCTGACGAAGATGGGTGCAGTTGATAAAATTAAGCAATTTGTAGCTTCAGTTAGTCTTTATAAAGGATGAAAGCATGAGTGAGACACACTACCGGTACTATGATTGGTGTTATAGATCGAAAGAAGAGTTGATTGCAATCAGTTCTAAGTGGGATATTGTAATGTGTGGAATATGAATGTGTTAATCAATCTAATTATTATGTTGTCTCGAACCTCAAAGCTTGTCATATTCGTTGAGGGGTGAGGGGGTTTACACCCTACTTGGATTTGGGTGCTTTTCCCCCAAAATTTAGTACAACTCCTCGGCAGTGTGTACCTAAGCGTCTCGACGCTACGTACTCAAGTGCCCCAGCATTGAGTTCTCGAACGCCCCAGAGTTGAACGACAGAGAATAGAGCGTTGCAATGGTATAAATATGGCACTGAAGCAGTGTAAGATAGATGTTTGAGCACCACAGTGCCCAAATCGGCGCTACAACACTTACGAGACTGACTGTATGATTTTATTTCTCATTTTTCTGAAGGGTTGCATCCCTTGGGGTTATTTTACTTGGCTTTCTCTTATATTTTTAGTGTGTAGACATTGAGAATAGTGCATGTGAGAAGAGAAGGAGAGAGTGAAAGAGAAGAGAGATATGTACTTATTTATCCTAATTTTTATAGTGAATTTCTTGGTGCGGTGTGGCTCCATGATTTTTTCCATATTTTGAATTTTTTCACACTAAATCCTAGTATCCTTTACTTTTCCCTGCTTATACTTTCTTGCTTGTTTCATCATTGTGATTTTTACTCCTCATCTTCGTCAACATGGTCCTCAAACTACTATCATCCAACTACGACCCTCTAATCATCGCTGGTTGACTACTATCCTTCCAACCTCCATCTCCCACTGACTATTATCCTCCATGGTTCATTTCCTGGCCTCCGGCTATAATCCTAAGGCTATTTTTACCCAACTACGGTCCTTCGATCACCATTGCCTGACTACGACTTTTCAACCATCATTGTCCGACTATGACCTTCCAACCACCGTTGTCTGACTACGACCTTCCAACCACCATCACCCATCTACGAACCTTACAACAACCCTCGTATGACTAATATTATTATAATCGTCACCTGTCAACTATGGTTCTTTGACCTCCATTATCCGTCGAGTTTAGTCCTCCGACCGATAATATTTTGGCTATTATCACTGGCTACTCCAACACCTATTGGCTTCATCATATTCCATCACTAATAATGCCAACACACGCTATCACTTATAGGATCAACGCACGCCACCAACATCAACTTTGACTCCCAATTCCAACACTTGGATTTATGCTGGATTCCATTTCAACCATATAATATATTTTTTGCATGATATCAATGCCTTGTCTCGAGGAAGCGTTTCACTTGTAATCAAATATAAATACAAGTAGAATTAATCATTTTAACTTGTTAAGGCCTCCTGGTTTTCTACTTTTGTGGCTTTTCAAATGAAAGATATGATGTCTCGTATGATTCTTACACTTCTCTCTAGTTATATGTTTAAAATTAAGACATTAAACTCTCTTTTTCTCTACTGTCTTGAATATTCTGACGCGCATCAACTGCAAAGTGTAAATAATATTATAATTCTAATTTTTAAGACAAATAATCCTCGAATCTCTGGTTGATTATGGAGCCACGTATGTGTTTTGACAGCAATCATTCAATTCTACCAGGTAATGTGTGGATGAAGGGATTGAGATCTGAGATGAAGAGAGATTAAGTAGATAAAACATAGGAAATAGGGGAAATGTCCAAAATATTTATAATAAAATAACTCCTAAAAACCAAAGAATTATGAGGACAGGCGGCATCTTCCAGTAGGCCAATTATATTGTGATCAGTGGCATCGTGTAAGATTTTTCTTCTTATTTTATATTCAAAACAAATTTTCCACGCAAAAACAGTAAATATATTATATTATGACAGGAAAAACAATCATTGAAAGTTCCATGTGATATATCATTGAAAGATTTTGGGGTTTAGTGAGGTATAATATTATATTTGTTTTCTTCACAATGTTGTGTCCCTAGTGTTTTGTTCTTTTCTTATTGCTTTGATTCTTTCTTCTTCAGCACTAGTGAAAAGGAAAGGATCTCATATAAAGTTTAAGCTAAGTAAAAAAAAAAAAAGATTTGACATTTACGCTTTTATAGATTTTAAGCTATAAGCAACTTATAAATTTTAGTTTATTGCAGACGTTGAATCAATGACACCGCTCAATATGAAAAATATCATCTTCTTTTATGAAAGTATATAAAGATTAATGTAGCTGAAATTTATTGTTATTGTACTTCTCTATATATTCGTAGTAGTTGTCATTATTTTATTTGTAAGAACTTACGTTGCATTATTTTAATTTTTACATGTGTTATTAGTAATTTATTTCTATATATAAGTAGGTATAAAGGCCTCCATTCTTTATCAAGTGCATACTTCATTAGTTGATTTAAAGCATATTAATATGGCTGTGCAGCTTCCCCCTCTTTTGTTTCCTTTCAGCAAGAAGCAGCCACTCTTGAGCTCCTCTTCCTCACCATCACTTCCTATTCTTCAACGAATAATGATAAATTTTCATCCCATAAGCTGCATCTCAACTGCTACTGCAACATCTTCTCCTGCTAGAAGAATAAATTTTCATCACATACGCTGCCTCTCAACTGCTAGTGCAACATCTCCTTCTCTTGCTCGTAGAACTGCAAATTATAAGCCAACTATTTGGGATGATAGCTACATACAATCTCTGCCAATTGAGTTCATGGTGATGGCTTAGTTGTCTTCAAAATTACTTTGAGTAGTTGTTAAGAACATTTTCTATTATATCCACAGTTGAGTTGTGTTTGGGACAACTTTTTTACTACTTTCTAAAGAATTTTTTTTGTTGCAAAAATTTCTTGAAAGTAGCAAAATGATAGTCGTCAAAACTTGTCCCAAACGACGCCTTAGAGATATTTCAATTAGTATTAATAGTGTTTATAAAATGATATGCATAAACAAATTTTTATTCTATTTAAGATTTTGTTTAATCAAATATACCATTTTAATCATTTTTTTTTTTCATCTTTGGTTAATCTATGTTATTCAATCATAAATTATTTTACATAAATAAGAAGGCTTTGATCTCAATATATAATTAGTACTTGGGTCATGCTAGTAGTTGGAGAACAAAATTAACAGTTTTGTTTGTTTGGATTAAGGAAATGAAGGTTAAATAATTTACTTTTTTACTCTAATATTTATTTTCTTTCAATCAAATTTCAAACATTTAGGAGTGATAATTTTCCTTGTAACTTAAACATCTTTTCTTCTAATTTTAGTCAAAAAGCCTATTTGCTTTGGCTAAAAAATAGCTCAATTGACTTATTATCAACATTATAAGCATCCAAACACAAACTTTAAATGTATGTTCTTAAGTTGTAATGGCATACAATTGAACTTATATCTTTAATGTCAAAGTAATAATAATAGTTATTTTTTAAAATACATATTTAATCCTATAGAAATAATATTACTTATTTGTTGAATGAGTATAATATAATATGAGTTGTTGAATAATCTCTAAATTATGCAGGAGGAAAAGTATATATACCAAAGGGAGAAATTAATGGATGAAGTAAGATTTTTGATCAACCAGCAGCATAGTCTTACCGAACAACTTGAACTTGTGGATACCTTATGTCAGCTAGGACTTGGTTATCATTTTGCTGCAGAGATCAATAATTTATTGAGTTCTATTAGTTCATCGATGAAAAATATCAACAATTTGATAGAGAATAACAACCTTCATGATTTTGCCTTGCTGTTTAGGCTTGTTAGAGAACATGATATCCATAATGCTTCAATACTAAGGTATGCAATAACAAATATATGGATGTCAATTTTTCATTTAAAGGTTATTAATTCAATGTAAGTATAAACTAAGAGTTTGGTTTAAGTGATAGCTCTTTTGTTCTAAGGATATAATAGAAATCACACATTCACATATATTCTATCATTTTCTTGAAACTAAAATTTGTATGGGATTTTATCCTTATTCCTCCCTTATCTATATATTGAAATATTTCCTACTTACCTATAATTGACCTCGTGTCTTACTTTCAAGTAAAGAAATATTTGTGAATAGTTTGTGTTCAAAATATTGATAATAATAATAATGTTAATCTAATTAATAGATTGCCTATATGTAACACCTTTATTAAGATTTTTATAGAAACATGCAAGATTTTGAGTTAGTTTTTATTTTATCTTATTTAGATGCTATTGGCGATAATAATATTTCATATTTTGTTGTAATTTATTTTATCTATCGGTTTGCTATCCTAAAGTTTATTTAGAAATTTGGCTAACATCTAGATGTTTTCTCAATATATGAAATAAATACTAATAAATTAAAGTCTCTGTACTTAACTTTGAATACTATATCAATTCTATGTCATATTAGTAACAAGTATGCCTAAAATGTTCTTTAAATGGGCAGACTTGATGATTTGATAAGTTGTTTTAAAAAAGTGGAAGAAATTTTTAAGCACAAAAAGCAATTAGATGTCAAAGGAATGCTTAACTTGTATGAGGCTTCCTTCCTTGCCATGGAAGGAGAGGATGAATTGGATGAGGCAGAAAAATTTGCAATGAAGCATTTAAAATACCATGATAGATCCTTACTAAGTTCACAACTTGTTGAACAAATAGAACATGCCTTGGAGCTACCCTTGCATTGGAGAATGTCAAGGTTACATACTAGATGGTTCATTGATGCATATGGGAGACAAAAGAACTTTAATCCCACATTGCTTGAGTTTGCTAAACTTGATTTCAATATGGTGCAGAGCATCTACAAGATAGAGCTTCAGGAATTATCCAGGTAGTTTGTGTTTCTCATTTATATATGTGTGCAATCTTCTTACAATTATTTTGAGAAATATTGATGTCTTTCCATTTGATCCTTAGGTGGTGGAGAAATGTCAATGTTGTTCATGGTGGACTTAATTTTGTAAGAGATAGATTGGTGGAGAACTATTTATGGGCCATAGGCCTTACATTTCAACCTAAACTCTGGAGAATCAGAAAAGCAATGACACAAATTATTTGTTTCATAACAACAATTGATGATATTTATGATATCTATGGTACCTTGGATGAATTAAAGCTATTTACAAATGCTATTGCAGAGTAAGGAAGTGGAATAAATCATTTGATATGCATAAAGTAGTTTTAATTAGCTATTAATATAAAAAAATTAATAACAATAGTAACTAAACGACCACTAAATGCAATCAAATATATTTACTTAAATAGTCCTAAGCTAACATATTGTAAAATAAAATTGGAACTCCCAGATGGAATATAGCTGCAACGCAAGAACTTCCAGATTACATGAAGAAATGTTTGACAACACTTTTTAATACAATGGATGATATTGCCTCCTCATTTTCAAAGGAAAAAGAGTTGGACATTCTTCCATGCCTAAAACGAATGGTAATATAACAATTATTTCAATTAGGATGTCTTTAAATCTTTAAAAATGTATTCAAGCTTTTTCTTCATATTCCATTTTTTTTGACATAAAATTATGTTATATAAGCTACAAATTAGTAACAAAAGATTTAGAATAATTTTTCTAACCAAAATATGTTATGATTGTATTATAGTGGGCCGATTTATGCAAAGCACATTTCATTGAAGCAATGTGGTATCATAATGGATACACTCCTACATTGGACGAGTATTTGAACAATGCTTGGGTTACCATATCAGGAATTTGTGCACTAACTACAACATATTGCCTAAGTGATGATTTGACTTTTGAAGCTATTAAAAGCTTGGAGTTCTATCCACCTATAGTTCGTTATTCGTGCATGCTTTTTCGTCTTTATGATGATTTAGGAACATGCACGGTAAGTGCGAGGCATTTATTTCTAAATAAATTTATAGTATTAATGTTTTCTGTTTTTTATAAATTATTTATATATAATGGAATGTTACTTATATTTGTATTGCAGGCAGAGATCCAAAGAGGAGATGTTCCAAAATCAATTCAATGTTATATGAAAGAGAAAAATGTTTCAGAAACAACTGCTCGAGATTATATTAGCTGTTTAATAAGAATTTATTGGAAGAAATTGAACAAAGAACTAACTATATCTTCAAAATATGTGGAGCCTTTTAGAAATGTTTTAGTTGATATACCAAGAACAGCACAATGTTTCTACCAATATGGAGATGGATATGGAGACCCGGATCTTGAAACTAGGGAGCGAATCATTTGTATAATAATAAAGCCAATTTCACTTTAAAGGTTATGACACTTTGAAAAAAGGATATTCCTTTTTGTAAATGTATGTTATGTGCAATTTAGGATATTGCTAAATTTGTTATCTTATTAAGTAATGCTTCCTTTTTCCCTTAGTGTTAATAAATTTTGTTAATTTTGAGTGTTGTGTATTGTAGATCTACATATGCAAGAATAAATACTATTTATTTTCTATGTAGTGCACATTTAACAAATAAATAGATTCAAATGGCTTATCTTGGTAAGAAAATACATGCTTGAGACACATCTCACCATGGCGTGGTGGTTGTGAGCTTAGGCTTTCAACTAATAGATCTTGGGTTCAAGTCTTTGTTTATGTAGATGACTGTCACCTCAAATAGAATTTAAGCCCGAATACCCATTTTATGGTAAATAATGGTGTCATTCCAGATCACTAAGGTTCTGGACTAATGAAGGTTCTCATGAATTTGATGTTAACTTTATGTGTTCGTGGTTGAAAAAGCTCCAACCTTCACAAATAAGTTAAATTCATATATATATTTGAGAATTAAAGAGGTTTTTACAATTTTCATATGGCCTTTGGGGTTATAAATTTGAGATGTGGAGATGAGTCATCTCAAATTTCTTACCAATCATGAATCTTTGATTTGTACAACTATGCTATCGATCAGCTAAAGTCATATGCTTCATATCTATAAGTTTGTAACATCTCATCTTTAAGTTTATAAAATGAGATGATAATTTGGTAGAGAATCATTTTTTCTCAAACTTCCCCTCCACTCAATCATGTACTGGGCTGGAGAGGCTGGAGATATGGCAAGTGAAGTGATCAGGGGTGTTTTTGGTATAACATCCATAAAAAAGTGTATGATACATTTTTATGGAGTGAGAAGTCAAAAATTTTGAGCTCGTCTTCTTTAGATAATGGTGAGGTGTGAGCAAATTCTAAATATAAAGAAATATTCTCCCTTAAGTTTTTAGAGGAGAACCATCATAAGAAAACACTCTGGGGAGACACTTTATGGTGCCCGGCAATGTGATATGTTCCTTCTTTTCTTTATAGTCTAATTATGTAAAACCTCCCTATTTACTATCCCCAAATGCGTATATTATGCTATGCACAACTAAAATTTGTTCCTCGTGGAGATTCAGTGCCCACTGCATGTGCACAAGAATCTAATTGCATAATGGGCCGGCCTAGATAATTTTACTGGGCTTGCTTATCAGTTCGATATTGGGCCAAATTAACAATGATATTGTTGAAGTTTTTGATTTTGCCAGTTTTTCACGTACTTCAAACTGGCCTTCTAGTTCTGTTCAGCTTAAGAGAAGGATGAGATTACATATGCAGTTCCTTCAACCGATCAAAGTTCTTCAAGCTTCAGTGAATAGTTTGGGAGGAAAATCCCCAAAGAATGGGATTAGAAATTGCAATCAAGTTTGATTAACTAATGAGATAAATTTGAGCCAATGCATTATTTTATAATTATTTAGTATTTATCTTATAAGTTATCTATTTTTAATTATTTATTATAATAATTACTTTAATGATAATCATATTCTCTCTTTCATTATAATGATCTAGCTCATGGCCTGACTATGAATCGTAGAATTTAACCTGATATCGAACTCATCTAACTATTCAAGCTCAAACTTAAATTCAAATTAAGAGTGATCTCTCTCTCTCTCTCTCTCTCTCTCTCTCTCTCTCTCTCTCTCTCTCTCTCTCTCTCTCTCTCTCTCTCTCAATACATCTCCCTCTCCCTCTCCCTAGTGCCTAGCTCGACTCATTTACACCCCTACAAGAGGAGATTTTATTCTGTACGGACACCGAACGGGAGAACCGTCCGGTTAAGCATTGGGTACCCAGCAGTACCTAGCGGTACCGAGTGCGAGTACCGAGCTGGGCACCCAGCAATGGGGTAACATGGTGTATTTTTATTGGTCTTCGGACGCCCTCCACACTCCACACAGAATAATAAATCCTACAAGAGAACATGATAGATTGAGATCTCTATCCAGCGTTTTAAAACACTTGGCTCCCAATTTAAAAAATTGTCCATGCATCAATGCTACTTAAAGTCTCTCCTCAGAGTTTATAAAAGGAGATGATAATTTGGTAGTGAATCACTTTTCTCAGTCATGTATTGATCTGGAGAGATTGAAGATATGACAAGTAAAGTGATCAGGGGTTTTGGAATAATGTCCATAAATAAGTGTCTGATACTTTTTTATGGAGTGAGAAGCCAAAAAATTTTAGCTCCTCTTCTATAGATAATGGTGAGCTGTGAGAGTGAATTCCAAAAATGAATAAATATTCGCCCATAAGTTTTTAGAGGAAATTCCAGAAGTAAAACTCTAAATTAAAGTACTTTTTGTTCTATCTATTGGTGTATATAATTGAGATGAAATTTGTATATTATATTTTATATCTGTAATTGATTGATAATAATTCGTTGAGTTATTTTTTGACAAATTTGACATCTAATTCACTATGAAATCTCAATGACATATATTTGAAGTACATAAATGATGAAAGTTTACTAAAGATTCTCCAAATTATGGTTAATTCTATGCTTAAGAATGTATCCAAAATTTTTTGAAATTTTCATAAAATATGGTATTATCCTAATCTTAAATTATAATAATAGATTAAGACTTTATTTGTGACGGCGTTCTTACTTCTTTCTGAAGCATCTTTCTAGTTCAAAATTTTTCAGTTTAAGAAATTTTTATACTGAAAAGCTGCTTCAGAAAGTAATAAGAAATTCATTCCAAATAAAGTCTAAGTTATCAAATGTCATTCTTAGAAATTAATGCATGTTTGTGACTCTTAGTGATGGAAGGCTTCATTATTCTTAGGTACCAAGTTTATCTTAGGCAATAGTTAGGTGGATTTTGTATAGAGGTGGTGGTAACAGCAAAATAACAGTAGTCAAGAACTATCCCAAATAAAGCCATAGAGATATTTCTATTAGTATTAATAGTGTTTATAAAATGCTATTGCATAAACAAATTTTTACTCTATTTAAGATTTTGTTTAATCAAAGTATACCGTTATAATCATTTTTTTCTTCTTTGGTTAATATTTGTTATTCAAACATAAATTATTTTACATAAATAAGAAGGTTTTGATCTTTGACTGAGGACAATAAGTGTGGATCTGGTCTTTTTATTTTAATAATTAGTACTTGGGTCATGCTAGCAGTTGTAGAACAAAGTTAATAGTTTTGTTTTTTTTTATTATAATTAAAGAAATGAAAGTTAAATAATTTACTTTTTTACTCTTATATTTATTTTCTTTCAATCAAATTTCAAATTAACATTTAGTAGTGATAAATTTACTTGTAACTTCAACATATGTTCTTCTAATTTTAGTCAAAAAGCCAATTTGCTTTGGCTAAAAAATAGCCCAATTGACTTATTATCACCATTATAAGCATCCAAATACAAACTTTACTATATAATGCATGTTCTTAAGTTTTATTGGCATACAATTGAACTTACATCTTTAATGTTAAAGTAATAATAATAGTTGTTTTTGAAAATACATATTTAATCCTATAGGAATAAAATTACTTATTTGCTAAATGAGTATAATATATAATATGAGTTGTTGAATAATCTCTAAATTATACAGGAGGAAAAGTATATATACCAAAGGGAGAAATTGATGAAGTAAGATTTTTGATCAACCACCAGCATAGTCTTACCGAACAACTTGAACTTGTGGATACCTTGTGTCGACTAGGACTTGGTTATCATTTTGATGCAAAGATCAAGAATTTGTTGAATTCTATTAGTTCATCGATGAAAAATATGAACAATTTGATAGAGAATAACAAATTTCATCATTTTGCCTTGCTCTTTAGGCTTGTTAGAGAACATGGTGTCCATATGTTTTCCTTATTCCCCCCACACCCATATATTGAAATCTTTCCTACTTACCTTTAATTGACCTCGTGCCTTACTTTCAAGTAAAGAAATATTTGTGAAAAGTTTTTTGTTTAAAATAATAATAATAATCTTAATCTAATTAATATATTACCTATATATAATAATTATATTAAGATTATTATAGGAAAAATATAAGATTTTGAGTTAGTTTTAAATCTATCTTATTTAGATAATAATGATGATAATAATATTTAATATTTTGTAGTAATTTATTTTATCTATCGATTAGCTATCCTAATTTCTATATATTTAGATATATGACTTACAACTGGATGTTTTCTCAATATATGACATAAATACTAAAAAATAAAATTCTCCTTAGCTTCAAATACTACATCAATTCTATGACATATTAGTAATAAGTATGTCCGAAATGTTCTTCAAATTGACAGACTTGATGATTTGATCAGCTGCTTTAAAAAAGTGGAAGAAATTTTCAATCTTAGCAATCATAGATGTCAAAGGAATGCTTAACTTGTATGAGGCTTCCTTCCTTGCGATGGAATGAGAGGATGAATTGGATGACGCGGAAAATTTGCAATGAAGTATTTAAATACCATGATAGATCCTTACTAAGTCTACAACTTGTTGAACAAATAGAACATGCCTTGGAGCTACCCTTGCATTGGAGGATGTCAAGGTTACATAATAGATGGTTCATTGATGCATATGGGAGACAAAAGAACTTTAATCCCACATTACTTGAGTTTGCTAAACTTAATTTCAATATGATGCAGAGTATCTACAAGATAGAGCTTCAGGAATTGTCCAGGTAGTTTGTGTTTCTCATTTATATATGTGTGCAATATTCTTACAATTATTTTGAGAAATATTGATGTCTCTCCATTTGATCCTTAGGTGGTGGAGAAATCTCAATGTTGTTCGTGGTGAGCTTAAGTTTGCAAGAGATAGATTGGTGGAGAACTATTTATGGACCGTATGCTATACATTTCAGTCTGAACTCTCGAGAAGCAGAAAAGCAATGACTAAAAAAAAAAAAAGTCTCATAACAACAATTGATGATATTAATGATATCTATGGTACCTTGGAAGAATTAAAGCTATTTACAAATTCTATTGAAGAGTAAGGAAGTGCAATACATAGTTTGGTATGCATAAAGTAGTTTTAATTATCTATTATTATAAAAAAATTGATAAACAATAGTAACAAAATGACCACTAAATGTAATCAAATATATTTACTTAAATAGTCCTCCACTAACATATTGTAAAATAAACTCGGAACTCCCAGATGGAATATAACTGCAACATAACAACTTCCAGATTACATGAAGAAATGTTTAACAGTACTTTTTAATACAATGAATGATATTGCCTCCTCATTTTCAAAGGAAAAAGAGTTGGACATTCTTCCATGCCTAAAAGGAATGGTAATATAACAATTACTTCAATTAGCATGTATTTTAAGTTTTTAAGAATGTATTCAAGTTTCCTCTTCAGATTCCATTTTTTTAGACATAAAATTGTGTTATATAAGCTATAAATTAGTAACAAATATTTTAATTTGCTAAGATGATCTATTTAGGATAACATTTCTAACCAAAATAAGTTATGATTGTATTATAGTGGGCCGATTTATGCAAAGCATATTTCATTGAAGCAATGTGGTATCATAATGGATACACTCCTACATTAGACGAGTACTTGGACAATGCTTGGGTTACCATATCAGGAATTTGTACACTAATTAGAACATATTGCCTAAGTGATGATTTGACTTTCGAAGCTATTAAAACCTTGGAGTTCTATCCACCTATTGTTCGTTATTCAAGCATGCTTGCTCGACTTTATAATGATTTGGGAACATGCACAATAAGTGCAAGCATTTATTTTTTAATAAATTTATAGTATTGATGTTTTCTTTTCTTTTTTAATAAATTGTATATATATAATGGAATGCTACTCGTATTTTTATTATCGGAAGAGATCTAAAGAGAAGATGTTCCAAAATCAATTCAATGTTATGTGAAAGAGAAAAATGTTTCAGAAACAGCTGCTCAAGATTATATTAGATGTTTGATAAAAAATTATTGGAAGAAATTGAATAAAGAACACGGTATATATTCAAACTGTATGGAGTCTTTTAGAAAAGTTTTAGTTTATATACCAAAGGCAACACAATGTTTCTACCAATATGGAGATGGATATGAAGAGCCAGACCGTGAAACTAGGGAGCAAATCATTTGTATAATAATTAAGCCAATTTCACTTTAAAGGTGACACTTTAAAAATGGAGAGTTCTTTCAATAAATGTATGTTATGTGCAATTCAGGATATTGCTAACTATGTTATCGATCTTATTAAGTAATGCTTCCTTTTTCCCTTAGTTTTAAATCAACAATCGTACGTTAATATAAATTTTGTTAATTATGAGTATCGTGTATTGTAGATTTACATATGCATGTTGTTTAAAATAAGTACAATTTATTTTTTATGTATTGCACATTCAATAAATAAATAGATTCATTTGGTTAATCTTGGTAAGAGAATACATTCTTGAGTATACTTGAAGCTCAAAAAATAGAAAGGTAGATGACTGTCACCTCAAATAAAATTTAAGCCCAAATACCTATTTTATGGTAAATAAGGAACTCATTCCATATCACTGGGGTTCTGAAGTAATGAAGTTTCTCATGAGATTGTCGTTAACTTTATGTGTTCGTGGTTGAAGAAGCTCCAACCTTCGCAAATAAGTTTTTTTTTTTTTTTTTTTTGAAGATAAAAGAGGTTTTTACAATTTCATATGGCTTTTGGGGTTAGAAATTTGAGATGTGGAGATGAATTTCTTACCAAACAGAAACCTCAAGCCCGTCGCTAGCTTCAACCCGATCTCCCTATTCCGAATCCTTCCGAACCCAAGCAGCAAATCCACCTCCGACTCCAACAAGCTTAGCCGACCTCTCTTCTTCCCTCGGTCTCTCTCCGAATACCCTCTTCAAGGCGACTCCAGGCCGAAGTCCCACACACAACCGCATCTCCTACCTCCTTCCTCCACCAGACTCGATCTCCTCCTTCCACAACATCTGAGTTTCGGACGTCATAGCCTCTGTCCTATCCCGTCGCTACAACTCTACCTTCGACCACATCTTGTCATAGATCCATTCGACCGCTCCTCCTGTATCGGTCTCCCTTCCATCCGATCCCTTTGGTCCAGAGAAGAATAGAGAGAGAGAGAGAGAGAGAGAGAGAGAGAGAGAGAGAGAGAGAGAGAGAGAGCTTTCTTCCCCCGTACCTCCTCAACAAGCGACCGATCTCCAAGCCCTCTCCATTCCCGGCCTCTTCTCTACACCCGACGCTCTAGCCCGACCGACTCTACTCCTTCGAGGACGCCCCTTTCCGGTCAGTTCGGAAGTCACGACATTACGATCGAGAGCAAAGATACGAGCTCGATCTTAGGGGCTGCTTGGTGGAATCTATGATTTCAACGTAGGATTTCAAAAATCCTTCAAATTCGGATTTACGAAATCCTAAGAGGTTAAATCCTGAAAACTATTTGGTAACATTCATGACAAATTCAGTTAAATAATATGTGACTGTTTGGCTGTTCAATTCAGGATTTAAAGTGGTTAAAAGATTTAATATTCATTTCTTCAATAATTAAAGTAGAACATGCAAAGTTCAAATAAAATACAACAAAATTTCATTTGAAATACAACAATAACATAAAGTAAATTGCAAATAAATTAAAGTTCATTCCATCTTCAATGTTTTCAAAATTGCAGGTTATCCAGCTGAACGACTTCGCTAGCTTGTTACCTGCAAATGGAGTTGTTTGTTAGAAGTTTAAATTATGAATATTCTAAAGAATTTAAGCTTAATATCAGAGAGACTTACCCGGGCATCCAACATATTTGTTTCAATTAAATGTCTTAAACCATCACCCAGTACTCTTTCTCCAACACCTGCATACAAATTCAGGTCTTCATCAATAGCTTGAACCTCCCCCAAGTCACTGTCATGATGCATTTCAGTTTGTGACATGTTGAAGTAAATATCATGGCTGTGATAATGCTCGATAAAATTATGTAAGATTGCACATGCAAGAATAATATCAGCCTGAACCGCAAGTGGAAATTGACACATGTGAGTCAAAACTTGGAACCTTTCTTTCCATATGTCGAATGTCCTCTTAACTACATTTCGTAGTAGGGCATGACGATGATTATATAGCTCTTGTGCAACAGAGTACCTTCAAGAAGCATCTGCATGGTATTCAGCCAAGTGATACTGATACCCTCTGAATAATGTAATTAGTTTATCTGTGTTTGCGTACCCAGAATCAACCAGAAAATATTTACCAGCTGAAATTTTAAAATCACCTTCCTCGATTGTCCATCGTAAAACTCTCATATCAGCAGCTGATCCTTCCCAATCGGAACCCACATAGACGAATTGCCTATCAAATGACATTGCAGCAATGACATTCTGAGAAGTGAACCTCTTCCTGTTACGATACTGATTTTACAAGTTTTTGTTAACAACAGCAGAAATGTGAGTCCCATCAATAGCTCCAACAGCATTCTCGAAGAATGGATAAAAATTTTGATTCATAAGGGTGGCATTCTGCTTCCGCACTTGGCATCGTTATGAATTCAGTAGCTAAAGAAACTATGGCACGCATGACCAAATTAAAATTCCGACTAACTGTTTCAAGAGAATGCTGAAAGAACTTGCACAACTGTCTATAACTATGTGCATGTGCTATACCACGCAGAAAAATTGTCAATTGCTCTTGAACTAAAATGTTTTTTGTATGACTAAGTAGAGAACGACTCTCTAGCAACTCCCTTAGTTGATGAAACACGTCTGCTAAAAGTTTGAAAGAGTTGTAAGCATGTAATAGATGACAAAAAAGCAAGTCAATTACATATTATTTGCCTGTGTAACATCTCATGAACATAGGTCGTGGTATGTTGGTCTCTTCGTCGGACGAGCTACTGTCACTTAAAAGAGTTGGTGTAATATTGCGAATTTCATTGCTCAACTGTACGTGGTCAACTATTAGTTCGCATAGCTCGTCAGGAAAAACTCCACATAGGAAATTAGACATGTTGTGCTACAAAAATTTGAAAGTTTTTTGTAATAAATCAGGACTAATCAAGATAAATCATTCATACGGAAAAGAAATAGCAAATTGAATGAATAATAATAATAATAATAATGTAAGCAAATAGCAGAAAACCATGATCAGGTGTGTACTATAGAAAAGACATGAGAAAACATAAATGCAATCTAGATGGTTGCTAGCACCGGAACAAGTATTAATCACTATCTAAATTGATTTAAGCCAACTATTCTTCAAACATAATCCATCAAATGCCAACATAAGGTAAACCAATATAAGCCTGCAACTGTATGCACGGTCAAAGCAGATTTCATCAAGTAGACCTTAAACTATATATGCACGGTCATAAACTTTCATAGTACATGTACATTCATCAAAGCAGATTTCATAAATCAAATGGAAAAAACAAGTACACAGTAGCACATACAATGATCCTTCTTAAACAGCAATACATCATATTAGAAGAAAAATATCTTAGACCAAAAGCAAATTTCTCAATCTAGCAAAACAAGTACACATATTCTTCTACTTAGAAGAAGAAATATATCAAAAGCAATTTCATAAATCTAGCTAAACAACAAGTACGTGAAGGCTAAAACTGAAATACAACATCCTGAAGTGAAACCCAAATGTATGGCATCACTTTGGTAACCAAGCTGAGCATCCCAAAAATTTTGGGTGGTTATAAAGAATGTATTCAATCCACCCACGGAGTAATGGTCCATCCCAAGTCATAAATGCAATCTTGTGGTCGTTACATTCTATCAATGCTTCATGAACTACTATGATAGCTTCCATGGAAATGTTCTCTATACTACCAAGTTTTGCAAGACATCGCGATGTTGTCGTACGGACATATTTTATCAATCTTCTTAATTATCTGATCAGTCTTAACACAATGTTTTTCTAGTAAACTGGTTAACTTTTTCTTTCTCAGCACTTCTCCTAGGGCGCCTACTTTTGTGAATATCATCATCACTTGAATGCTTGCTATGACTCATTGGAATAGTTTGGGGTTCTTCTATGTTTTCTCCCTCAAGATTTTGGTTGGTTTGTAAATCTGCTGGTACGAAACTAATTCCGTTATCAGACAAGAAGGCATCCTCCTCCACATCTCCTCCTGTTACCACTTCTTCTATTGATTTATTTTTTTGTCGGGATGACCTTGCTAATGTCCCCACAGCAATATTATCTCCACATATTTTCAAAAATTTTGTATTAGTGGAATGGATTACGATGATACTTTGCCAGCTTTGGATTCTCCTAGTGAAAATAATAGTAAAATATAAAATGACATGAATTTGATTTGTTAAAAATGGATTATGAAATTATATTAAACAAATATAACTGGATTATCTCATCCCATATTTCATCAATGGCTATTGGCAAATGAAGATTTTCATCCCAACCCCATCCACTTTGATTAGGTAGTTGGAAAACAGCACGAAAATCGGCTTTCATATTTTTGAACATAATATGTGCGTTGTTTTCAGTGTAGTTTCCATCAACTCGATGATTTAGTATACCGACCAAATCCTTCCACATGTCCCTCCGCAGTATGCCATCATTAATATTACCACACAAATATTGCTCGAACAACAACTCTCCGAAGACTTCATTATGCTGATATGGCCATTTAGGTGTCCTCAAAATATTTTTATTAGTATTCCCCAACTTCACATCTAAGTCATCCATAATGTCCACTTGAGTATTGGCCGATGACAGTTGAGCCACTTTGCCTTTCAAAAAACGTTTCATTTCTGTTGTATAAATTTCAAATAATACATTTTAATAGTATCCATAGAGACTATTTAACAACTATTTCTAATGAGCATGATTACCATTTGGGAAGTGAATTTTACTATTTTTGTTCCGAGTGGAAGCTAGGTAATTCATGTTTGAGGATTCGTTGTCAATCAACTCAATTTATGTAGTGCAAAACTAATATGATCATGAAGTAAAGATGACTGTTTATAATTTGTTTCTGGGTAAGTTCCACTACTATCCACATCTTCTTCAAGTGTCATGTTACTAACACAATGTCGTACTATCATACCACTCTAGTAAATGAAATTTCACAACACAAACAATATAGGCCTGTGCGAACAGCTGTCGATAATCATGAAACAGGGAAAAACTGACAACATGCAAATAGGGGGAAATTTCGGACAAATATTAGCCTAAACCGTTGATATGCTACCAAAAATATAGATATGAGATTAAGGAATCATACGTACTACCGATTCACGCCGCTCGTTTCCTCTAGGGTGACCGGTTGTGCTGGATGTGCGAATGCAAGCAACCGAACAGTTGGCTTATAATAGCGAGAGGTAGAGACGAGGGAGTATGGCCTGAGTATGGGCGACCATGGTGTTTGAGCTGTTCTAAAGAGGAGTGAGTGAAGAGATAAGAAAACAGCTAGAATCGTTCGAGCTTTGTTCTGTCTTCTTCCTCTCCAATGAATAACCAGTTAAATCTGCTTCCTCTCCCGCAAATAACCAGTTAAATCTGCTAAATTGGTGGATTTGCAAAATCCTGGATTTACAGCAAGAAGTGCTCTTTTTCCGTCAACCGCGAATTCCATTTTCCATGAGATTTGGATTCGCATTTTAGGCCGTTTGACTGGATTTCGCCCAAATTAGGCCCTAAATCCGGCTAAATCCGCATACCAAAGAGCCCCTTAGTGAAGGTAACTTTCTCCCTTCCTGGTCGATACTTTAGCCAAACCCTGTTAAAACCGTTGAACTCCAAAGAGGGGAACAGACGGATTTAACTCTCTATGAGGTCCTGTACAATTTTTTTAATTAAAATTAATTATCTTTAAATATAATTAATTATTATTATTAATCAATTATATTTAATTAAAATTAATTATAATTAAATATTCTAATCATATTTACTTATTATTAATAAAGATTAGTTTTAAATTAAAATAAATTATAATTAATTTTTTATTATAATTATGGTTAATTATATTATTAATGATTAATTATAATTATTTAAAATTAATTATGATTAATTGTTTTAATTTAAATCAGTCATTATTATTTATAATTAATTATGATTTAATTATTTTTAAATTATAATTAATTATTCATAATTATAATTAAAAAGAAGAAAGAAAATGCATGCTCCTCCCTTGTTCTATCCGCGTGCCGACAACCCCGCGAAGGTATGAATTTTTTGAAACTTAGATTCTCGTTCTCGAAGTTCATGATGCACCAGAAAATCACTCATACTTGTATTTATTGCGCGTGGTGGGATGAGACCCCGGTGCAACGCCTACGATTGGTGGGTGATTACCTAAATCCACATTTCAGAGTTCACAGCGCATCAGAAAATTGCCCATAAATGCTTTTATTGTGCGCGGTGGGATGGGACCCCGGTGCGATGCCTACGACGAGGCAATGTTACTTATAAGTACTCTCGAGCGGGGGAAAACAAACTGTCTTTTTAAACATGTACCCTCGAATACCCCATACACGCCTTTATTGTGCATGGTGGGAATGAAGACCATGGTCGTGATGTCTAAGGACACCTATCATACACACCATTATTGCGCATGGTGGGATGCCCAATTTCTCGTACTTTCCCCTAAACGGTGGAAACGGCTGGAGGCTGCCAAAATTTTGGGTGAATAAGGAATCGCACTCGGACTTGAATGAACATTCGCAGGGGACTTGTGAACTTGATGCAATTGACCTAAATAAATTCAAATTTAAATGAATCTGAACTTGAATGAATCACAAAGACTTGAACTCAAAATTGAACCAAATACCAATAAACCTGAATCCAAGTTGAATTTGAATTGTACATTAAGTGGACATAACTTCATACTTGAAAATGAACTTAAACTTGAAATATGCACTTGTGGTCATTGAACTCGAACTGTACTACATCAAGTGGAACTTGAACAAGACTTTGGACACAAGGAACTTGGACTCAAACTTGAACTTGAATTTGAACGTAACATACAAGTTGACCATATGAAACTATACTCAAAACTTTAATCAAGCGAACAAAACTTGGACTTGAACTCAACAAGATTATTTAGGATTTGAACTTGCAATCATTTGACTCAAATCGAGTGAACTCAATGTGACTACAGGGAACATAGAACTTGAACCTGATGCAGGAACTTGAAGGACTTGAATGAATATAAAGGATTTATGTAAGACTTGAGTTGGACTCAAGTTGAACTAAACTTGAACTAGACTCAAATCTAGACTTGGATATTGGATCTAAACAAAATGCAGAATGATGTGGAATTTGAATGATCAATAAAGGACTAAATTTTGAATCATAAAATGATTGATCAAACATAAAAATGCAAGTGCTAATTAAAATTCCAAATTATTTGATTGAAAACTAACAATCATAAGTGGCTTAAATTTTGAGTTTGAGTGATAAGGAGCAAGATCCATGAGTTGAATCACGAAGTGTTGGACCTCACAAGCAAACGTAAAATGATATCAACATTCTCAAAATACATGTAATGATTCATTCATGAATAATGCAGTACATTCATGAACAAGATTTGGAAATCTAACCATCTCTTTATAATGGGCATGATGAACATGGAAGCTTGCAATGATTGTCTATACCACCTATGATAATACCATGATAAGCATCTATTCTTATCCACTACGAGCATAAAGGAAGTAATCATTATGGTATTTTAGAGCCAACACTGAGCAACACTCAAGTGACTAAAGCATTTCTCTATGAACATAAAGACCAGTGCAATGAATAGCACTCTATATAATCGTGCAGGAAGATACGATAATCCTAGCAAATAATGAGATTTCTTGCCAACGCACTCAGTCCAGCATATAGTGAACTCAAACATCCATAAGCAAGTATAGAAGATTCATCATGCATATGAAGATTGACTTGAGAGTTAAAGAAAGGAAGGTATAGACTTTCGATGCATGCAACACTTTCATCTACAAGCGAGATCAGCAAAATTGCAACAATTGTCATGCAAACAAACAAATGAAAATCAAAAGGATGAAAATTGGAGGGGTATGTATAGTTGATTGCAAGCAAAGATCAGCGATACAAATCCACCATATTGACCACAAGCAAATATAGAAGAGTTCTTACTCATGTAATATTCCATATATGGGTGATGACGATTAATGTGCAATGGAGGCTAAATCATCTATACAATCGATAACCACTCAGCATTAGTCAAATATATCAACCTTCTACAAGCAAGGATAGAGGATCTGCAATACATACAAGTTCCCTACGAATACAAATGCACGCACCATATGCCATCTATGGGTAGATACAAAAAAAAACTTCAGTAAATGAAGTATCTTTTAGTCAATTCCAATGTGTGAACAAATACATCTACTTGCATAAATGCAGAGGTAGTGGATGTGTTGTAACGACCAGGATCACAACAAATGCAAGCACCTATGGGTCAAAGTAGGAGATTCGTTAGTGCATTATGACCCACTTGCATAAAGTAATAAGTAGTGTATGACAGTCTACATGTATAAAGCAGTAAATAACTCAATCCAGAAATTGCTACGCTATGTCACAGAATCCGCAACATCTATGCAAGCAGACAATATGCATTTACAAATATTTTCAAAATACCCCCGCACCTGCACTGTGATTTGTATACACACAGGTACATGTAAGGGGTAAATATAACTAAACACCCGCATGGGGCCCCGGCGAGCAAATTATGGGTATACACGTAACGTCTAGGGATATTGGTAGGTTAAATGATGAATCTAAGTTCGAACCTGATCCTTCTCGACATGGTTTGAACTATTAAATAAATATGCGGTTACGAGGTCAACCGAGATATTTATTTAATGCATTCATATTAGGCCTTCAACGCTTTTTATAAGAAATATTCATCGAAAAAATCATTCACCTGTATGGGCCCCGACAAGCTTGTTATTGGTACACATGTGACGTCTAGGGATGCTGTGCGGGTCAGTAAGTGAATTTAAGTTCGAACTCGATCATTCTATACGGATCAATAGGAGTCGACAGGGTTCGAATCATCAAACAAATACATTCATATTAAGCCTTCAAGGCCTATAACAATGAGAATTCACTAACAAAGGTATAAAGCATACGAAACCTGATTCTCTATCGACAGCTCGACAAAGCCGACAGGTTTATCTACAAAATGTAAATATTTTTAAATAAAAATGACAACAAACACCTCGATGATGGTCATGGTGAATGTTTATCTCAATCGGAGGAGTTCATAAACACTTTTAAATGTCTTCCAAGCTCCACCCAAATACTTATAAAAATTTAAAAAAATACAAAAAATCCTAAAATTTGAATATTTAAATTTGAAATAACCATCAAAACACTTAAAACAAAATCCATTCACCCTCCGCAATAGTTTGCCGAGGTGGACAAAATTAAAATTTACTTAAGCTCGCATTGAGCTAATGCTTAGTCGAAAATATCACTATGATCCATTCTCAAATAATCTCCTGCTAGTAAGGACGTGATACGTATTTTCTAACCGACGATTTTGCTTTCAAATGGCACCGCAGGATAAATGGTTATAACCCGGGGCTCTCTGAACTAAATGGTTTTGCTGCCAAATGGCACCATGAAATAATTGTTATGGCCAGAGCCAATACGTTCCTTAATGATATCAAATACTTGAGATATGAATCAATAGGATATAATCAATAGGGCACAAAGCCCTCTATTAGCTAAGGTGGATTCAAATTTATCCCCTTAGACAAACATTTATCCCAGATTTATAAGGTCCCCTTGGACGAAGCAACCCATGGCTGCCGACAAAGATCCTTTTGTCGGGTTGGGTCAACTATCTCCTCTGACTAAGTAGACCAGGGACCACGATGACCCGGCACAACGCAACCATGGGATCTTGTTCGAGTCCATCATTCATTCCCCCACTATCTGCTTTAAGTGTAAGATGGTGAAATCCCCAATTTTAAATATCAACCATTTCTAATTCTCAAACCCATACTGCTACTATATGACAGATATCATGTATCTCCACATATCTGATTGATGACTAGCCTTAATCCAAAGTTCTCTCTCATTATCAAGATGGGTAATTAACTATAGGGGCATGCGCCTATAGGAAATCAGAACTCAGATCATAAAGTCCTCGCAAAATGAGGGAGAAATCTCTAGGTAGTGTCTTATCTATAAAACGATCTGCCTTCAAAATATTTACCCCGGAACTTAATCCATTAAAACTCCCCCAAAGAAAAATCAAAGCGGGCGGAAGCTGGGGCCGAATTTTCGGAGCCCACATTGAAGTACATAAATGATGAAAGTTTCTAAAAATTCCCCAAATTATGGTTGATTCTATGCTTAAGAATGAATCCCAAAATTTTTGAAATTTCCATAACATATGGTATTATCTTAATCTTAAATTATAATGATAGATTAAGATTTTGTTTATTATAATAATAGATTAAGATTTTGTTTGGGATGGCTTTCTTTTTTCTGAAGCATCTTTGTAAAACGTTGTTTCAGAAAGTAATAAGAAAGTCATTCCAAACAAAGTCCAAGTTATCAAATGTCATTCTTAGAAATTAATGCATGTTTGTGACTCTTAGTGTTGGAAGGCTTCATTATTCCTAGGTACCAAGTTTATCTAAATTTTCGGACATGTATTATCTGTAGATGGTATGATTATTTTATAAAAATTAGAGTTATTCCATGGCTTCTATGATATAAATATTAATATGAATTTCTGGTATTTGAGTTTTCTGCTTCAAATCAACAATACCTTGTTATTTGACATTTAGTTCATCGTGTTCTTTATGATTCTTGCAATTTTTAGGTAGATTTTGTATAGAGGTGGTGGTAACTCATCAGGTAACTGATCATTGTAACACAAAGAAGAAAAGCAGGAAAAGAATGAATGCTGACAAGTGTTACATGAGGGAAGAGATCAGAGGATATGGAGAAGAAGAGGAACTGAGAAGAGTCATATGAAAGAATTGAATCCATTATGCATCAAAATAAACTTTTATTCAATAACCAATGAGTTATTTACATGATTGAAACCGTTCTTTAGAATTATAGAAAAATATGATTGAAAATCACTTTTACAACCAATTAGCAGAAATATGGCAATCATCGCCTGTCACAATGTTACCAGAGCCAGAAAGTTGTAGAAAGCAGAAGATTTCATGGATTTGTTGCCTCAGAAGTTTAGGATCAGTGGAATTTTTCAGCCTGTAGCAGTCGTAGGAGGTAGAGAACCCGTGGATCAAATGCTATAGAAGAATCAAAGAGAACAAAGGAGATGTTGATCAGATAGGAGCTGAGACAAAGAATCAGCCAAAAAAAAAATGAAAGCTTCTTACAGCAGTATAAGCAACCAAAGAAAAGATTGTCGCAATCATACAGATCAAAATGCGTTACACAATTCAAAACCTTTTTGCCCTATGATGTTTGTTTCAATATGATATAACATATTTTTGGATAATTTTTCTTAAATGCATTACTTGATCAATGGATGTTTTGACAGCAATAGTTATGTTTTTGCCTTTTCTTTTAGTATTTCATTGTACAATGGCCATAGAGTTGTTTATTCAAACTTGTCCCTTGTGCTTATCTTGGTTTTAAAGTCTCTATTCCTATAAACTCTCTCTTGTAATAAGTGATACAAACTTCGGAAAATTGATATCTGTTGACATTCATTTTGTTATTATTGTCTTGTTTATTTGACTTGAGCGATTTTAAGTTCCATTTCATTACTTGCTGCTTCCATTCAAGAGTAAATGCAGGTAATCTCTCCTAGCAAGTGTGCTTACTCATTTCTTGTCTCAGCTGAAAATAAAAAAAAAACATTGCTAGAGAGTTGGTTGTCCTGCAATTAGAACATTTTTTCTCCTTCATCTAGTTGGTTGAAGTTAGAAATCTTAATGAATTGGATGTACTTAAACATCAATTGATTTCAAATTTCATAAAATTTTTTAAAACTCTCTCAACAAGGATGATTTCATTTCCTCACTGAAAATGAGTGAAAATTATGCCATAATCTGCATCCTTTCGGTATTCAACGGTTCTTATTCAAAGACTAAAATGTAAGTATTACCTTAAATTCTTTGCTTCCTGGTTGCATTTTGTAAGTGGGTTTCTCCGACTATGATGTTGTATAATGTGCTTATTCAATACTATGTCCTGTCCAGGATATTATGTTGGATTGTGATCATATGCCAAATTTTAGGAAGAGAGACATAAATAATAGAAAGTTCAAGAAATAACAATCTGTCAACCTTCTTGGTTATTTTTTGTGTTTTTAATTCCAATTCATAAGCATTCTCTTTGTAACTAATATCTTATTATAAAGTAATTACCATCTACTTATCTAATCTTTTGTTACCTATTCATTCTGGAGTGTTTTAATTTATATTTTACTTGAAGTTTTTAAAGTATCCTATCTGATGGTTTTACTTATTGCTGAGCACCACCCTCAAGGTAAATGTCCTATCTGTTGGTTCTGCTAGCTCTTATTGCTGAACATGAAAGCCTAATGGTAGTGAATTCCAATTTCCTTAATTAAACTTCTGGTAATATGAAATATAAAGGCCAAAAGGCCTTGCAAGTTGTTAAGGGAAATTAGTGTATTTGGGCCAACTTGGCTTAATTCCCTTGGGTTCAATTGCATAACATAGTCAATGGTTTGGCTGGGGTCGAGTGGTTCATGAGTTTGCAACTCCTATGAGGTTTGGTTGGTTGCTATCAAAAGTGAGCAAAGTTTGAGTGCGTGTGGATAATGACGCCATGAGATTGAGTGTGTTCTTGGTTCATGATACTTGAAAAACTTTTATTTCAGTTAAAGTGATACCATATAGGGTGATCTTTCAAGTGAGTTTGAAGTGTTTTGAGAGTTTTTTGAAATAACTATAACCACTGGCCAGCCATCTCCGCCACTATTACTATCAACGACCATTGTCGCCATCATCGCTTCGCTAGCCACCGTCACTACCCCACCAGTGACTACCAGCACCGAATTAATCAATTTATTTGATACTAAATAATATTAAAAAAGTATGTATTTTTAAGATATCAAAAATATTTTATTTTAAATTAAAATATAAATAAAGAAAATTAAAAATGATCCCAAATGGGCTAGGCATCCCATTTGGAAGGGCTAGGCATTCCACAGTCAATAGCAAACAGAAAGAAGAAACAGGGGAGGGGACCTGCCAAGAGGACTTTTTTAGGTTTATGCAAGTGGGAGGTTTCTTCAAGAAAAAAAAAACTTCTACTAGTTTTACTTCCATCAAAAATAGAAATTTTACTAAATGGAAGTTCTTGTTTGGGGAAAATTATTCTGTGCGTCATCCGAACGTGTTCGGAGGCAAATCTGGGCATACCACATCATCGGGGCCCAGTTCATCCAGTGACGTGGTGAGTTCGGATTCATCTCCAAATACATTCGGATTCCGCACAGAATAATCTCTCCCTGTTTGGGCTCATGAAACAAACAAATAGGAACGTCTTTTTCTCTACATCCAACCCTCATCTTTATAGTATGGCTACACTCCCTATTAGTCATTCAAATATATAAAATAATATCTCTATTCTTATCTATAACTTTATATAAATTATTTTATTAAGCTTAATGAAATGTTTATTTTATGTGCAATAATAGATATAAATGGATCTCATCAAGCCACATAAACTTATTTGTGCTATATTTACCCTCAATGTTTTTTTTTTTTTTCCTTCTTCTTCTAGTTTTTGTTTCCTTTTTGCTCAAAGTATCATCACCATCCTAGCATATTGATGGTAATAATTATAGATGACTAGCTGATTTGTGATTATTTTTTAATGTTTATTTAATATATTGTTGTCCATTGATCATCATCGTCATCATTTACTATTTACTTCTATATCTGATTTTAATTCTCTCTCTCGTACTCTCTCTCTATATATATACATACACACGTGCGCCCACACACTTATATATGATTTATAATTTTCTTTGTATATGTATCTTCTACTTGATTATTCATATTCAAATAACCTAATTTTATTATAGTCTTAGCTTAGTGGTTCATATCTCTACTTCTATCATTGATGTCATAGGCTCAAGTCCCTACTCCTCCACTCAACTGTTATTTCTTGGAAAGAAAATCTAAGAGTATTGTCCATTTTCTCTAAGATTTATATCTTTTCATGTCTCTCTATGTAGTAGGGCCTCCTACTATGCTTTCTAAAAGAAACAAAAAAATATCATAGTATGCTGGAAGCTAACTTCTTTCGACAGCTCTTGCTCTTGACTGATGTTGACGATAGGGCACTGGGAATCTTATTTCAATCTTTAAGTAGCTTTTCCAACATATAAAAATATCTGGGAGCACCCACTAGAAATCTTACGCTGGTTTCCAACTTCAGACATATATATTTTTTTTTAATATAGATCTTTACTATTGCTGATTGCATTTTTTTTTTCCAAACAGATCAGAGCAGAATACCATTTCTTTCAAGTGGTATTACAGAAGCCATATGTTGATGTATGCATCTCACCTTCCTCACACACTCACATGGAAAAGGACTAATGCATACCTCACCATGAGGCCTTCTAGATATTAATATGCACTTGAAAGTAAATGTAGTGGTTGGGCTGTGGCAAATGGATGGATGTTGACAATTTTGGTGCTTATTGGTTCTTCAAAGGGCTTTGCTTTCATGTTCTTTTGCAAACAAAGACCTCTGAAGTTTTATGCAAATAAAAATTTTCCGCATGTTCTATGTTATTAGCTGGAGGATTGAAAAATTTCCTCATGTCCTCGTTAGGGGTGCAACCGAGTCAAGCCGGCTCGCGAGCTCGACTCTGTAATAGGCTCGACGAATCGAGCTAGAACGTCATTTCGAGCTCAACAGCTTATTGAGCTCGAAAAGACATCCGCTCGACTTGTCAGCTTGTCGAACGGCTCGCTGTGGCGACTAGGCGAGAAAGCGGAGATCTCAATCGAGCGGGCTACCACGACGATTCAAAGGTCAGGCGGGGAAACCAAATCGATGGGGCGGGAAAGCGGATGTTGGTATTATATCATTATAGTATTGAGCTCGGGACAGTGGATCGTTACAAATTGACAGGCGGGAAAACCGAATCTCGGTGGCGGATCCTCGGGATGACGCCGAGCGAGCTCGGTATTTGGCATGCGACGACAAGTGGACGAGTCGACGACAGACACGACGACAAGCAGACTTGACGACGACGGACCTGGGGACGACAGCAGATGCGACGACAACCAGACGAGACGACGAGACTACCCGGGAGTCGGGACGGACTCGAAAGCGGAGCTCGGGACTAAGCTCGACATGAGACGAGTTGGGCTCGAGCTCGGATTTTGAGCTTGACCCAAGTTTGTGCTCGAGTTCGGTATTTGGCATGGGAGCTCAACTTGAACACACCCAGGCTCGAGCTCGACTCGACTCGTTTGCACCCCTAGTCCTCATGTTATGTTCTTTCCATTGCAGTCTTTGTTTGTAATCAGTATGGAGAAGTTTGTTCTAATGATTTTCTGTAGCAAATGATCGTTGTTACTGTTCTAATGGAGGTCTGTTTTTGCTTTTTGTTATAATCTTTTGTTGGAACTTGCTCCACTTGTGTGCCTATCGTGTTAATGTTTTGAACTTGTAGTTCTTAGCTTTGGCAAGACTGAGAATTTTGTGATGTTGTATGGGGAAAGCTTTTTGACTAATTTCATGTCATTTGTGCTCTATGGTCAAAAAGTCTTAATAATGTTAAGGGAATTTGCATAAAACTTCTTTAAAAAAAAAGGCAATAATGCACCCAATTATGTTGAGAATATTATCTAAAAGAGACAACAAAAAAGTTGAGAGAAAAAAAAATTATAGAGTAAGAAATTTATGATTTTAGTAAAATAGATTTGAGTTTAAAAATTACATAAGTAGAGCTCATCCCTCGACCCCCTATTTATAAATTAGAGTTTGGGTAGGAGCATTACAAAATTGGCCATATTCGTATTTATATAAAAAATGATTTTAAAATATAATAGATGTGCAGCACAGTCAGAGGGCCCAATTTGCTGAAGTCATTAGTTTGGGATAGTTGAGAAACAAATCAATAGCAAAAAGTTGTCACTCCTTTAGTAGTGATCGGGTAGAAATTTATAGATAGATAGTTGTTGATCAGGTCAATTAATGAACTTTACTCACGTATTAGGATAAATGTTTGGGATTACGGGGTGTTATTTTTATAGGCTGACGAGTATGAAACTAAGTAGATTGAGTTAACTTGGCTTAAACCAGCATGGTTTATCCTGAAAATAATTACCTTAGCTTGATTGGATTTTTTGAATTTTTAGATGTACAATCATGGCTAAATTTAAACATGGTGTGTAAACTCTCCATAAATCTTTACATGGAAAAAGATGTGCAAGAAAGAAAATAAAATAAAAAAGTCTGAGAGCAAGGTTGTTTTTCATCACATAAATTTATTTTAGGAGAAAAGAGGAAGAAGATTAAAAAGGTTAAGGTTTTAAGGGAAATAAGGTAAGAATGTGTGTGTGTGTATATATATAAGGTATGAAGTAAATTTCTCGCAAGAAAATTGTTTTTTTTTTTTTTTTTTTTTTTTTTTTTGAATGATGAAAAGTATGTTGTTGGAGTATTTCAAGAAGTTTAAAAATTAAAAAAAAAAACATTTTTTGGGTTTTAGATAACAATATTTTGATTTAATCAAATAAATATTAAGTGATTAGTTTATAAATTTAAGATTTTTAGATTCAACCTAATTTTGAAAAGAACCATTCTAATATGTGATTAAAACTAATTGGGAGAAGATACGAAGAGACTAAGGTTTCGTTTGGGACGTCTTTTTTACTATTTTCTAAAACAGCTTTTTAGTACAAATTTTTCTTTTAACTATTTTTTGTACTAAAAATTTGATTTATAAAACAGATAAAACTATCCAAACTAAAGCCTAAAAGGAGCATACTTGATATTTAAGTTTAAAAAACATAAAGTCTAAAGTTAGCTCCAATGATAATATTATGTATATATTAATATTACATTGTATTTAAAACTCGTGTTTCTTGTCAAGCGAGACATTTATGAATTAAAGATAATTTGAGCAAGCGTAGGAAGGATGAGGAGCTAGCTTAAGGAGAAGATTCAAGGGCTTCGCTTTAGTATTAGTAGACAACTCTTACCTTTTATGTATAATACAAATCTTTTCTTTTTTTACATGTTACTATTGTATTTAATATTTTGACATGCATACTAAAATCGCATATCATGTTGATGTGTATAGTATGACTGATATTTTGACAATTTATGTTATAATATGGATTTCTATGATATTCTTTCAAAATAATATAAGATGAAATGTAACATGCTAAAATGATATAAACTATATTGAAATAACATACATATATGCTATATGTATGTAGATTAAAACAATTCATTGCTCAGAGGGTACAAATCATGATTAAAGATAGCCAATATAACATTATAAATCAAATAAATATGAGTAGTGAATGATTTATGCTTAATAAATGAAGATAGAAATTTTCAATTGTAATAACTCTACATATATATATTGTGAGATAGTGCCCACTTTGCTTCAGCTTGAACTATATTAAGTTGAAACTCAAAACTTATCTTTTTTGGTATTTCTACATTGTGAGATATTATTTGTTTTTGTTTAACTTAACCTCTATTAAATTCAAACGCACAATTTCTTTACTTTTTTATACAATCTTCAAAGAGGAAGCCCATGCCAAAAATTGTCCACAATGAATATGCCTAATGTTAGAGTTCATGAACAAAACTTCAACTAGCATACATTATATATTTTGGTACTTCAACTCCAAACACAGTCACGCGAGGCGAAGTGGTCAAGTCGAACCAAGCTTGCCAATGATGCGGGGTTGTGCGCAAGTTACAGAGTCCAGATGTTGGGTGATTGGCGGGTCAACACTAGTTGATTTCAGATTTCTAGGTCAACTTCAGCCCGACCCAATTTTGTAAACGGGTGGGAATCTCGAACCCGACTCGTATGGAAAACACGTTGACGCGAACCCAGAATTTTCTGGGTCAGATCCAGGTCAGGTCAAATTTTGACACCCATGTTAGAATATTGAGAAATCCTAATATATATGTCAATATATTAAAATTTTAATCATTAATTTAAAAAATAAAATAATTCATTTTCTACATTTACAAGAAATTAAAATCATCCTCAAGGAATAAAAATCAAACAATACGAAGGTTTATAAATAATTTATCTTATGTAAAATGTTATATTGTATATGGAAACAACCATTTTTTAGTAGTGGACTAGGAATTCATTTTATTTTCTTTCTTCCTAATCTTGGACAACAGTGTTTCTTTCAACTAAATATCCTATTTCAGCAACTACAAATCAGTAAATTAAATATATGATGAAATTATTAGCTTCATCCATTTCAGATATAATTTTATAATGTTATATGTCGCATTAGTCAGTAGTTTGAAACTTCATCATTCTTAATGAATAATAATTTAGCAGGGAATATTTTCAAATAAATTGTCTTTCTAGACTAAAGCAAATACACTCCCATCATGCTAAATTATTCAGCCAACACATATAGTAGATTTACTTGTTCAAGCCACAAATATTTGAATTAAGTGCACATCCTTGCTTGAGCAAATAGCCAAAGTGGGGCCTTAAATGAGAATGAATTATTCTGTGTGGACGTCAAACGTCATTCAGAGCCCAATGAAAATGCGCCACGTCACTCCCTACTCGGTATTGCTCGGTACCAAACTCGGTACTGCTTGGTACTGGATGACGTGGCTGCACCTGATTCGCCTCTGGACGGTACGCTGTGTCCAGTGTCCACACATAAGAATCTCTCCTGCATGAGAAGCCAAGATGGCATTCCACATCCTGACCCTCCATATTTCCACGTGGCAGCAAGTTAATGGCTTGATGGTCTTGGAGTAGATGAGGTGGGCCCATGCATGGAGTGCCAAAGGGACCCATTTCATGTAGCAGCTGCATAGCTGCCTCTAAATTAAAGAATATGATAAAGCTGAAGAAAGCGACAGGTTTTGGAGGAGAGGTCAGATATGATTAAATGGCACTTCGTAGAGGAAATGGTTGTGATGATGATGATGATGATGATGAAGGACAAGGGGTATGAAAGCATCCAACCATTCATTAAGTAAGTATAGGTCATAAGAATACTAAAGTGAGAAGGAAAGGAGAGTGTGATGGGCGGAAGTGGGGCCCTTTCTTTGAATTCAATATAGGGTAAGAAATCATGGAAATTATGTGAGGGATATTTCATTGCCATCAAGTATTTGAGGAAAAGTGAAACATCAACATTTCTTTGGTTGAAATGCAATCTATGCTCATGAAAGTAAAAAATATTATTAATGGAGGGTATATATATATATATATATATATATTAATTAGGTTTTGGAGAGTGAAATATTAGAAACTTAGGATCTATTATGGATGATTATAATTTTTATAAATGTGTTATTGGGAAAATAGCTTTTTTAAAAGCTACTTTAAAAAATAGCTTTGTAGCATAAAAAATTGTTGAATACAGTAAAAAAAATAATAACCAAATAGAATAATGATAACGGTCTATAAAATAAAATAATAAAAAAGTTGCTCCAAAGAGGCATTTAAATCAAACTTAATATATTAGTGAGAGAATATTTATTTTTTATTCAGGAGTTTAAGTTAATATATTAGATATGTAAAGAATTTATTGGATATTGAGAGTCATTCTCATCATTTATTAATTACTTTTTATAAAACATGTGTATTGTAATTACAATAGCAAATATTTAGACTAAGAGCTCAATAATTAAGCAAGTTGACCTTGTATTTTTATAGATGATATGAAGTTTATTGGGAACTGCAAATTACATGCATGAAATATTTTATATCAAAAATTCAGTTTTGATATCATTTATTTGGAGAATATGTGAATATGTTGGGTGCAAATTTAGGTTTCGTTTGGGACGGCTTTCTCTTCTATTTCTTAAAATATAATTTTAATGTAAAAAATTTTCTACTAAAAAATTTAATTTAGAAAGCAATAAAAGAGATGTCACAAACAAAATATAAGTCTAATGTAAATAAATGAACTATTAATTAGAAGTTTTTCACCCAATTGATAATAGTCACTAATAGTACTTAGGAATGCAATTAATTTATTTCTTGTTACCAAATCATTTTTCTTATTTTTCAGTTTTGATATATCACAAAAAATTTGCCTTGATCAGGCACTAATCTCAAAGCATATCCATGTAAGAAACTTTTAAAATTAAAATAGGAATCATACGAACTCTAATTTTAACAAACTTATAGTTGAATTGAATATCTCGACGAGATGAATCTAACAACACCAAAATCAGTCCAATCCGAACCAAAATGAGCCCAAATCAAGGGTCCAAAGCATATTTGGAGGGTTCAAAGTATTAATTGTATAATCAAATGATTGTCGAATATGGCATACTTATAGTCAAATTGAGTGGCTCGATGAGAAAATTCCAACAAGCCCAAGATTGCTTCATTCCAACATCATTAAGGCACATAAATGCTTGATAAATATTTTATGATGGAGAGAGTCACTATCAACTATCTGATGGAACCCTCCAGATATGCCCTTAATCGTCTTCATATTTACAAGTCATGCCGCTCTAAAAAACTATAAATAACCCCCCATTCTTCACATGAAGAGGGGAGGAAGAGAAAAGAAAACTTGAGAGTTCTCTTACCACTGATCACCACCAACATTCTTCTCGACCACCAATGTTCTTTCCGAACAACGATGTAAATTCCTAATTACAGATCATTGCTGGACTTCTTCTGCCGGCCGTTCGTTATCCGCTGCCGAATTTCTTCTTGACCATTGACCGTTATTGGACTTCTACCCATTCATTGACCTCAATTGAATTTCTTCCCAAACACTGATAGTTACCAAACTTCTGCTCATTCTTGGATCATCATCAAATCTTTACACCAAGAATACCCATCTGAAGATTAACAAAACTATACGATACATTGTATTCTTCATGTCCTTGGGATAAAGGACGTATTGACTTTTGTAATATATTCAAATACTAGTTAAACCTTTTTGACTGGGCAAGGCCCTATGATTTTTCCCTTTCTCAAGATTTTTCATATAAAAAATCTTAGTGTTTTCTTTATCATCTTTTTGTATGCTGAGATTTTCATATATTGCTAAGACAAAATATTTCCACTTTACCATTGCAAAATTTTCAGCCCGCAACAAGCTTCATGTTCATCTAACTAAATATGATAGAATTTTATTTCTGTCGTTAAAGTTTCATATTGTTGACAGGATAAAGGTAAAAGGTTCCTTATTTTTGTATATCTGGTACATAACGAATAGAGGTGGGAGGGGAATTCCATTTGTTTCAAGCAAAATGGCTGTAGTATATTTGATGAGCTTAGAGTTGTCTAACAACCACCATTATACCAATCAAGGTAATCGAGGTTAAGGTTCAAGTGCAGATGAAGAGCTGTAGGAAAACATATTGTATGAGAATTTGTAATCTATGAATTGTTATTAATGAGTCCACACAAAAATTAAATATGCTGTTTTATTAATGGCATAATCATGCAAAATACAAGAAATAAGTTCTTTTTTGTTTCCCTTTTCACTCTTCCTCCCACTCCATAAGTCTCCTTCTAGAATAGATAACTTTCATCTCTAGGCAAATTCTCTCTAAGACTTAGGCTTCGTTTGGGACGGCTTTTTTATTGCTTTCTAAAACGGAGTTTTAGTACAAATTTTTTTATTTTTGTATTAAAACTCCGTTTTAGAAATCAATGAAAAAGCCATCCCAAACGAAGCCTTATTGTGTCTTTAAAAGTCCTCTCATAATTCCCTTTTATAGAGAGAGAAAATAGGTTGCAACATAAGATACATTCATTGCAAAAAAAGTTATGGATTTGGACTATTTTTTGTCAAAAAATGCGACGGATTTACGGCAGGAATTTTCAACGATTTTTTTTGCGATGGATTTGAGGCGAAATTTTTGCCGCAAATTTGAGGTGGAATTTTTCGTCGCAAATCCGCCGCAAGATAAGTTGTAATATAAATTAAAAAAAATTATTTTGTTGTATTTTGTCTCGACGGCCGTGTGGAGAATGGGCTGGTTTGTAAGAGAAGAGGACTAGGATTGACTCCCAGGCAGGTCATGTGACATGGGCAGTCCGATCAAGTATGGGCAACCAGCTAGGCTTGGGTAGCCGATCAGATTTGAATTTCTATTTTTTTTTTTTTCCACCGCAAATATTTTTGACAGATTTTTTCCGTTGGAAATAATTTTGCAACGAGAATTTTTATGACAGAAAGAAATCCGCCACAAATTAAAATTTGCAACATATTTTTTTTTATTTTGCGATGGATTTTTCCACCACAAATTTGTGATTTTTTTATAGTGATTTAATGCACTATGATAAGTAATTTGTGTTATACATTTATGAAAATAAATTATAATTCTAAATGATAAATTTATGAGTTATGAGGACCATGTCGATACGTTAATCATGCAATGTTGCTTCCAAGCAATCATCATTATTGTGTGTTAAATAATCTTCATGGATTTGAAATCAGATCGTCTCTTGGGCACCATGCACCTTGACTCTTGGCTCTAGGTCCTAGCCAGCTCTCCGTTCAGTTTATCACTATGAATAATAAAAGTACATTTAATGTTGACCACTGAGTTTTTAATGTTCATCATAGTGTTTTTATTTTTCACAGTCATAAAACTAAACGGTTCATTTAATCCGAACTCCACACATAATAATCTCTCCTTTATAAGGCGATTCACTCTTATGAATAAAGTTGAAGAGCGAGAATATCTAAAATCACCTCTCGTGAGTACACCACGTTACATTAGATGGTATAGATCCTTTTTTGTTAATTTAATGAAGCGGCTTGATGCCTCCATAGATTATTGTGTTCTTTCTCTAATAACTAGCCCTAATGTGTGTGAAAAACTATTCTGTGTGGACCCTGGACGGCGTACAGAGACCAACCAAAATGCGGCATGTCGCTTTTTACTCGGTACCGGTGCTCGGTATCATATGACGTACGTGGCGATTCTAGTTGGTCTTCGAACCGTCCGGTGTCGCACAAAATAATTTCTCCTTGTAGTGCGCTATGTCTTTGAGAGGAGGTAAATCTTCTTCCATTTCATTCCATATTAAGCTTGAATGTCCATTCTCCATTGATTGATTCTAGGTAACTAACTATTTGACTAGTTCATTATTAATATTTTTAAATTCAAATTGACATCTTTTATATCATCTTCAATTTATAGGAAAATGATATCATATATAAATTATCACAAAACTTAAATATTTATAATTGAAACATTTGCTATTTGTTACCAAATTTTTTCTTAATGCTAAAAATATTCTTTTTATTACATTTTTCCAAGGTTTTAAAAACCGGACCAGACAACAAACCGGAAGAATAAGAGGTTCAAGGTTTGACCGGTTCGACCGCTCGAATCGGGGTCGAACCGGATGACATAATAAATAATAATATTATTAAAAAAATAAAATAAGTGTTAAATTTACACTCATGTTCTAATCAGCAAATCTCAAATCCTTTACAATCAGCCATTTGGAACTAATCTTTTTAATTGCATGTTCCTAAATTCTTAAAGCTTCAAGCCTTCAACACTTGAAGGTCATGTTCTGGGATTGCAAGCTAGCAGGAAAACATAACACAATGGCAAGATTTTCTGAGAAATAAAAAGCTAAAATCATGATGTCTGCACTCCACAGGTTTTATTTTAATTAAGAAATATATTATTTAAAGGAATTCCAAGGCATGGAGGTTTGCGAGCTAGCAGGAAAACAGAACACAACGGGAATCCAGTCACCGACAACGAGAATGATTTTCTAAGACTTCAAAGAAAATAGAGAAAAAGTTTCCATTATAATCTCTTAGCTAAAGTCTAAAATCATGATGTCTGCACAGGTTGCCTCATGAGGCAGCTTATGCCTTACTCGGTATATCTCAGCCATTACAGCAAACAATCAAGCATAAATGGAGAAGAAATGCAAGCTTAAATGTGTAAAAAATTACTCAAAAAAAAGAAGAAATTCTCATATTCAAGAACCTGCGTCGGGATCGTTCGAGCTCGATGGGTCAGGTAGGCGGCCAAGCCTGACTTCTTCCCCAACACCATCTTCACAGAAGGAGGAGCTGCAGCGACCAGCGACGAACGGACGAAGGAGGAGCTGCAGCGACCAGATGAAGGAAAAAAATCGAAGACGGGAGATGGGCGGCTTCGGGAGTTACGGGAGGTAGAAAATGAAATTAGGTTTACCTTTACATGTTTTAGTGTTTTACTAATACTTAAAATACCGTATGATTTCAATCATACGATGGAAATCACATTTAAGCTTAAGTGACCGGTTCTCTCCCGGTGTCCGGTTCGCCGGATTCGCAGTCCAACCGCCGGTCGGACCGGTTCAAAGCCGGACCATTGATTTCCTGGTTTCGTTAGATGACCGAACCGGCCGGCCGGCCGGGTGCCAGTTCAATCGGTTGAACCGGCCGGTCCGATCCGGTTTTTAAAACGTTGCATTTTTCTTTTATTATCATATATATATTTATACTTGTTGCGGACTAGAATATACGCGGTGATAAAGTTAGAATATTACGTCTTAGCGTTGCACAAATATCCAACTCGCACACAGAGAACGCAGGATTTTTTGCGTGGAAAACCCTTAAAAAGGAGAAAAATCACGGGGCCTAGCCCAGTTGAAAAGATTTCACTAGAACTTGAGTTGGTTACAATGGGCTGACTCGTTTCTGAGAACGATCGGATTACAAGTAACAATTGTACAATAGAAGTTCGAGTGTCAGGTAATGATCTGGCAGAACTTCGGTCCTTAGATGAATGTCTGGCAGAACTCCAAACCTTAGATGAAGATCAGGCAGAACTCTGGGCCTTAGATGAATGTCAGGCAGAACTCTGGACCTTAGATGAATGTCTGGTATAACTCTAGGCCTTAGATGAATATCTGGCAAAGGTGAAAGTCTTCAACGATGGCCTAGCAAAGATGAAAGCTTCAAGTGAAAGACTAGCAGAGCGTAGAGCGTCAGGTGGTGGTCCGGGAGAGTGACGGCGTCAGGTGGTGGTCTGGTGGAGCACAGGACGTTAGGTGGTGGTCCGACGGAGTGACGGCGTTAGGTGGTGGTTCGGTGGAGCACAGGACGTCAGGTGTTGGTCCGGCGAAGTGACGGCGTTAGGCGGTAGTCTAGTGGAGCACAAGGAGTCAGGTGGTGGTCCGGCGGAGTGACGGTGTTAGGTGGTGGTCCGGTGGAGCACAGGGCATCAGGTGGTGGTCCGGCGGAACTCCGGTGGTGGTCCGGCGATGGTCTGGCAAAACTCCGGCAGTGGTCGAGGAGGCTAGGAAGCAAGAGCGATCTCTGATCTCTCTCTTTTTTCCTTAGGCTCAGGGGTGCTTTTTCAAGAGGAGAGTGGGCTCTATTTATAAATTTTGGGAATGGCATGGCCTGTAAATAGGTGGAGGATCAAGGGTTAGTTTGGAGTGGTTGAATGGACGGTCGATCTTGAATCCCTTGATCATGAACCGTTCGATGGACGTTTGAATGTTGTAGTGATGACAGAATTCAGTGATCTTGGGCTCGTTGGATTTGTCTCGTCGAGCCGCTCGATTCGACTATAAGTTTGTTATGTTTGGAAGCCGTTTGGTAATCTGAATTGTGGTTTGAACCTTCTAACAGCGCTTCGGGTCCTTGATTTGGATCCATTTGAGCTTGGATTGGGTCGAATTTGGTGTCGTTGGATTCGTATTTTTGAGACGTTCAGTTCGAATGTAAGTTTGCTGAAATCGGAGTTCAGATGCTCCTGATTTTGATTTTGGAAGTTTCCAACTTGATTTTGCTTTGAGATTAGTGCCCGATTAAGATAACTTTTGTACGATGTATCAATACTAAATTGATTATTCAATAAATTCACAGTTCATAATTCACAATACTTTTGTACGATGTGTCATTGCTGTATTTTATTATTATTAAATTCTACTCTAGCTTGCACAAATGATAAATCATTGATATTATTATAATGAGTTTATAATTTCGTAAGTATTTGCTTTAAGATTTTAGTGCCTTTTAGGCATTCAGACTTATTATTTTTGAATTATAGCTCTTTTTATCTTTATTTTTAGGCAACTTTTTTATTACTTTTTAATACAACTTTTAATTACAAAAATCTTTAATTTAAAAAATATTTATAGTAAAAAATAAAGCCGTCCCAAACGAATCTTAATTAAATAATCAAAATAATTCAACTTTTCATACTTCTTCAACGCTATGCATGGCATATACTTATTGGAAGCAATGACATCTAGGATGGGGACCTTAGCAATAACTATTATAAAATAAAATATATGACACTTTTTCTCACATCTCACTTCTCATTTCCCCTTTTTACAACTAAACAAGTGGTAACATTGAACAATGCATAATCTAAGCTACTAAATATTACATTGTAAGTCACTTCTTACCCATGAGAATATCATAACCTCTTGGCTTAATTAAACACTAAATTGAAATTAAAATATTGTGCAACAAAAACAAATCTTGAATATCTAATTTTTTTGGTGATATAATCTATACAAGATGTTTATGCTAATTCAAGACACCTCTTTTACTAAACTTGTCCAAACAATCTTTGCCTAGTGAATAAACTTTATCAATGAAAGCCGTAGCAAAAGCTAAGTTGCTAGCCACATCACATCAATAATAAACATCACCAAGCAAACTAGCTTGGTTTATTGGATGATTACTAGCTATTATTTGACAGAAATTTTCCCTTGTTTCCCAAGTGGAGGAATGGGCTTTGATGTGGTGCTTCTCTTATGGTCTAACCCAAAATGAGTTGATAAAGGAAAGGAGGGATCATCAACCATCCATCTTCTTTGATGATGATGTGCCCTTACATGATGATTCATCCATATTGTGGATGTCTCCTTTTTTTATTGAACAACTCCACATCAATGTTTAACATGATGTGCCCTTACATACATGATGATGCATCCATGTTGTGGATGTCCCCTTTTTTTGATTGAACTACTCCACATCAATGTTTAACATGATGTGCCCTTACATACATGATGATGCATCCATGTTAAGGATGTCCCCTTTTTTTGATTGAACAACTCCACATCAATTTTTAAACTCTAAAAATTTCACTGCTTTTGCTTTTAGCACATTTGTGAGAGAATTAATGATACTTGTTTTCCTTACAATGTTGTGGTCCCTATTGTTTTGTTCTTTTTTTTTATTGCTTTGATTCTTTCTTCTTTAGGACTAGTGAAAAGAAAAGGATCTCATAGCATGTTTAAGCTTACTGACATTGACAATTTAGCTTGGAGATAACTGAAATTTTTTAATTCATTTTTAGGCTAAATTAAGTTTTAATGAGAAGACAACTTGGACAAATTAGATTTGAGTTGAACTCAAATTCAACCAATCTAAATCAAACAAATATTATAAATCTAAACCGTCGAATTTGAGCTCCATCATCATCAGATTTCTCGTGTCTAACTAAATATATCATTTATATATTAATAAGGAAATAATTATCTCTTTCATTTTATATGGGTGTTAAAAGTCCCGACCTAGAAAATTTCAGGTTTGAGTCAATCTATTTGTGCAATTGGTCCGGTCCGGGTTCGGATTTTTGACCCGTTTGAAAAACGAATAAGATTTTGGTTGACCCTGCTAACTCAGATCCCTCGCTGACCTAGCCCAATTGATTCGGGCGTCAGCCTAGCACGCGCTACCACATGCCAACCGCCACCCGCAGGCCCGCACCGCCGCGCAACTCAACGATTCTGCCCGCAGAAGGAAGGCAAATGTTCGGGTCCTCAAGTCAGGTTAGGCCAGCTCAGAAATCCGCTCGGGTTGGGTCCAGGTTGAAAATCCTAACTCATTTAGCTAAATGGATTGGATTTGGGTATACCCATTTATAGCTCGAGTTGGACCCGAATCCACCCCGTTGACCCAAATTAACACCCCTAATTTTTGGATAAAAACAAATCAGTCGGATCTGAATCTAATCATAACATGTCAAACTCCGTTTGCTCCCAGCCCAATTACTCACCTAATGTTTAGCTCTACAAGTGAGCCAGTTAATGGATTGAGTGGATAAAAGCTTGGATCCTCGTCTATTTTTGGAATCAAAGTGCTTGTGAACATAGTGATAGAGCCACCTCATTTTAAAATTTTCTTAGCAACTAAGTCATTAGCCCACTTGCTCTTGATGTGAGACCTAGTGGACCAACACCTAACAAATGAACAAAAAGAAAAAAATATTTTTTATTATGAAAGTGTACAAATTCTTCTTTCTTATTGTTTCCTCTCCTTATCTGTTGACTGTTTACATGCCATCACAGGCACTTCTCAGCAATTTGTTTTTCTCCTCCACCTGAAGAAGCCCTTATTGGGCAAATCCTTACCTGGACATGAAATCCTTCAAATTTTTTATAGAAATTTTGCATTCCATACATATCAAACCTTACGTAATGATTGTCTAATGTATCTTTTATTTTTCTTTTTTTTTATTCTAGATAGAAAGGGATGTTTACAGAGATAAGACATTAAAATAAAGAAGAATTAAATACTGCAAATTGCTTCCACTGCTTCTTTAAATGATTAATATGACTTTCTGGCATGAAATGCAACCTTTTGAATTGCATACAATGAGCTCACAGGTTTGTTTCTAGAGGAGTTAGACCATTTTATTCTCTTTGAATCAAATATTAAATTTGGTATGTTGCGGCTAGAATACACACGGTGTTAGATTTAGAAATTTTGGTCTCAACGTTGTATGGATATCCAGCACACAAACAAAAGAAAAAAAGAAACAATATAATTTTTACATGAAAAATCTTGGAAAAGGGAAAAATCATGGCGCCACACCCAGTTATGAATAAATTACAAGTGACTGACTCGTCCTTGAAATTGAGGACAATCAGATTATAATAATCAACTGTCGATTTGAAATACAGTTACGAATAGAGATCGAAAATCCAGCGACGTTTGGTGGTCGGGCGAAAATCCAGCTTATATTGATGATTGGGCAGAAATCCGGCTTAAGTCGGCGGTTGGCAGAAGTGCGGTGTAAATAGACGGTCAGGTGAAAGTCGATGGCCGAGTGGAAGTCCAACGATGGTAGGAGGAGTTTGGTGGCAAGAAAACTCTCTTTCTTCTCTTCCTTTCTTTGATCCCCTTCCATGAAAAATAGAGATCTATTAAAATTTGAAATAAATATTTTCTTGCAAATGTCTTGAATTTTATGCTTTGCTAAAGAAAAAAAAAATAAAACAAGTTCCAATAAAGGTTGAGCTCTTTTAGACCATAGAACCTTCATTCATGCCCAGTCTTCATAATTATTTTTTAAAATTTTATTATATTTTATTACCTATGGACCCATGAAAATTTAATATATGTTATAAATATTCACTTTAATAAAGAAAAAAAATATAAAGTATTTATGAATATCTAGGCTATTTAGACCAAGGTGATGGGATAGAACCTTTATCTCAAAATTAAAATAAATTCTTTTGTAAATTATATAATATAAAAATATTTTTAAATTAATTATTTGGGTTTTTTATATCATAAAATATTTTTATTCTTAGTAAATTTGAATTGAAAATTTTCATTTATTTTTCTCATTTTAAATCCTAACTCTACTACTTAAACTCGTGATGGTTCCCTCTTAAAAGCAGCAATTAATCATAGTGAGTACAAAGCAATGAACACGTTCGGTGTATCTTTCACACACAAAACAGAGAATTCATTGAATTGACGTGACAAAATGAAACATAATCGTACTACAGATTTCAACTTCACCTCTTTTAAATCCACAATTTTCGGATCATCATCCAATCTAACAAAGGGGAGCCTCCCTATCCATCACTTTAAGCAAAGTCTAATGACCAGCATTTAGACCTACTTCCTATATTATACACAAAGCTTTTTTTCAAACGTGTAGCCAAGATCATTCCATTTCTATGCGAGGCACATCAATATTAAATAAAAGATCTATGATTCTGATTTTCAACAAATTTTGTTCAAATATATCAAAATGGAAGGAACGTATACTTGAGATTGAAGAGAGTTTGGAGATCTAAAGAATTCTAGAGCTTTATTCAGCATTCGATACTGATGATCATCACAGCTATTGTCATTGTCTAGTTAACATTGTCGTATCGTCATCATGCATTTGTAGTCGTTCGACCATATATAGTCGCTCAACCGCCGGTGTTTGACTAATACAATTTTACCGTCATAGTTCATTCATCATCATTCGACCATCGTTATCTGACTGTTGGTGTATGATGATCATTTAAAAAAAAAATTCTTTCATTTTATTGATAATTATTGGCTCAATCAATTTTTTGAATTTTAATAGACTATGCAATTCAATTATTTTTCTCTTTATAATTTTCTTCAACATTTTTCACAATTAAAATAAGTTCATAGGCTTCTTCTTCTTATATGATAACTTATATAATAGAGGTTGGAGCATGATAAGAACTTGATTCATCACTCTTATCTTCATCGTCATCATTAATTCATTATCGCTATCTTTTGTAGATGAATATTGGGTCAACAAGAAAGCTCTTCCTTCATGAGGCATACTCCTTAAAAACATTATCTTCCTAGCTAGATGTCATTATCTTAACTCCATGAGTTGAGGGATGAAACTCCTCTTAAAAAATTCACCTGTTTAGCTTTTTAATCCACTAATTTTAGCTCATTGCCCACTTGGGAATACTTAATTTATAGAAACTTCAAAATAATCAATAATAGGCTTGCAGATACTCTGAGAAAGTTTCACTTCCATCTTAATATTGCTTCTTTCTCCCCATTTATTTAAGCATACCATAATATAAATGCCTAGACGAATCTATTAGGTAACAAGAGTTGATTAAATTATGAAGATAATGGATTCTTGAAAGCAAGGCAACTATGAATAAACATCTTTAGACACTAGAAATACTTTATATAATCCTTGAAATATGCTCAAGCATTAAAAATCAAATCTGATGACACATGCACAATAACACATATACATCAATCATGTCAAGACTTTTATGCACCAACAACAAAAGCTCTTGAGAATGCTCTTAAGAACTCATTTGTAAGTGTTCTCTCGGAAGTCTAAATCTTTTACATAATGCTTAGGCATTATTAATCCTCTCAAAAGCATCACGAATGCTAGTATGGTATGATACATTGAATTATAACAAATAAATTTGATATATGTTACAACTAACATAATATTAGTTCATGATGTTAGGACAGCTCCATCAAATGAACCATTAGTTCAACTTTTAAGAAGATGCATTATCATATATATGATAGTTCTTGAGTGAGATATAGTCTAATAATTAATCTTAGGCATTAACATTTATATATATAGCCATCATATTGTACTCATTATACATACACCTAATGTACTATATTCTTATTGAATACTTAATTTTTTCTTTTGACTAGCTTCATAATCAACATAGATCACAAAACTAAATTATTTTATCTCATTGTTTATACTCTTTTTAATGCTATCCTAATTTACTAGTCTCCTTATAGAGTACTCTAAGTATTAATCTTACCCAATTTTTATCTATAAATTCAGAATGGATAATTCTATCTCATTTTTCAAATATAATAAAATTCTATGGTTCACCCAACTTATATCCTTCTTGCTCGTGGCCACCTCTCTATTAAAATCTCCTCATTATGATCTCTCTGATTACCCTTAACTCCTCTCCAACATGTCTCTTCCAACCTTGAAATATTATTCTCCTATATATTATTAATAATAAAATTCTCCTTTCTTTATCTTTTTTGATATTTTTGTTGAGTTATTTTTCATCTTTTTCTTACCTCAATATGTTCTTCTTTTCATTTAAAGTTTAAATCATGTAATAATTTGTTAAATATTTTATTAAAACTAAGTCGGATTTAAAAGTTACCATGCTAAATAACTTTTAAAATTTAATACCCATAAGACTTATTAAATTCAAATTTATGGGTTTTACTAAACCTTACTTGAATTAAGTCCCACTTGTTACCAAATAACTCTTGGTTAATGGATATCAAGAAAACTCCTACATATATGATTCCATATAGTCCCTAATAAATATACATCAACAACATTAACATCAATCATTTATCTCATTACATGGGGCCAGCTATATGAGTTAATCCTTTTTCTCTATTATGTTCTATTAAGAGTCAAATTCTCATTTAAATCTAATAAAGACAGGTCATTTCTAATATTTTTTTAATCAAGCCTTTTTAGGTCTATCTCTATTTTTATTAACATTTAATGTACATGAATATACATAAAACATACATTTTTTTTAAATTACTCTTTCTTATGTTAAGCTCATGTGATTTATGTCAACATTCAAATCTACCCCACACTTTATCATTTTCCATTTTTATTCAATTCTATAGCCATTATTTGATGAAGATCTAGTCAAGTAGGAAGAAAGCCATCACAAACGAAGCCTATATGATTAATAGACAGTGATGAGGATGTATGGCCTAGCAATATATCTATTATGATTGTCTCCTAAATTTTTTTAAATAATAACAATATCAACCTACTCCTTAATTAATCTCTCCTTACTATTACCTTTAATCAAAACTTGATGCCGCCATCAGATTATACCAATAATTGTAGTTGTTTGATTGCCCTAAACTTGACTATATCTTCATCAAATAATCTTGATTTTCCTAAATAGCAATGTTTAAGAACTCTAAATATGCTCAAGTATAAGAATTTTAATTCTTCGTAAGTTGTCTAAGGCTTCATTTGGGACGACTTTCTTACTGCTTCTTAAAAAAATTTCTTTAAATTAATGTATTTCCTTGAAATTTCCTTCATCAACCTTCTAATTGAAATTTATACTTCCCACTTCCCCACTCTAGCATTCAACTAAATAAAAAATTAAATTAAATTATATCTTTTTTAAAATTCATAATATGAAATTCTTTTTATGGAAAAAATTAGTTTAATAATTTGGTAAAATTATTTAATTATAACAAATCTCATATCTATTAAATTTGTTTTTCAAAATTAATATAATCTAAGTTGTAATTAATTTTTTATATATTATACTCATTTTAAAATAAATTTAAAATATTAAAAACTCATTTTAATTACAATTTCATCAAGACATATAACTTAATTTTTTTTCTACTTTTCAATTGGTTTAATTCTTAAAATCATATCTTATAGGAAGAAATTATTACATGTGGAGTCCAAATGAGTACAAACTCTAATATGATTGTGACATATTATTTGTACATAACAGTATGTATAATTTATACACTATGTATAAGTTATATATACTATTATGTAGAAACAATATGATGCAATCTCAATAAAGTTTGAAGATTAGCTACATCTGAATTCCACACGAAATAATTTCTCTGATATGAGAGAGATTATTAGGTGTGGAGTGCGGACGGGAGAACCGTCCACACACTAGTATAAAACCGCGTTCGGTACCGTTCGGTACCACTCGGTACCACTGGGTACCGCTTGGTACCCTGTATCTGTGCGAACGGTTCTCACCCTGTCCGCACTCTGCACCTAATAATTTTTTCTAATAGGAGGGATCATTATAACTAATTTGTTGCCTTCCCTAGACAAGCAATAATTGTATCAACGTGCACCATTAAATTAAAAAATAATACAATAAAATAAATTAAGTGCTTATCATCTTTCCAAGCAAAATTAGATGCGGTACAATTTTTTGTGTTAAAATAATTTCACCGTATTAAATAAATCATTTAAATTCCCCTGTCTCAAGGATGCATAGCATTTCCCCTTCTTTGACTGCAGGCCTTTCTTTATTGGCTCCCACCCCTGCAACGCGGTGCTCACGCCACGTGTACCGCAAGATCGCACTCAATTGCCAGGACACGTGGCTGACGATCCCGATATCCAGTACGCGCGTGCGAAGGGTAAATGAGTAAAAAGACGTAATGGGCCGGCGGGGTCGGGTAAACGACAAAGTTTCGTCGGGATTGAAGACGAAGGAAAGAAATAAGTTATGAGAAAATTTTGGAGGGGCGTTTGTGTAATTATATGGATTAGGAGGTCGGTGTTGGAGAATGAAGTGGGTCCCGCATAAAGGAGTGAATACTGGGAGTTGGTGGGGTCTGCGGGTCCTTACGAATCAGCAGGAAAGTCCGTGAACCGAGCTGAGCCGGTGGGTGTCCTCGGGCTTTGGGTTCGCTATAAATTGTTCAGCTTAGCGACGCTATTAAAAGTGCTGCATGAGTTGCAGGAGAAATTATTTTGTGGGGAGATCAAATAGATTCGCATAATATTATCTGGAGATTAATTAGAATATTCCACTTCAGCGGTATCGAGTAATATCGAGCCACGATATTGAGCACAGGAGTGACATGACGCATTCTAATTGGTCTCCAAACGGTATTCGGCGTCTGCACAGAATAATTAGTCGAGTTGCATAAGGCTCTAAAATTAGAGAAATTATTATGTGCGGAGTTCATAGCGAAAGAATCATTTGAATTGTGAGTGTACATAATATATATTATATATATAATGTATATAATATATATCATATTTGTGTATACACATTATATACAATGTGTGTACACATACATTCAGATTATTCTTTTCGACCGGACTACATAGAGAATAATTTCTCCCGGAATTGCCATTGAAATTCATGTATAGGGGATGATGAGTGAGATTTGCACCATCACTTAGCTAATCTAGATCTATTGGTTGAAAATTTTAACTATCAATAAAAAAATTTTGAGTTTAAAGTTTACGTATATATGAATTTATCTTAATTGACTTAAATGTCCTATAAAAAAAGATCGACACTATCGATCTCGTTTAAAATGAAAAATACAAAATTATATTTCATTAAGTTTTCAAATATAGGTTTTGAATGGAATCAAATGTAATTAGGTTGTCATTTAGTTTTTTCGAAAAAAAAAAAAATTAATATATAATATTACAAAATGAAACGCTATGAAAGAGAATTGTAACGTATTGAAAATATTTGAAATTTGGATGGATATAAAATTAATGTTTTTATTCAGTGCAGTGTAAAACTCAAAAATAGATGTGGCCAGTGAAAGATGACACCCGATGGTGGTAAAGGATAGCCGACAATGACAGCAGTGGATGGTGGGAGGCAGAGACAACCAAAGACAATAACAAAGAATTTAATGTTTATTTAAAAATCACTAAATTTTAGCAATTTTTAAATACACCAATTTGCACTATAATGTGTATTCCAAATACATCAAATTTTTCCTCTATATATTTTTCCTTCAGATCAAATATTTATATTTTCAAAACTCTAATATGTGAAATATTTTACATCCCTTTTACTTTAAATCATCTTTAAAAAATGAAAAATAATATTAAAATTTTATCAATTTTGGATGCTCCTATAAAAAACTCTAATATCCTTATTCTTTTAATTTAGTTCACGTTCTTTCTTTTCTTCTTTCTTTTCTTAATACATTCTTAACATCCTCACAAAAAATATAAAATTATCCTATATGCGGTCATACCTAATTAAACTTTCATGCATTACCTTATAGGCTTATACAATTATTAACTAGCTTAAAGTTGTCCCAACAAGTCATCAAAATCTATAACTAAAATTAATGCAAAAAAAAATGAAATAATATGCAAGAAATCATATTCCTGTAAACATTAATTTATCATACAAAATTTTGTACATTATTGCTATATCAAGTGAACCAATCGTATCATATATGTCATATATTGTGTGTTTTTAGTCTTACACTATATAATCGTATCGATACAAGATCAACCTTGTTGCATACCAATCATCAGTCATGTTTATGTTATCATTCAATCAATCAATCTTATCGGCCAATCATTCAAATCAATCATATCATATCATATGTCATGTCTTGTATCATATATCTTTCATATCTTGTGTCATCTATATCTTATATATTGTATCTCATATCATGTCTCTTTTATCATGTATCTATCTGTCATGGGGTTAGCCCAACAAAAATTAATCTCATTAATCATGTGGTCAACCCATCGGGAATCGGCCTCATCGGTCATGTCTCATCACTCATCAATCATATTTATCAACAATATTATCAATCATCAGACACCAGTCATCAATCTCCGCTCATCGGTGTCATCTATCATCAATATTATATGTCATCAATCTTATCAGTCATCTCATCACAGTCTCATCTACCATCAGTCGTATCTATCATTGATCTTATCAGCCATTAGTCATCAATCTCCACATATCAGTCATCAATCCCATCTATCATCAATATTATCTATCATTTGTCAGTGATCTCTTGTTAATCTTAAATGAGTTATCAGTCTTCTTAAACATATCAGTATCAACCCCTTTCATCTCATCTAGCGCATAAGTTCATTCATTTTATTTTTTCTTACATGCATTTTCTATCATTTATATAATAATAACAGACATTTTATATACATCATATGTAATTATTATAATATGTTGATCTTTTATAATATGCAATTATGGATGAAAAACGAGTTAATACATAATAAATTGCATACCTTATTTTATAACTTTTGACATAAAAATTTTGATACTTACCAAATCTTTTGATACATATTATATTAAATCAAATTACAAAAATAATTTATGTATATTTAATTTGATCATGAAACAAGTTGTCATAAACATAATTTTAAACAATTGATAAACACAGCCTATTAGAATATTATTATTATTTGCTAGAAAATTTGAGTCGGTAGAATATATATTTTACATGTTAGAGTCATATAAAAATTAAACACACATAGAGAAAAGTCAAGGTTGTGAAAACCGGACCGGACAACGAACCGGAAGAGGGAGAGGTTCACGGTTCGACCGGTTCGACCGGTCGAACCGGGGTCGAACCGGATGACGTAATAAATAATTATATTATTAAAATTTAATAAAATAAAAATCAGATAATATAATTATATGAGTATTTAATAATATTTATAAATTTTTATACATATAAATATCATTTAATAATAATATATTTATAAGAATAACACTTAATATAATATATAAATTTATAATATAAAAAATTTATGATCATTAATATAATTTAAATAATTGAATATATGACTATTTAATAATATTTATAAATTTAAAAAATATATATATAATAATATAATACAAAATTATAAATATAAATATCATTTAAAAATAATATATTTATAATTTAATATATTTATAAGAATAATATTTAATATAATATATAAATTTATAATATTAATATTTTAACATAATTATTATAATATATATTATAGCAAATTTATAATACATATTATTCAAATTTGTAGCCCAACTAAGCAAAAATTTAAAGTCCAACTAAGAAAAAATTTGAAGCCCAAATAAGCCCAAATTCACATTCTAAAGTATTCATGCAAGTATGCAATTTTTTTAGTCCCACATCATAGGGGGAAGTGGAAGATCCTTCCTTGAACCCTTTATAAAGTGAGAAGTACACTCTTTTGGCAAAACAAATTATGTGAGGTATTTAAGATATCTTGCATGAATTATGATGAAATTATTCATCATATTTAATAAAAATATTTTAAAAAGTTTAAAAAAATTTTAATAAACTAAAATATATATTTAAAATTTTAATTAAAACAAAAAAAATATTTTTTAAAAACCGGCCGGTTCTTTCCAACCCGGACCGGTTCAACGGTTCACCGGTTGAACCGCCGGTTCAATCCGGTTTGATCCGGTTCTATGCAGAGCCGGTTTTGAAGTTGGTTCGGACCGGCCACTGGACCGGTTCACGGTTGAACCGGTTGAACCGGCCGGTCCGGTCCGGTTTTCAAAACAGTGAGAAAAGTTGTAAAACTAGAAATTTTTTTTTGTGAAAAAACCCGAAAAGGAAAAAATTCACCGGGCTTGACCTAGATGAAAAATCCACTATGTAATAAATGTTACAAGAATCCTCCCTTCCTCATAGTTACAAAAGAAGGGATTATTTGAAAATAAATATCTGATTTTTCTTGAGAAAAATTATCACTACAGGAAAACACGCGAATACCGTCAGATGTTTCGGCGGAATTTTTGTGTCGGTAAATACGGCATTTGTACAGGCGCATAATGCGACAGAATATTAAAGGCGTTTATTCCGGCTCATCTTGCGACGGAAACGTACCGACATCCATTGCGCCTGTAGTAACGTCGGAAATTAGCAGCTTTTCATTGTTACCGGCAGAGTTTACGATGGAATATGTCCGGCGCATTTACCGGAGGAGAATACGTCGGCTATTTTAAACTCAACGACTTAAAACCGACGAAACGTGCGCCGGAAAAAGTTCCAACGTCTAGGATTCTGGAAAGTCTACCGGCGAAAGCCCTATTTCCGAACACGACCCGTCTGGCTGCTCATTTCATTCCGGTCTTTCTCTCGCATCTCCGGTCTCTCTCTCGTCGCCCCAGCATCGCCCACCCTAGATCGTCGTCGCCGAGCTTTGTTGACGTTCACGGGACGTCGCCAAAGATCACCGCCTTCGTAGCTGGCGAAAGGAGACCGATTTCCCAAAATTTGACCGTGAGCTTCTGTCACCTCACGATTTTCTGCCACCTCCAGATTTTGTCCATTGTAAGATTTTTTTCTTCATGTTATTTCTTATTAGACATTTGCTAGATGATGCACATATTATATATTTTTTTGTTGATAAATTTTTCAAAATCAATTTGGATTCATGCCGAGTAGGTCTATTAAGGAAGCCATACTTTTATTGAGATGTTTGATGGAGAAATATAGAGAGAATAAGGAGGATCTACATATGATTTTTGTTGATTTAGAGAAAGCATATGATAAAGTTCAAAGAGGAGTGCTATTGAGAGTTCTTGCAAAAAAGAGCTAATAGCGCTTATATTCAAATCATTAAAAATATGTATGCATGAGCTATTACTTGTGTTAAAACACAAGGTGGTTTGACAAAGTAATTTCTTATTTCGGTTGAATTACATCAAGTATAAGCCTTAAGTCCATATCTTTTTACTTTAGTTGTAGATGTTCTCACTACACATTTACAAAAGGTCTGGCGTATGTTTTTTGCTGATGATATTCTTCTTGTTGATAAGGCTAGAGATGGAGTTGAAGGTAAACTTGAATTATGGAGGTCAACCTTAGAGTCTAAAGGTTTTCCCTTAAGTTTGAGGGAGATTTTTCTACCGCACAACAAGCCCGGTGTAGTACAAAATATCCCCATCTATTTCCCCATCACTTGAATTCTACTATTAATATCTCTATATATTCAGTTTTAGATCTACTCAGGTGAAAATCTTTATACAAAATATGTATGCATGAGCTATTACTTGTGTTAAAATACAAGGTGGTTTGACAAAGTAATTTCTTATTTTGATTGGATTACATCAATTTTAAGCCTTAAGTCCATATCTTACTTTAATCATAGATGTTCTCACTATATATTTACAAAAGGTCCAGTGCAGTTATCGGCGTATATTTTTTGCTGATGATATTCTTCTTGTTTATAAGACTAGAGATGGAGTTGAAGGTAAACATGAATTATGGAGGTCAAACTTAGAGTCTAAAGGTTTTCCCTTAAGTTTGAGAGAGATTTTTCTACCGCACAACAAGCCCGATGCAATACAAAATATCCTCATCTATTTCACCATCACTTGAATTCTACTGTTAATATCTCAATATATTCAGTTTTAGATCTACTCAAGCGAAAATCCATTACTTATCTGCTCTTATATGTAGGTTATAGATATTAGAAATCAAAGAAGTTGGATGTATAACCTATTGTCTCAATGACGAAATACATTAACAGATGAATTTATTAATAGGTTGAACATTTACATTCAGCAAGCGAAACAACTACCCAGCTTCATAAAAAAAAAAAAAAATAAAAAAAAAAAACTACCCAGCTTCATATCAGATGGAATGTTTCGATGTCCATGTTTTAAACATGAAAATCTAGTGCACCTAAGACCATATGATATAACTGTTGATCTATATCGCAGGGGATTCATGCCACGGTATTGGTATTGGACTTCTCATGGATAGTACGAGCCATATTTTTTATTCTCAATGCGATCCTTCTACAAGTACTAATGTAGCTGAGGCTGAAAATATCCGACCAAATCTTGAGGAATTAGTTCATGATGCAACTTGAAGACAATTTGAACAAAATACATAAGAGTTACCGAATAAGGAGGCACAGAATTTTTATGATTTTTTAATGCAAAAATATTTTTGTTGGCTCCCCCAGCACAATGAAAAAATTAGAAAGAATTTTGAGAAACGTGGGTTCACTCGGATGCGCGATATGTTCATAGACATTAGAAAGTCTAACGAGCGACCATTGTGATTTGGAGAGACTATATGGGCTGAGTTGAACACTGCTTGGGGCAGCGCAGAGTATAACAGGAGGAGGGATCAAAATCGACAGAATAGAGCTTCTGATGTTGGGGGCTTGGGTAGTTCCCTTCGTATTGGCGGCTCCGTTCCACATACTGAGCATATGTGACGTTTGGTAATGAATTTTAAATATTTTTTTAAAATTTTTTAATACAAATATTAATAGAATTCTCTTAATTCTAACAGAAAAAGATGTTGGGTAGAGAACCAACTCCTGTGGAATTGCATAGTCACACTCATAAGCGATTGAATGATCAACAATGGATTGATAAGCGAGCAAGAAAAGCCCATGTAAGTATATGTGTTTTATAATTTCTATTTTAAATTTAATTATATATATTTATATTCTACTTTCACATGAGGAGTATACACGGCTTCGAGAGAGTCATGCCGCATCAGGTAAGGGCTCTTATGGAGGCTCTGTGGAGTATTCTGAGTACCGCATCTGGTCGCAAGCCGTTGGAGGAATGCAAGATGACAGAGTTTATGGTTTAGGTTCGCAAGCTCAGGCATACGAGGGGATGACCTCCTCTACTGCATCCAGCTTCGCAGTCAGTTCACATGAGTCCTTACATAGTCAACAAATAACTGCCCTTCAAACAGAACTAGAACAAGCTGATTGGCAAGTTCAGTTGCAAGAACAGGTTCAAATGCAGATGCAGGAGCAACACAATCAATTGTTGGATGAAATGGGCAAAATGAGGGAGCAGTTGAGTGGAAAAGTGGTAGCTCCAGCTGAGGATGAGTCCATGGATTCAGAGTGGTTTAGTTTAGTCATATGAACTTGTTTACTTTTTTGAATCTGTGTTATTGAACAATCTGTGATGTTTTTAGTATTAGTTGGTTGATGATATTGAACAATATATTTTTAAGTATATATTGAAGTTCTTGAGATCTGTGATGTGTAGATCTGTGTTGTGGAACTGTTATTGTATGTATTTTTATATGTTTGCAGGTGTGGAAATCCGATTATTGGCTGGGAATGCAATTTTGTTTTTATTGCTACAGGTTTTCGACGGATTTGGCGTCAGAAATACGCCAGAAATGACGATACAACGAATCGGTGTAACGATACCGACGTATTATTTCCGCCGAAAATACCGGCGGAAACCGCGTTGGAAACAAGTTATCGCTTTAGTTACGGCGCCCCTTACGGTGTCTTATCCGCCGGAGTTTCCGGCGACTAAAGGGCGCTGGAAACAAGTCGTAGCTTTCGTTACGGCGAACCTTACGGCGTTGTTTCCGCCGGTATTTCCGTCGGATGTGTACATCGTAAATTCCGGTGTATATAACATCGGAATAATCTGTTAAGAAACGACGTTTTGGCTAACACATTTTGCGCTGGTAATACGTCGGAGAGCGCGCCAGAAAGGTTTCAAGTGTCTTATAAATGTTAGAAGACATTTTTTAACGTGCACCAAACCGGCGTACGAAATTTCCGTCGTATTTTACGTATTACCGTCGTATTTTACGTATTATCGGCGGATACGGTCCGCCGGTAATACCAGGTTTTCCTGTAGTGTATAGAAATCAATTGTTCGCATCTTAATAATGTTGGAATTGAGTGATCTTGGATTCATTGGATTTGTCTCGTCGAACCGCTCGATTCAATTATAATACCATCAAATTTGAAGTTCATATAACCATGATTTTAATTTAAAATTGTTAATTTAAAGATTATCTTGAGATTTATACAAATCATATAATTTGTATGATGTCATATCAATTATAATATTAATTATCATTTGCATTTTAATATAGTTTTATCAATACCCCCTTCATAGACCTTTTAATACGATTATCATTTTTTTTTTTCAAATATTTGATTGGACGTCCCTTTTTTATCAAATATTAAAGAAAAATGACAATAAATTACAATAAATTCTAGAAACTAGCCCTTTGAGGTACATACCATTTGTTTTTTTTTTCTTTTTTTGGAAAATTGGGACATTCTATGCTGTAGTTGTTAGGCTATGAGCACTTGTCATAGCTTTATTTAATTATTATTTTCAATTAATTGTGATTTTACAGGTACTATTGATGACCAGCAGCCTAAAATTGCATAATGTAGCTGCCATAAATATGGAGATTTTTTTTTTTAATGAAGTATGGTGAGGGAGTAAGAAAATAGAATAACTTAATCATAAGAAAATTAAATAAAAGAGAAATAAATTATCAGATCTAAGGAAAATAAATATACTGAAGAGTGTGAAAGTGAGGGAAAATAATTTCTTTTTTTAATTTTTAATTTTTTAACTAAAACTTTATTTTAAAAAGCAATAAAAAAGCCGTCCCAAACGAAGCCTTAGACTTTATTTGTGACAACTTTTTAACTAATGTCTAAAGCAGCTTCTAGTGCAATTTTTTTTTAAGAAATGAAAAACATAATAGTTAAAAATTATCCCAATGAAGCCAATATATTAAGTTACATTCAGATAGTTTCTAGAATTATGATTAAAATTAATATATTTTGTCAATTTTTTAATATTATGATCATATTTTTTAGGACTGCACGCGAACCAAACGTTTGACGAGCTACTCGTTGTTCGAGATTAAAGTTTGTTTGTAATCGTTTAATTAACTAAACAAACAAATTTGAACAATATTTTAAATACTCGATCCTTAAATAAAAAGTTTGAACACTAATGTATTGGGCTCATTTATGTTCGTGAACAACAAATTTTAAAGCTCGTGAACAAGCTTGACATTAGGCAGGATAAGAAGCTTGATTCGTGTTCGATCCATGTACAAGAGACATTTCACATTTGTCCATGTTTGCTTGATTGTTTGTTTAAAATATTCATGAACAAATATAAGATGAATCATATATCACTTGTTCGTGAACAAGCTCATTTGGTAGCTCAAGAAAATTAGTAATAGATGTCAGTGAGCTTGCTCATTTGATAGCCCAAGAATACTCGTTAGAGATATTCATTAACGTGCTTGTTTGATATTTAAAAAAAAACACTAAATATGTTGGCGAACATGCTCGATTAATTATTCTTGAGGAAGCTCGATAAAACTCGTTTGTTAAGTTAATGAACATCTAGAAGTAGAGCTCGTTTATATTTCTTTAAAGCTTGTTTATTTAAAGCTCGATAAGCACTAAACGAATTGAACATGAACCAAACATGAACACTCATTAATTTAAACGAACGAAACATGAACACAAACAATGAAGCTCGAATCAAATACGAACCATACTTGAACAAACTGATAATAAATGAACATAAACATAAACACTCACATACTCGGCTCGGCTCGGCTCGCTTGCAGCCCTATAATTTTTCCAAAGAAGTGTGATTATTAATGATACAATTAAAAATTTTAATTTAGCTATTTGGAAGCATGGATATAAGATTTATGTAAACTTGAATAAATTCTAACTTTTAATAATCGAAGTCCACAGTGAAATTAGTTTGTAGTGTATTCGAAACTTAGTTAAATGGAATTAGTTACATAAATAAATAATTTTATCATATTATTTAATAGTTTAGTTATTTCTTTTTTAATTATATTATTTAATTGTCTAATTATTTTACAATTTATTTTTTTCAACTTGTCAGTAAAAAATATAAATATAGCTTAAAATATAAAATGAGTGTAAGTGAAAATTAAATATTTAATTCTTTAATGATAATATATATTATTTTATTAAAATGTATTAAAAAAAAAGACTACATTAGTGATAATTATGGCTTTTAACATATTACAGTTAATGCTTGCTTCAGCATGCGAGCCGTGCGGTTGATTCATGCCAGAACATCTCAAAGGGTTATGATGAGGCTCTGTCACGGTCCGAGCCGAACCGCGCCAAGCCGGACCGAATCGCCGTGGTCGAGTTCGTACGAACCCAATTAACCGGCAGCGATGAAAAGGACAAAAGGCCGTACTGTTCATAAATTAACCGCGGCGTGTCGCCATCTCACCCTGGTTAAAATTGAGTCTATTCACTCCGGTAAGCTCAACCGCCAAAAATCTGGGCCGTTTATATACGCCCAAGATTTAAAAAAAAAAAAAAACTTTGAAAAAGAAATAACAATTCAAATTAATTAAAAAAAATTTATGACTGATTAATTATAATTTATATTCAACTTAATAAAAAGCTTATTTTGATCCTATGTGCTTTGCTGAGCTCGAAGGAATAAAGCAGATATAAAAATATAGAAAATAATGAAAAAAAAAATTAATTCTTTTTAGAAATGATTTTGTGTTAAAAACCGCTCTTTTTAAACTGCTTTCTTATCAGAGGGAATGGCGGTTTTCGGGGAAACGAACAAATGCAAAGCTCTCACTCTTTCTATCTATCTATCGCTCTCTCTCTCTCTTTAAAATCTCCTCTTCTTCGTGGCAGCCACAGCTTCTCCGAACTCTTTTGAGCAGTTGAGAGATTGAGAGAGCGGAAAGATATTTCCTTTTTCTTATTCGTCGGAGGAAAGAGGGAAGGAGAGATTTTTATTAGTCGAGATTGTCTCATCTTCTTCTTGTTTCAAGCTCTTTTTTTTTTTTTGGGGCCCTTTTTTGTGAGTAGTAGTTGAAGTTCTGAACGAGCGGAGTGACAGAAAAATGAAGCCTTTTTTAATTTATATTAATAATCGTCATTCTTCACTCTTTCAATAACTCGTGTCAAAGAGGATTACTTGTTTTTGTGTGTTAGTTTCAGTTTAATGATGTTTTACACTTTGGGCTCTCGTTTTCTGAAGTTTTGAGAGGTTTTCATGGGATTTTCTCCTTTGGGCTGTCATCATGTTTACCAAAAAGAGATAAAAGAGATACCTTGGAGCTTTTCAGCTAATCTACGATCCTCTACCTGCCACTCCAAAGTGATCTCCGTGGAGAATCCATAAAACAGTACGAGCGAGTTCATAAATCATATCCATTTCATAGTTTCGTAGGATATATAGTCCTTCAATTTCTTGTGACCTTTGTAAAATTTTGTAAGGAAAATCAAAAGAGGATAGGAAGAAAATCGCACCTTTACTCCCTCACTTTCAAGTTGACCTCTTTTACTCTGATGAACTACACATTTTTCTGCAATTCATATACTGAAGAAGCTTAGTAGCCGTTGGAAAAATAATCACTTCTGAATGTCTGATAACTCTTCCATCCTTCCATCTCCCTCTGGGAAGCACACAAACCCTTTTTCCTCTCTCTTTGCTTCTCCAAAGCTTTTTATGGGCCTCTCTTCAAAGAGCTTCTTAGACACTGAGGCTTCCATGAGTCCAACTTCCATTCTTGAGACCAAGCCCTTCTCTGTCGTTGGCAGCCATAGCAGAAAATCTTATTGGGGCAGTGGAGACTCAAGAGCCATAGGCCTAGGCATAGTGGATGCTCTCACTAAGGAAAAGTCTGAGAAGAAGACCGTCAATCAAAGTAGTAGGATGGTGCTATTTGGATCAGAACTAAAGATTCAGATCCCGCCGGTACAATCGAACTCCATTTCACCAACTGGCTCTGTTGAGTCTCCGCATACTCCAATTGAATTTGGTATCAAGAACAAAAATTCTCAGCTAGCTCTGCATTCTCCTGTGAGTTTGGTCGGTGAAGTGAGACCTCCTTCACCGAGACTCTTCACAGGGCCCCTTTCTCCAAGGGAGCTGGAGCTTTCAGAGGACTACACCTGTGTGATCTCTTACGGGCCGAATCCGAAGAAAACTCATATCTTTGACAATTGTATTTTGGAGAGCTGCGGCGACGGATTCGCGGCTTCGAAGAAGGAAAATGGGTTCTCAACTGAACAGAGCTCAGGGTATTCTTCAGAAGATTTCTTAAGATTCTGCCATGCTTGCAGGAAAAGCCTTGCACAGGGAAAGGACATTTTCATGTACAGGTATATCCGTATATGTTAATTTTTTTTTTTCTTTTTTCATGTTATTAAATGCTGTTCTTGTTCATGGTTGTTTAGTATCCATAAGTTATAGTAGCTTTCTTTTCATGAGTTAGAAAGTAATTGTGGCTTAGAAAATGCTTTATTCCAGTTCATGTGGTTATAATCTGAGCTTATGCTTCGTTTCTTATCAATGATTTACGTAATCTTCCTCTATGTTCATCGGGATTTCACATGTTTGCAGACATCATATAGAAAACAAAAAAAAGACTTGGTTCAACATATATTGACAGCTTAAGATTTCATTTGGGATGATTTTTTAATTGCTTCTTAAGTCTGCTTTCTAGTAAAAAATTAAAATTTATGGAATAGAAAGTTACTTTAAGAAGCAGCAGTAAGAAAGATATCTCGAACGAAAGCCTAAATTACTTCAAGATACATGACACACTCTCTTGAATTTCTCTACTTTTTCATGAGTTATAAGATGTACTTTCCTATTTTATGAAATAACAATCATGGAAATTGTAGATAGTCATACTTTGCAAGATCAAAAAAATGGAAAAACTACCATGTTGGGAAATAAAGATATTTGTCAAGCTATATTCTTATTCCATTTTTCGCCGTCGTTATATCAGATTATTTTACACTTCACTTTGCTCTCAAACCTTTTTTAATCAGAAGTTCAAACATCTAACTGTTCATTTGCTTATTCCTTTCTTTGTTAAATTAAAGAGAAACTTCTTGAGTTTTGGAGTTCACCGACTCAAAGAACTTAACATAGATTCTCAACTAATGTTCTCCATAATTTGTGATTCTCAATGAAGATGAGCTTTTTTTTTTTTTTAGAGGTGAGAGAGCATTCTGCAGCCATGAATGCCGTCAGCAAGAGATGATTTCTGATGCAGAGGAAACTGAAAGTTGCTTTGAAGACCTTTTGGATCTTTTCTAGGAGCCAAACTTAGGTAGCAGAGAGGAATAGCTCCTTGTTTTTGTTTGTTGTTCTTCCTTTTATGTCTTGGTAGTAAATATGATTGGGTGGTGATTAGTTCCTCATGGTAATTATCTTAACTATAATGCTTCATTATGTATCTTTTGTGGGTGTTTTTGTGTTACATCTAATCCTTTGTCTTCAATTAAGTGGTTTTTATTAGACTTTTTTCTCCACACTTTTTTGGCTGGAAAAAAATATTGAATTGTGTGCTTTAGGTTGATTTTTACTTAGGTTTGCTTTCAATGTTTACATTAGGGGTGTCAATATTTGATACAACTCGAAAATCCGACACGAACCCGAGCTAAAATTTGAAGTTAGGGTAAACTTGGACCTGAAATGGTTCGGGTTCAACAAAGCGACCAATTTTAAAAATGGGTTGGGTTCGGGTTAACCAAAAAATCCGAAATTAACTCGATTTTGATCTGAAAATCCTTTTTTGACTCGAAAAAAAACTCGAAAATTTGATATTGACCTGTTTTTGACCCAAACTTGATGTAGTAAATTTGATTGGGCGGTGAATAGTATTTGCATAAGAATGTAAGAACTTGATGTAACCAAGTCATTATGAACTTCAAAAAAAAAAAAAAAGATTTTTTATGGAGAAGAGTTTCTGTTTGTAGGGTGATTATTTGAGTTTTTTTATAGAGAAGAGTTTATCTGTTAATACTAATGATCAATAACTTAATTAAAAGTTATTTTTGTTCTTTATTATAATTTTTTTATAGTATATATATTATTTTTAATCCTTTTTTAATGAGCATATAATCCTGATTATCTTCTGTAGTCATTGGCCAGCTGCCTGTGAGCACTGCATCTTATGTAATACTTAATAAGTTTATATATATATATATATATATATAAATTTTGTTTTTAGTTTATTTTATATTAAAATATAAATAAAAAAAGAGTACAACAGCAACATCAAATTTCCATCCCATTAAGTGGGTTGGAATAAATAAAATAATAAAAAAATAAATTATAAATATAAAGTAATCTCAAATGCCCCTTAGAATGTAACTGAGATGAGTGAGTAAAACGCTGAATTTGTGAACTACAGTTGACTGGAGTTTTTATTTGCCCAGAACTTGAGCTAGAGCTCAAATTTTGGAGAAATTATTCTTTGCAGATACGAAATAATTTGGAGATCAATCAGAATATATCATGTTGTCCAGTACATAGGTATCGAGCAAAAAAAAAATGATGTGGTTCATTTTAGTTGGTTTTCGGATGCCATCGGGGGTCTGCACAGAATAATTTTTCTAAATTTTGAGATGTCTGAAACAATCATTGTCCATATATAAGCAACCTACACACTTAGCAATTAAATCATTGTAATGTGCAAAAGTTGATAGAGAAATTGTTACAATCTTTTTATTCTAAGATTACAAGAACTCTCACTATGCTTATGGACAAGCATTTTGGATAAAGCACATCGAAGCATGGGCCACAAGAGGGAAGGGAATATTTAAGTCCATTTTCTATCTTCAAATTATTGGAGGGGGTTGCCAATTAGTCTTGTAGGACATATAGTTTTCGCGAGGATATCTTTTAAAATCCCAAGGACATTAGCCTCACCAGTGTCCACATTTTAGATTTTATTTGGGACAGTTTTTTTTTTTAAAAAAAGTAGTAAGAAAGCTATCTCACAAAGAGCCTTCAGACTTTCAGAAATAGGAACAATTGTTTCAATAATCATATATAAAACATAGATAATCAAATACATTGTATGGATTAAAAAAAACTATGGCCAACCATAGGACCTTAAGTTCTCATTTAAATTAAGCCAATAAGGATATACCTACAATAAATTTTGAATTTAAATTTTTTTTTAGGGACTAAACAAACTCTAAATAATACAAAACTATTATCAAAATGATTGTATCATTAAGACAAGTATAAAGATATTAACACCATTTGTATTTGAGTACATTGGTCTAAACTATCCAAAATAGCATACACTCATGTGTAGTTGATTGTTGGCGCTTCTAACACCACCACACCATTGATTGTTGGGAGGCTAATTAACAAACAAACAAACCTTTAAGAAAGCTCTTACCACAAGCAATTATTTCATAATGTAACATTGCAAGAAGAAACATCGAATTTTGAATACCTAAAATCTACAATGTGATATATTTTGTTCAACGATTATGTATTTCACAAGTAATAGCCACCATGTAACCAACTACCAGCCAGTTGCCCAACCTAACCCCAACTCGATCAAGTCTATTGACACACCAGATGAGATAGAATTGTTCAATCACTTTCTAATCAAGGGAAGGGATAGTAGGGTTCATCCATTGTTGATAATAGCAAGGAATATTTTGGTTTACTAATGATTAATAATAAAAGGGCCGGCTACTTGTAGCCACCTATCAACTTATAATCATTCAATCCTCTTTCATTGAAGAAAAAAAATTATATTGACCACCTTCACCATCAACTTTTTTTTTTTTTTTTAATTTAAGAGAGTAAATCATAAATGCCTCTCATTTCCTCTGACTACACATGAATTATCAGTAGTTCAAGTCCCATTTCTTTCAAAATAGAGACAGGTCTAAGCTATCTTTATTGCCTGTTAATTTTATGTTGTTTAGACTCTTTTCTTCCAGGAGAAGGATTGACTATATCATCCGCTAATGTGTGACTAAAATAATGCCACTAACACATTATTATTTTTATTTTTTTGGACAAAAATCTATTATTTAGAATACCCCATCAAATATTTTCAGAATGGCTACTTGTTTGACATTTGATAAATAGTTGTGACTGAAATTAATGGAATTACTCATTAAAAATTGTTGTGTTAAAAAAATTGTAATTGTAAGAGTATATTTATTGTTTTAGCTTTATACAAAAAATCAGAATGAACAAATAAGTTTTTTAGATATGAATTTTCTAATCGAAAAAATTCAAAATGGGAAAAAACTATGGGACCTGATTCAGTTATTATAATCCACCGTATAATAAAAGATACGATAATCCTCCCTTTCTTGCAATTAAGGAAAATGGAGGGTTATTCGCAATTGACAATAACTACATCATCCCATTGTAGATATTACAAAAATTAGATGTATATATAACAATTAAGTCAAACAGTATGGTTATATGTTAATTGCCAAGCAACAATAATAGATGATGACATAACTTTGATGATGGTGGCAATCGTGGTCATCGACCGTGATCATTTGAAAATATAGTAGAATTTTTAAGCAATTTCAACTCCTAAATTTTTCCTCACTTAGCCTTTTTGAGAGGGATATTTTAATAAACTCAAAACACTCCATCAAACGGTATAAATTGATCATTTTGATCATAGATCATTTATTCAATATTTATGTGTCTTCCTGATGTCATAATAGAATGATCTTTGGCCCATTAAATGTCTCATCAAACTGCTCGATTTAAATATAATCATGCAAGATTTTGTTGAAGGTTCTAAGTATATTTTATGTGTTTGATTTAAGGTCTTTTGAAGTATGATCGGATCATCACTAGTGTTAATGGATTCATCTAATTTTGTTGAAATTGGAGTTCGAATGATTTTGAATTTATTTCCAAAAATTTTACTTCAAATGTTATCTTGAGACTCATCTCGATTATCTGAAATTTCTGGAGACATCACAAATAAATAACTACCCTGTTTTAGCCTTCTAATCAGCCATACATTTGAATGATAAGAATCTGCACAAATAGACAAGAATATCTCAGAATCTCTTGACAGGAATTCTCCCATAATTAACATCCATGTGTATCTAAAAACCTTCAATTAAAATAATAAATCATTGACTATTACTTCTGCATCAAAAGAAAACTTAGTGGGTTTCATTAATCAAACTTCAAACATACCCACCACCAAAATAAAAATTCTGTGGAATAGAATCCTGTAAAATAAATGCTTTGCATCTAAAGTAACTCACTTAGGTTTCGTTTGAAACAGCTTTTTTTCTGCTTTCAAAAACAACTTAAAAGAGAAATAGAAAAACATTAAACCTCTTCAGCATAACTCCTATTTTTTGGAACTTTGTATTTGAATCTTTAGAGGTAATAAAGAACTCTCAAAATTCTTTCCTTCTTCGGTGAATAGAAAAACACTACTAATGTTGGATCTCAGCAGGGAATTGTGTCATAAAAAGAGGAGGTTCTTTAAATGTGGGTGTCAGATAACACTAATTGAGTTTTGGACAGATTACCTTTACTCTTAAGCAGAGCAGCTGAGCTGGGTTTTCAACCAGTTGGGTGGTGGACCAGGTATGGCAGCTACAGGTTATTTGGGTCCAATCTTAGACTTCATTCAGACCGGTTCAACCGAATAAAAAAAATGTCTTGTACAGCTTCAGGTCTTCTGGCCTAACCTGCTCACGAAAATAAATGAACCAACAGGTTAATATTCAAGCTCATTTTTAATATTTGCATGAATATTAAATTGTTCATTGAATGCTCTAGTTTGGTTGCAGACCTACTTACAAAATCAACCCATCATGGCTCACTCGCAACTCCAGGAAATCTAAAACTGGTAGCATTTCAAAGCCTAATCACCCCACCCTGTGGGCGTGAAGGCCATACCATTCCATTCATGTTTCTTCTTCTGTGGAATGGAGTCTTCAAGGCCAGCTCCATCAAAATTGTTTGTTTCATTCTTCATTTCTGCTTCAGTAGATCTGTAACGGTCAATAGAAGAACCATTCCAAGCAGAATTATCAGCACTGTCATATTTATCAGAATTAAATTTGGAGCCCTGTTGCAGCAATTCTCCCTCGTTGGGGTACTGAACAGTTTCCTCCCATTCAACATCGTTGTTGTATTGCTTTGAAGCTTCTTTTTTATCTTCATCATCTTTGTTGTTATAATGTTCTGAGGCTTCGTCACCCCATTCAACTTCTTTGGACTTCTTTAATGGGTTTTCCCCCCATTCAACTCCTTCTGAATTTGGCTTTTCAATGTCATGTGGAAGAATAGGAGGGGAAAACTGATCTGTAAAAACTTTCCTCTCTAAGGAAGGAAGAGGACAGCCCTGATAGGAACCATTATCTACACAATGCCTCAATAGCTTCTCCCAGTAAGGATCCTGAAAAAAACGGGAGAGAAAAAGCCAGTCAAGAGCGTTTGAGTCAAGTTGTTTTTTATTTTAAAAAAAGGATCATTATAGATTTCAAATTAGTTGGATTTACTTTGGGATTAATGCAATAAAGTTTAATTATTCATACATTGTACTCATCTGAAAGAAAATTCAATAGTTTTAAAATCCATTTTGATTAATCATTGGTCAGGCCCTTCTGAAACAAAAATTTTCTTATTTACCAAAATAATTCCATCAAAATAACAGAGGACGGAAAATTTATTTCAGCTTCAGCAAAAAGAAAATCTGCTCTAAACTACCACAAGCCCTTTGGCTGGACTAGCATTGCCTTTCATTTTAAAAGAGTAGAGTTGATATTATCCCTAGTGCTACTAGAATTTCAAGAGAATAAAAGGATTTGTTGAATTTTAAAGCAATTTCTTTCCTATCAAAAATCCTTACTAATGTAAGGAATAAAGCACTAAAAGATAGAAGAATACAGAGTCCACAATTAAAAACCGCTTTTGTTTTTTTTAGCAAACGAAGGTTCTCCAAAAGAATATTCAAAACAGAGTCCCACACGAAATTTATTTAAGGGATAAATCATCTTCATTTCCAACTCTTAATCCATGGAGCAGGATGTTAGACCGGTCCAGCCGGTCCGCACGGGACCGGCCGAGTCGCAAAACAGGCGACTGATTTCGCCTGGGCGGAAGTGCCGCGCACGCATGATCCACGGGAGCTTTTTAGGAAGCTTTTTTGAGGGTTTTGAGAGGGAAATTTGAATGTAGGGACTTTTTAGGGATTTCCTTTTGATTTGTATGCATTAAATAGTTTGTTTTCCTAGGGTTTGGGCATCTTAAATTTGGCTGAAATTTGAGATCTCTTAGATTTAGGTTTTCTTTGGGCTCTAGCGGCGTCTAGAGATTTGGGAGAGATCGATCCTCCTCTCGAATTGAGGATCAATTGTATCTTTGATGTTTTCTTCTTCTACTAGTAAAATACAAGTTTTTCCTACGAATTTCTCTCAGTTTTCTACAGTTTTTCCGCTGTTTTTACTGTTTTCCTGCCCCGGACAGCAGTATTTTGTGGAAATTTACTGTAAAGGTAAATAGGGAATACTTGATTTCAAGTGTTTCCTATCAAATTGGTATCAGAGCATCGATTTGGGACCATCGGCGGCTGAAAACCTGAAATTTCAGCGGTTTTTGGCATTCGGAGGAAGATTTCTTGTGATTCGTAGAAAGAAAAATGGCTAGAAAGAAGATAGAAGTCCTAGAAGGCGAATTTGGCCAATTAAAAGCAGATTTGGAGAAAAAATTCCTTGAAATCATCGCCAACAATGAAAGGTTGGAAGGGAGGTTCGCGGCGATGGAAGAGATGATGAAGAAATTACTTGAGATGAAGACGAATCCGACGGCATCGGAAGCAAGAGAGACTGTCGGTGACCAGGGCGTAGGAGGAAATCCAAACCCGCTTCGGGTGAGGAGGAATCCGGCAGTAGAGATCCTTGAGGGAGAGGACGACATGCCACCTCTAGAGCCACTTTCTAGAGAGGAGATGAGCATGGGAAATGATCGTCGAGGTGCTAATTTTCAGCGTCGAGGTGCTGATTTTCAGCGTCAAGGTGCTGATTTTGAAGGCAGGAGGGGGGAATATGAGGGAAGTGCAGATTTTGGCGAAAGAAGAGAAGAATATCAGCGTCGAGGTGCTGATTTTGAAAGGGGAAGAGGAGAATATGATGACGGTTTCGGATACCAACGTCGGAGGGAGGACCGGGACACTTGGGGAGCACCTCATCTTCGAGGAATGGGAGGTTATGGAGAGTACCGGGGTAACGGAAGGGATCCGAAGGTGAAGAAGTTGAAGATGCCCATCTTTGAGTGGGAAGATGGCCATGGCTGGATATACAAGGTGAAGCGTTACTTTGCTGTCAACGGGTTGACAGACGATGAGAAACTGACGGCGGCAGGATTGTGTCTGGAAGGAAAGGCTTTGGCATGGTATCAGTGGCGTGACAGGAGGGAGCCTATCAGGAACTGGAGGGAATTCAAAAACTGCATAATAGAACGTTTCCAAACCGACTAGGGAGGAGATTTCTATGAGCAGTTCTTTGCTCTGGTGCAGGAGGGATCAGTAGAAGACTACTGAGATCGGTTCGAGCATCTGGCTAGTAGAGTGGAGCGATTATCAGATAGCGTATTGGAGGGGAACTTCATGAAGGGGTTGAAGGCAGAGATCCGAGCGGCAGTTAAAGTTCTGATGCCTAGTGACTTGGAGGAGGCAATGAAGTTGGCACGGCTGGTAGAAAATCAGAATAATCTGGAGAAGGGAGCTAGGAGCAGCAGCTCAGGAGGCTCTTACAAGACTACGACCACTCTTTTAGCACAAAAGGGGCCTGCATCAGTCAACAATAATGAGATCACTAGGGAGAAGCCAATAGGAGGAGGGAGTGGGGATAACTTCAAGAAGCTCACTGAGACAGAATTACAGGAGAAGAGGGCCAAAGGGCTTTGTTTCAGATGTGACGAAAGGTATACGCCGGGGCACAGGTGTAAGGACCGAACTCTTCAAGTTCTTACTGTTTGTGATGAAGAAGGAATGGAGGGTGTCGTCTTTCCACCTTGCGGACAAGGTGGATCTTTGGGAGGGGAGTATTGTTAGACCGGTCCAGCCGATCCGCACGGGACCGGCCGAGTCGCAAAACAGGCGACTGATTTCGCCTGGGCGGAAGTGCCGCACGCACGCATGATCCACGGGAGCTTTTTAGGAAGCGTTTTTGAGGGTTTTGAGAGGGAAATTTGAATGTAGGGACTTTTTAGGGATTTCCTTTTGATTTGTATGCATTAAATAGTTTGTTTTCCTAGGGTTTGGGCATCTTGAATTTGGCTGAAATTTGAGATCTCTTAGATTTAGGTTTTCTTTGGGCTCTAGCGGCGTCTAGAGATTTGGGAGAGATCGATTCTCCTCTCGAATTGAGGATCAATTGTATCTTTGATGTTTTCTTCTTCTACTAGTAAAATACAAGTTTTTCCTATGAATTTCTCTCAGTTTTCTACAGTTTTTCCGCTGTTTTTACTGTTTTCCTGCCCCGGACAGCAGTATTTCGTGGAGATTTGCTGTAAAGGTAAATAGGGAATACTTGATTTCAAGTGTTTCCTATCACAGGACAGCAGCAAGACTACAATGAATTGCCAATAAGACAACAGTGTGATAGGAATCCGATCTCCACAAAAAAAAAAAAAAAAAAAATAGCAACAACGAAGAGAAAACGTAGCAGAAATCAGAAGAAAAAAAAAAAGATTATTGAATAATTTTATGTTAGACCGGTCCACTGGACCGGTCGAGCCGGTCCGCACGGGACCGGCTCAGACGCGAAATGTCGCGTGATCTCCGCCTCCTGCGGAGATCGGGCGGGCCGACAGCTCAAACGGAGCGTTTTAGGAAGGATTTTTGGGGGGGTTTAGAGAGAAATTTGAATGTAGGGACTGTTTAGGGAATTCCTTTTGATTTGTATGCATTAAATAGTTGATTTTTGCTAGGGTTTGGGCATCTTGAATTTGGCTGAAATTTGAGATCTCGTAGATTTAGGTTTTCTTTGGGCTCTAGCGGCGTCTAGAGATTTGGGAGAGATCGATCCTCCTCTCGAATTGAGAATCAATTGTATCTTGCTCTTTTATTCATCGTCTAAGTGGAATACAAGTCTTTTCTTGAGTTTTCTCTCGTATTTTCCCGGACAAGTGCTGTTTTCCTGCTGTAAACAGCAGAAATCTGTTGTTTTCCTGCTGTGGACAGCCATTTGGCTGCCGTTGGTTCGCCGATTTGGGATAGGTTGATTGTGAATACAAGCACTTCCTATCAAATTGGCATCAGAGCATCGTTTTTGGGACCTTAGGCGGCTGAAATCTTGATTTTTCAGCGAGCTTTTGGCTTCCGGAAGTGATATTTTTGAGATCCATTGGGAAGAAAGATGGCCGGAAAGAAGGTTGACATCTTGGAAGGCGAAGTCGGCCAATTGAAAGCCGATTTGGAGGAAAGATTCTTCAACCTTCAAAATCAAATCACCTCTAACAATGAAAGGTTGGAGGGGAAGTTCACCGCAATGGAGGAAATGTTGAAGAAACTACTTGAGATGAAAACCAATCCGGCGACATCGGAAATAAGAGAGATCGCCGACTGCCATGGCATGGGGGGAAATCCGAACCCCTTGCGGGGGAGGAGAAATGTGGAGGTGGAGATCCTAGAGGAAGAGAACGACAGGCCTCCTCTAGAGCCTTTTTCGAGGGAAGATATATAATACCCAAGTATTCAAAATAAATGTAAGTATAAATTTTTATGAATGTTAATGTATTTTAATTAAAAATCTATTTTCAATTTCAATCAAAATATAAATCAAATGGTATAAATATATAGTTATTGATTTAATTATCGTTTATGTTAGTAGCAGTAATTAGATATTTATTAGTAATTAAATATTGTATATCAAAGCATTTTTTTTTTAGACAATTGATTACATAGTACTTATATGTCTTGCAAATAGATTAATTAGGATTAGTGGCAGAATGCATTTAATTCACATTTAATGGGCATTTCCTTCACTGTCCAGTGCACTATCCAGTGTTGTCCTTATAGATTTTTTTTTTATTTGCTGTAGCTTTCCACTTAGCCACTCATGCATGCGTCTGATGTAAATCAGATGGTTGATATGGTATTGAAAAGGTAGTGGAAAATGTACTACATTAGAATAATATTATTTAAAACATAGAGCATTAAAATTAGAATGCCAATTCCTTTTATCCCTCCCTCAGCAAAAAAACCTAGAAGTCCCGAAACCTGGAGGTAAAGCAGCGGGTAAGAAAGTAGGGAAATTGGGAGGATTCGATTGCTGGAAGGAAAAATCAGCCAAGTTGTTGGGAGGAGAAATCAGCTAAGCTGTTGGAAAGCTTTTGTTGGTGTAGAAGCTGCAGTTTGGGTATTTCTTTCTCAGGTAATGAGAAATATAGAAAGGCAATACTAGTATTTCTCAAGCAATATTTTCTATAGAGTGAGTGTATGCAAATTAGTGAGGAATTTTTGAATTTCTGAATGCAGGAATGCATAAATTGTGGATTTCTGTCAGTCATTTTGAATGTTGAATGTGGAAATCAGTAGAGAAAAAAAAAGGGGTAAGACTATTGTTAAGTTAGCTGATGGAAAAAAAAAAAAGAATTTCTAAAATTAATGTTGCTGAAATCAGTTAGTTATGACTGAGTTTGTGGTGGTAAACTTCTGGAAATAGGAAAGAAACATAGGAAGGAAAGAAAAGAATCAGATTACTATTTAATGAGGAAGAATTTAGTTGAGGTAAGTAGTAAGATATTCATATAGCTTGTTCATTTATTTATTTTTGTACATGTGCAAATAAAGAATTTTATGTTGTAGGTAGTTTACAAAAGAAGAAGAAAACAGGAAGAACGAATCCCTAGTGAGGTGAGATACCCAACGATGCATAAGAAATAGTAATAATTTTATAAAATTTCAATTTGATGTTTTTATCATGTTTAACATTTCCTTTCCAATGATAGCATGTTTTTCTTTTTCAAATAGTTCAATTGCTTCATATGTGAATTACACATGTACTGATTCAATTTATATAATCGTTGGATATGATTATGACAATGTTCCTGAAATGAAAGAGAGTATAAGTCATATGTTGGGGGATAAGCCTGCACTAGTAAAGGCGAAATACCTGAATAGGTAAGCCTATACTTTCAATTCTAGAAGTTGGGAATTTAGACCCAATCCTGAATTGAGAAAATAATTTCAATTCTAAAAGTTGGAAAGCTAGACCCAACCTTGAATTGAAAAGCTGAAAGGGTGCAAAAGCTTATAGCCATCATTTGACTTGTTAAAAATGGTGTTGAACAATTAGTAAGATGGAAACTACTGCTATGTTTTCTTGTGCCTCATGTGGAAGGTGCTTTAATCATGTTATTTAGTCATTAATGTTATGCCTTTCTTAATGATTAAAATATTATTATTATTTCCTTTACATTGCTGGTGTATTTTATTGAGCCATAGCTCATTAGCAGTTGTTATACTGCAGGTAAGGGAAAGGAGCCCGTAGGGCACTATAGGCGAGAAAGAGGTGATCGTTCGTTTTTTTGTGTATATATGTTTTGTTATACAAAGAGATCTTAGAGGAGATCTTAAGGATAGCTGTATAAACATTTTGGTATGTAAGTAAATTTCGAAAATTTTAGTAGAGCTCTGTATTTACATTGTTTATATTTTATGTTACTTGAGGTACATTACATGCTTCCTTTTATTAAGTGTAGAATTTGATATGTTGATGTATTAGGAGAGTCAGAATAGACTTCTTTCATTCTCTGTTATACTCCAGTTTGATCGTTAGAGGGTGATCCAAACTGGGTTGTGACAGAAATTGGTATCAGAGCCTAAAACAAAATCAAATGGAAGCATAATTGGATTTAGACAATGAAGTATGATGAGATATAATGAATTTGTGTATACAGAGCTATAGGTGGAATTAAGGATGAATAGAAGTATGCATGCATTCATGTTCCGGATAAGAATTCCTACATAATAGGCCTAGTTATTGCTTTTAAAATGATTATATTTATTACTATGAGCATATATTACATGAATTATTTCTATGCATACAGATAATTATGTCTGAGGAGTTGCCAGAAAGAATGACATCTAGGCCTGATGCAGAAACAGGAAGGAATGAGGAAAATAAGTCTAAGGAGCTTCAAAATATTGTGCAATTGATTTCACAAGTGGTAGATAAAATGGCATCTATGGAGAAATCTTCTACCAGCAGTGGACCTAGATCAGAAAGTGTCAGTGAAGTGGATCGACATTTAAAATTATTTCAAACTTTTAAACCTCCAGCATTTAAAGGTGTAAGTGATCCAATAGTGGCTGATGACTGGTTGTTGAAGATTGGAAAAATTCTAGATGGTATGATATGTCCAGAAAACAGGAAGGTGCCATTGGCTACATTTGTGCTAGAAGGAGAACCAGAAAGATGGTGGCAAGCACAACATAGAGAAAAATTTGGACAGATCCTATTATTAGCATACGGTGGGATGATTTTGTGAAGGTTTTCAGAGATTGGTTTATTCCTCCTTCAGCCAGATTAGCTCTGCAAGACAAATTCTTCAATCTGACTCAGGGTTCTAAGACAGTTATGCAATATGAAGCTGAGTTCACATCTTTGTCCCGATATGCGCCACACTATGTCAGCACCCAGGAGGAGAAGTGTCACAGATTTTTGAGAGGATTGAGGGATCAGCTACGACTTGCATTGGCGCCTTTTGATATCAATGAATTCTCAATTTTAGTGGAGAGAGCCAGGAGAATCGAAAATGAGCTTAATTTTTCTAAGCATAATCTGGAGCAACAACCAATAAGTAAAAGGAAGATATTCGAAAGAGATGATCGATTTAAAAATAAGAGGAAGTTGGAGGATAAGCAAAAACAGAGTCAGCCTGAAAAACCGTTGTGTGAGCAGTGTGGGAAGCGACATTTTGGTCAGTGCTTAGTGGGATCTGGCCGATGTTTCAGATGTGGTGAGTTAGGTCATCGCAAGGTAGACTGCCCTCAAGAAAGAAAACTCAATGCCAGGCCCCAGGGATATCAGGGGTATCAGGAACAGACACAGCATAAGAGATATTTGGAAGGCAATCAGACAGGAGAAACTCAATTTCAAGGAAGGTCAACAGTACAAGGAAGACCACCAGTTCAACTTAAAGGAGAAGCATCAGATGTTAAAGGCAATCAACCTGTGAAGACTAGAGTGTTTGCTATTACACCTCAAGAGGCTAAAGATTCAGAGGAGGTGGTGACAGGTATACTTTTGATTGCTAACAAGTTTGGCAGAGTTCTTTTTGATTCTAGTGCATCTCACTCATTTATTTCTGAAGAATTTTGCGTGGATTTATCTGTTGAGACTGTATGTTTTACTCCTACCTTGTGTGTTATGATGCCGACGGGGGATAGTTTGCCTGCTAATAGGATGTGCCTTATAAATTTGAATATTCAAGGTTACAAATTTACAACAGAATTGATTATAGTGCCTATTAAAATGTTTGACATCATCTTGGGAATGAATTGGTTAGTTAAACATTTCGCTACAATTGAATGTTGGAAGAAAAGAATAAAATTTAATTTACCAAATGTGAAGACCTTTTATTTTCCCGGTGAGAAGAATGCAACATCCTCTCTTGTTAGTGCAATGAAGCTGGGTAAATATTTAAGGAGGGGTGAGTTAGTATTCTTAGCCAAAATGGAGGTCTTAAATAAAGATGTTGAGGCATTACAGAAGGTTCCAGTTGTCTATGAATTTTCAGATGTATTTCCTGAAGAACTACCTGGATTACCACCTGAAAGAGAAGTTGAATTTGGTATAGAATTACAACCAGGAACATCAGCAATCTATAAATCTCCTTATAGGATGGCCCCAAAGGAATTGCAAGAGCTAAAAATGCAGTTACAAGAACTGATGGATAAGGGATTCATTCGAGCTAGCCATTCACCTTGGAGTGCACCTGTACTTTTTGTTAAGAAGAAAGACGGATCCATGAGAATGTGCATTGATTATAGAGAGCTGAACAAAGTGACAATCAAGAACAAATATCCATTACCCCGCATAGATGACTTGTTTGATCAGTTAGCCGGTGCCACGGTATTTTCCAGAATTGATTTAAGATCAGGATATCATCAAGTGAGAGTGAAAGAAACAGATGTCAGTAAGACAGCTTTTGGGACCAGGTATGGTCATTTTGAGTTTAGAGTTATGCCTTTTGGGTTAACAAATGCTCCTGCTATCTTTATGGATATGATGAATCGGATTTTCAAAGATTACATAGATAAGTTTGTGATTATTTTTATTGATGACATTTTGATATACTCGGGGACGGATGATGAGCAAGCTGCACATTTACGCATAGTTTTGGAGACATTGAGGAAAAATCAGCTATATGCAAAATATTCAAAATGTGAATTTTGGCTAAAAAGTATTTCCTTCTTGAGACATATTATCAGTGGTGAAGGGATTTCTGTAGACCCACAGAAAGTAAAAGCAATTATGGAATGGCCTACACCAAAGAATGTTACATAGGTTCGTAGTTTTCTTGGACTAGCAGGATATTATAGAAGATTTGTAAAAGGATTTTCACAAATTGCTATGCCTTTGTCCAAGCTAATGAGAAAGGAGGTTAAGTTTGAGTGGACTGCTGAATGTGAGAAAAATTTTCAGGCATTGAAAGAGCATCTAACTACAACACCAGTATTGACACTTCCCTCAGGAACAGAAGGATTTTGAATTTACAGTGATGCATCTTTAAAAGAGTTGGGATGTGTTCTAATGCAGAACAAAAATGTGATTGCTTATGCATCTCGACAGTTAAAGCCTTATGAAAGAAATTATCCCACTCATGATTTGGAGCTGGCTGCAGTGATATTTGCTTTGAAGATTTGGAGACATTATCTGTATGGGGAAAGATGTGAAATTTTCACTGATCATCAGAGCTTAAAATACATATTTTCGCAGAAAGAATTAAACTTGCGACAAAGAAGATGGTTGGAACTTATTAAAGATTATGATTTGGATATTCAGTATTGTCTAGGAAAAGCCAACATTGTGGCTGATGCTTTAAGTCGCAAGTCTTCAGGGATGATGAATTGGATGATTACTCAGGAGGTTCAATTGATCAAGAAAATGGAAAATTGAGTCCTAGGTTTATTGGACCTTTTGAAATTGTTGAAAGAATTGGAAAAGTAGCTTATAGACTTGCTCTTCCAGCTGACATGTCAGATATACATAACGTTTTTCATGTGTCACTACTAAGGAAATGGGTTACAGATACCAATCAGAGAATTTCACATGATGAAATTGAGTTACAGAAGAATTTGACTTATATGGAAGAACCTGAAAGAGTATTAGATTTTGATACTAAACAGCTCAGAAATCGTCAGATTCCCTATGTTAAAGTGAAATGGAAATACAGGCCAGACAAGGAGGCAACTTGGGAAATAGAAGAAGATATTCGCCTTAAGTTTCCTCAACTGTTTGAAGACCACTAAAGCAAAGAATTTCGAGGACGAAATGTAAATAAGGAGGGGTGGATTATAATACCCAAGTATTCAAAATAAATGTAAGTATAAATTTTTATGAATGTTAATGTATTTTAATTAAAAATCTATTTTCAATTTCAATCAAAATATAAATCAAATGGTATAAATATATAGTTATTGATTTAATTATCGTTTATGTTAGTAGCAGTAATTAGATATTTAATAGTAATTAAATATTGTATATCAAAGCTTTTTTTTTTAAACAATTGATTACATAGTACTTATATGTCTTGCAAATAGATTAATTAGGATTAGTGGCAGAATGCATTTAATTCACATTTAATGGGCATTTCCTTCACTGTCCAGTGCACTATTCAGTGTTGTCCTTATAGATTTTTTTTTATTTGCTGTAGCTTTCCACTTAGCCACTCATGCATGCGTCTGATGTAAATCAGATGGTTGATATGGTATTGAAAAGGTAGTGGAAAATGTACTACAGTAGAATAATATTATTTAAAACATAGAGCATTAAAATTAGAATGCCAATTCCTTTTATCCCTCCCTCAGCAAAAAAACCTAGAAGTCCCCAAACCTGGAGGTAAAGCAGCGGGTAAGAAAGTAGGGAAACTGGGAGGATTCGATTGCTGGAAGGAAAAATCAGCAAGTTGCTGGGAGGAGAAATCAGCTAAGCTGTTGGAAAGCTGTTGTTGGTGTAGAAGCTGCAGTTTGGGTATTTCTTTCTCAGGTAATGAGAAATATAGAAAGGCAATACTAGTATTTCTCAAGCAATATTTTCTATAGAGTGAGTGTATGCAAATTAGTGAGGAATTTTTGAATTTCTGAATGCAGGAATGCATAAATTGTGGATTTCTGTCAATCATTTTGAATGTTGAATGTGGAAATCAGTAGAGAAAAAAAAGGGGTAAGACTATTGTTAAGTTAGCTGATGGAAAAAAAAAAAAAAGAATTTCTAAAATTAATGTTGCTGAAATCAGTTAGTTATGACTGAGTTTGTGGTGGTAAACTTCTGGAAATAGGAAAGAAACATAGGAAGGAAAGAAAAGAATCAGATTACTATTTAATGAGAAAGAATTTAGCTGAGGTAAGTAGTAAGATATTCATATAGCTTGTTCCTTTATTTTTTTTTGTACATGTGCAAATAAAGAATTTTATGTTGTAGGTAGTTTACAAAAGAAGAAGAAAATAGGAAGAACGAATCATCTAGTATTGTTTCGATCTCTTCCGCACTGGGTAAAGTGGGTATGTATGGGAGTGGAGGTAGGTTAGGGTTCTCAACATGTATGGACTCACAAGGCTTAATATGAAGTGGATTTGGGGGGTTGAACTATGATCCCTCAAAGGATACAAGATCTTCAATGTTAAATGTAGGATTAATGTTAAGACGTTTGGGTAGGTCTAGTACATAAGCGTTATCATTTACTTTTGAAATTATTTTGAAGGGTCCGACACTTGTAGCATGTAGTTTGTTAACGACCCCTTGCAGAAAGTCGTTCCGGACAAATCCGGACCATTACAAAGTTTCTAACCTTAAATTCCTTGAATATTTTCTTGCGATTCGCATTGAGTTTATAGTTAGCGTTGCTTAGTTTAATTATATTACGAATTTCTTTATGTAATTCCTGAAGGTGATGCAAATGCAGATTCAAACTCAGATGCTAGTTTGATGCTCTAGACTGATGACTCATAGGGATCAAATCTATAGGTTGTCTAAGTTGGTATCCATAAACAATCTCAGCAGGACTTAGACAGGTGGTTCGGTTAACAGATTTGTTATAGGCAAATTCGGCTTATGTGGATGCAAGAGGCTCGATGTGCATGATGATTGACATGAATTGTGGGCTCACGCAAAAGTTTTAAACAGAGAAAAATTTTGGAAGAAAACAAACACACAAACATACTAACTCACAAGCACACATAGATAGGGATAAAGATGGATCAGTCACAAAATGAGAGGACATAAAATTTTCATGTTTAAGTGAACTGGTATTATAAGGAGCAATGAAGACATCCTTAGAAAAAAGGGCATTTCCGTAAGGAGTTTTAGGTAGGGTCATAGATAGTCTCCTAGGGGCAGCAAGGTAATCTAGCAAGTTTATCCAACTAGGAGAGAGAGGGTACTTAACAAGGAAGGACAAGAATATAGAGTGCATAATGAAGGAATCGAGAACATGATAAGACGATGGGTCCTGATTCACAATCATAATGGGATAGTCAAAAAAGTCACCAATAGGTATGAGACTCAAAAGATGGGGTAGGGTGTCTAAAACATATGTGGGCACAATAGTTAGAGTGGTGACATGAAAGTATGAGCTAATACTCTCCCTAACATTAAAGTCGGTACGAGAAATGGTGAGATAAGCCCAATCAAGACAGCTACACTCTTTCAAATGTAAATCTAAAGGAGCAACTCCTAAAATAGATTCCAATAAAACACGAGGAGGCTTAGTTTCCCAATTAGGCTCAGAATCGTTCATATTAAAATTATTGTCTTCCGAACTCATATTACTATCCTCAATAGGATCAGGTTTGATTATAACCCTAAGATCAATGGATTCGGGGTCAATTAAATCGGGGTTTAATTCAGGTAGTAAATTCAATTGACTCACTTCCAACTCGAAATTATCCACATCACCAACAGAATTATCTGAAATTAAATCAGAATTATTCGGAGTCATCTCAATAGGGGATACAATTAAATCAGAATATTCTGAATTTAATTTCAATGTGTTCAAGATTAGATCAACTTCTTTCGAGATCAAACTAATATCGTCCAGACAGATCTTATCCAAAGGGATATCCTTGATGAGATTAGGATCCGGATGGGCTAAGGTATCAAGGTTTAAAGGTTCTAGATCTGCTAACTCAGGGTTCAAGTCAGGCAGGGAGTCTAATTCAATCACTTTAATTTCATCCTCAAAAAAGTCCTCATTATCAGTGATATCATTAGTATCCACGAAATTAACGCACTCGATTTCAGGTTTAGGGGACTTCTTCTTTGCAATGCATATTTTGGTCAAAAGTACACTTGCAGGGTCAGAGACTGGGTAGGCCAAAGACTAGGGGGCCTCAGAATTCACCTTGAATTGAAAGGTGATAAAGTCACCTATGTGGTGAGGTAAATCGGGCTCTGCCACGTGGATAGGATGCATGCTCGGACAAGGTGGATTGGGATGACTAGGAGTTGGCCCAAGTAGGGAGTCATATGGGACCGATCCAACAGAAGACCCAATAAAGGGTCGACCATCAAGACTAGATGAAGACCTACAGGGTGGGGCAGCAACCCTGAAGTTACTAAGGAAAGGATGATCTCGACCACAGTGATGTCCACAGGTTGTCCCAACAAAAGAAGCAGGGTGGTGTTCCAGATGAAGATCACAAGGTGTTGGGGTCATTTCCCGACTAGATACGTGAGTAGGAGTGGTATGTCGGACAGGTTTAGGGGTAACCATAGAGGTAGGAAAATGAGTAACTGCCGCTCAGTGAGTACAATGAGTCACGATATTAGATTGGAGTGTAACAGGTGAGTAGGACTGACTTTCACGTGTAGAGTTCTTGAGAATGTTGTACCCAAAAGTTTGATGAACAGGGGGTGACCTAATCTTAAAATCAGATGGTTGGCCACAAGTAGGGGAAAGAAATTTTAATCCAAGTTATCGTCTCATGTCTTTCCAATCGGAAGTAGGGTATTCACCACGATACTCTTTATGATCTTCCAACCTCATCCAAAATTGACGAGCACTACCGTTCAGGTGATACTTAACAATGCTAACCTGGTGGGACTTAGGAATATCACGTGATTCAAAATAGTCTTCTAACTGTCTAACTCATTCCCTAAAGTAGTAAGGATCTGAGGAACCATCAAAGGTGAGCAGACGGTTATGAGATTCTAAGTGAGGTTGTTGCGGCTTAGGCTCAGATCTGGCAAGTTAGCCGTAAAATTAATGTACGAGACATATATAGCATATAAGATAACTAAGTGGCATGGAAGTATGAATATGAACATAGGATTGTAGATTAGCCAAATTATTCTGATAATCTTTGATGCATTTTGGTGCCCTTATATGTTTATCAGACCAAATGGAAACTCATAGGTGCCTTAGCGCGCATGCATTTGAGGTGATCAATAATTGGAGAAGCACTAGCATTTTTAATTGATGCAATTAAGGTAATAGTAGACTCTCTTTTTTTTTTGTGCATTAATATTCATTGAAGAGCGAGATATCATCATGACATGCACTCTGTGCTTTATTTTCTATATATGGGGTTTTAAATGGCTTGACATGCCTTTCGAAGCATGTTAGCGTGCACTAGAATTTGTGGCAGGAGCTAACAAGGGCTATATAGGATTGATTTTGAATGAATGGAAGGAAATTTAGTCCGTAAGACACTTTCTTATTAATTGGAGCAATGTGACCCTATGGATTGCCTTACATGAATAGTTATGATTGATCATATCATTATGCTACTATAAAATAATAATCAAGCCATGATGGGTTATTATTTAAGCCAATTGTATTGTTTGAGAAAAATAATACTTGATGTGATCTTCCTATAAGTCTAAAACTATGTTTGCACCACTTTAGCATGTCTTCGAAGGCTAGCATCAATGTGCTTCTCCTTGGTCTCTCTAAGCCTAGTAAGTAAAAATAAAAAAGGCAAGCTTCATCACTCATTAGACCTGATCTCCAGTCAAGGTGGCCCCGTTAAACTTAGACTTAATGCGGTGAATTGCAAAAGTGAACAAGAAAGCATAACAGAATGATCATCCAAAACACACTCTTTCACCCAATGAGACGTCAAGGACAAGCTAAGCACCTGAAGCCCACTTCAGTTATAAACCCACATTAACCAATCTCGCATTAGCTCCACTTGTTCAATATAATGTTGAAGTTGTTTTTTATAATAAATATATAATAACATTAGACCCATTCACTTAAGCCCATCAAATTTTGTAGTAGTGAACTCTGTAAGTGGTTCTGGCTCAAGCAGAGGCACATTTTCACCGAATCAATTTCAAAAAGATCTCCAATAGCAAAATCATCTATCTTACGATAATCGTCTTTGGAGCCAAGATCATCATGCTAACAATCTTCATAGACTGATCCACAGTTGCTAGTATTGTTTGCAGTTTTTGATATTAAGTTTGTGCGTCAGCTTCGACCATAGGCACATTCTCTCAAGACTATATCCTTTCAAGGATTATTCTTCATTGCACAAGCTTGTCATGATTCTCGTATTCTTCTCTGAATTTCATGTCACTAAGTTTGTGTTAGAACTATTTCATCTATTATGACATGGTTTGAATTGATTGTGCTCATTATTAAGATCAATGCTTTGTCTCGATCACCAGTAAAACCTCCAGAAATTTGCCTTATGCTACTTGTATCTGCTCCTGTTGATTAAAGATCTATTTAACAAACAGGCGAGCATGCCAACATGGAACTGGATCAAATAGGGAGACAGTTGCAATGAAAGAGAGTAAGTCGAAGATAGTATGGAAATCACGCACAAGAAAGCAATGAGATAGAGGAGCATGCAGAGAAGGAGCAAGAACAAGATTGGTGGTCATTGGATTCGATCAGAGATGAAATAAAGAAAAGCAAGCTAGGGGTATTGGCAACTTTAAGATCAGCAAATGTTGGTTGTTGGTAAGAAGATTGATCAGTCTAGATTCTAGGAAAATTTGATCAAGGTGAAGTCAATTTTGGTGGAGCCTAGCGACAACAAACAGGACAACATGAAGGAGCTATAATGCAGGATGACATAAAGGCGTGGGTGATAATAATGCATGAACCGGTAGTAGCGTGTGGACAATGATCAAAGAAATTATGGAGGTACTCTAAAAGCATATTAGAAATAAGTACAACATGGAAGAATTGCATATTTATTGAATAAATGTGTAGTGCAAGAAATTGCATATATATATATCCAAGGGAACAATAAAGGACAGTACAAAAATGAGAACATGTTAAATAAAGAGGATTTAATAACAATAATGAATTATAAAGATTCCTAATATATATAGTATAGCAGATGCCATAATCTGGATATTGTAATAACAATAATAAGTACTCGACATAACTAGACTTTATATAAGTTTTAAATTAACACCTTAGATGGTAATTTTGTATTATTGATTTAGATTAAGCAATATTTAAATTAATGTATATATTTCTTGGATAAATTTAAATTTAATTAAGCATTTATTACCCTAATAATTTTAACTTAATCCTAATGAGCATAAATTAACATCCTACCTATTGATTGCTTTTAATTGAATAGGTTAGTTAATATATTTAATTAATTAATAGAAATATAATTAGTTTAATTAAAGATTGAGTAATTCCTAATTATCTAAAGAAGTAATAATAAATGTAAGTATATCCTAATTAAAACATAATTTAACAAAATTGTAATTGTCATTTGGTTAGCTGCATTTGTAGAGTAATGCATTCCAAGAATTCAAGTGTTTGGTTGTGTGAATTCAAATACAACGTAATTCAATGGTGAATTTGAAATTCACCCCTAGTTCAATTAAGGTGTATTTGAAAATCATTAGATTTGATCAATTTCCAAATATATTATAAATTCTCTATCATTGTTGCTGCAAGCCGCCACATACTATCTCCAACCACCATCTCTACCATCAACACCACATGCTGTTGCTACCTGCTACCATCATTTGATCTTTACATTGCATTCATTTCATTTCAAGCAAAACTTAAAAAGTAATTATCTATATTAATTTTATATTCATGCAAACAATTCAAAACATTTCAAATACACTTCATTCATTTTACACTATATTTCATTTTACTCTGCATTTCTTTTACAACAAACCAAACAACTCCTAAATTACTACTTTTTTCCAAACATTTTCATGAAATTTTATAAGAATAATTAGCATAAAATAAAGCCCCAGTAAACCCATGATAGTCTAATAAGCACTACATAATATATTGATGAAATGCTATTAACTTGGTTAGTAAATCAAATAACCATAAATCTAAACCAATTCCCCCATATCAACTAACACTCTAAATAGCAACCAATCATTTATTCATCTGTAGGATTTAACTTGAATTAAAATATTGGCATTCAAATAACTTTTAAGGTTTAGGCGTTTAGCAAACTCAAATTTTACTAAATAAAAATTTATAGTATTTACTTCAATTAATAAGAATATGTTTGCATCCAAATAGAACCGCTATTTTTTTCACATTATATAAGCCCAAACAACATAGACATGCATGCATTAAAAAAAGTGCTGGAAAATTGGTCAAAAAATTAACATCCCCGTACAGCTATTGTAGGTACGTATAATAGTATAAGATGGGACACAACTGTAAAAGAAAGAAAGTTTTGCCCAATAGCAAGATCCTTGACATGGATCCATGCATTTTTCATTTTTGTATTCTAAGGCTATATAAAATTAGTATTCCGGGCTATAAAAACTAGAAAATTGCCTTTTTTCATGCTTTTCTTTTATTTCTTTCTTGGTGTTCTGGTTAAAAATCAGCATTTAAGCTTTGAAGCTTCAACTTTTTGAAAGTTGAAAGTTGTTGAAATCTGTTTTTTTTTTTTTTTTCGGCATAACAGCAGCCTTCATCCTGCATATTCACATCATTTAGGATTTGCACCATCTCAGATCAACCTACATGGGTCCACATCACACCCTCCACCACTACCTATCTGTATAAGTTGTTGGATCAATAGTCCAAAAGTAATTTTTAAATTATTTATTTGAAATCTAGCCCTATGCACACCTAATAGTGTTGAGTGATTTCCTAAGCTTGTGACAAAAAGGGAATGGGGCACTGATTAAGAACGGATGGGCCAAAGCGTGTGTTCCCAAATCCAGGTTTTATGGGACAAATAATCAGCTCCCGGTAGACAATACCTCACCTAAGATAATTTAATGAGAGTTGACATGGCGGTATAGCTTATCAGAAAGCAGAAACTCAGAGTCCAGGCTTCAAACAGCTGACAAGGAGTTGGCTTGGCGTGCAGCTCAGTAAGTTAGAAGAAAGAGATCAACAAAGACCCATGGAAAGCTCATAAGGCCCAAAGACATGATGGAAAAGATTCACATTTTTACATCCATATAGGAACTTTGTAAGAGAGAAGAGGAGAGTATGAGATTTGAAAGGAGAGAATTCCCTGAGAAAACTATCTTCTTATCAGTTCAATAATCCTCTTCTTTCCTATCAATAAAACAACTCCTTTTCAATTCCCTTAGGAAGAGCCCAAAAACATCTGCAGTCAACTTTGAAGACTCAGCTCTTCTTAATCGATCATAGAATCATTCCACAACATCTTAGGTTGTCTTCAGCGAATGTCAAAGTTTACTGACATCAACAAACATTCAGATGGCCTAAACAATTAATTTCATCCAAGCTTCCTCACAGTTTTTCAATCAAGCATTGTCATCTCACAACTTTACATACCAAACAAAAGATTACTGTATGTTTTTTTACTAGCAAGTATGATTTTCACGTAACAGCATTCTCTAAAAACCATCACTGTTTAACATGCATTGAAAACGGCCATTATCATCACAAAGAAGCTTCTGTGCGATTCAAAATAATGCGAAATCATGAAAACAAGTAAATCTTTATAGCATACCAATGACAACCAAAAAATCATAAGGCATATGCACATAATTGAAAAGAGCATAGATGATTCTGATACTTGCTAACAAGAGGAAAATACCTGAGTTAATATGTGTGGATTTCCAATTATAATAAGCAAGGATCTAGCCCGAGTAATGGCAACATTAAATCTCCGGGGATTGCTAAGAAAACCCAAACTGTAAACTCTGTCAAACTCATTATGTCTAATAGTTGACCGAACAGTTGATATGATTATTATTTTTCTTTCTTGTCCCTGAAATTGCTCCACACTTCCGACCTTAATATCTTGTATTTCAAGGGATGATAAGGCCTTCTGGATCTTTAGCACTTGTTGCCTATATGGCGTTATAACTCCAATATCGCCCTCACTCAGGTCAGGATTCATCAATAGTTTTCTGATGATATCCACAGCTTTACTAGCCTCAATCCTATTAAACCATGACGGATTACTACCTTCTCTCTCATCACATCCTTGAATTCCAACAAATAGAACTGGAAATGACTTGTTAGGAAGGCTAGCACAGTCACAAATAGAAGATTCATCATCTTCTTTGCAAGCAATCAATTCACCTTTGTAGAAAGTTTTAGAGGGTAGCTCCAGGATAGCCGGGTGACTGCGGTAGTTCCTCAACAACTTTGTAACATAATTCTCATCACCTCCATCATAATATTCAAACTCAAACAACCTTTCCAAGTACGATTTTCCTAAGCCGTGGCTCTTTGCCAAGCTTGAATAGACAACAGGGCCTAGTTGCATAGGATCTCCTGCAAGAACAACCACGGTATCCTTCACACATAAGGTTGATATGGGAACCATTGTCTCCGGTTCAGAGGCTTGGCCAGCCTCATCAAGGAAAATGTGAGAGAAGTAGCCTTTGCGAATGCCTTCAGCATGTAGCAGAAATGCACTCATATATGTTGATATTATGACCCTGTAATGCAACAAAGCTTTGAGCGGAGGACATCTAAAAGTTGTATCCTCAAAGAAGCAAAATCTAATAAAATCAGATTTGATATCTTCAAGTGGGCGGCTGGTAGCATTTAGTCTAAAAATTTCGTTTTGTCTCACCCCAAACGCATCCTCAGCAAGCAGTTTTTCCAAAACATGGTCTGCTGCACTATTTGAAGAAGCACATACCAGGATTTTTGCTTTTCTCCTTGTGGTATAGAGCTGCAGTATGGCCTCAACTAGTGTAATTGTCTTACCAGTACCTGGAGGTCCATGGATCGCATAAGGCGGAAATCCTTTGCAACCAAGAATCATTTCCACAGAATGTATTTGTTCTCTATTGAGAGATTGAATCAAGGGCTGAAAAGGAACCGTATAGATAACCCTTCTGTTTGTTGACTGAAAGGGAAATAGAATTTCAGGTTCCAAACACTCAGCAGCTTGAACGGTATGATATAATCTTCGCATATTCACCCTGTTGTAAGTGAAACTAACATTATAGAAGTGATCATCCCGATGACATTGGTGCAGGTTCTTATCAAATTTCAAGAGAATTTCATCAGCTTCAACTTTGTGAATATAACCCTGAATAGTGAAAGCCCAATAAATACAAATTATAATGATCAAATGTGCTCTATAAACTCCATAAACTATATGTTTCATTTAAGTATTTAGAAAATTTTACCACAAACCTGGTAAGGACGAGAACAACTGTCTGGCTTGCCAGTGGCAAGTTGAACAAAAATATAATCTCCCTGGACAAGAGAAGGCCTTCTCTCAGCCAATCCGGGGACCACAAGGGACAAAAATAGGCCACCCCTCCTCCTCATACTCACCGACTCCATGTCATGAGCTCTCATCTCTACCTGAATCATCAAAGCAAAAAACAAGCATGAAAAAAAACGAGACTTCGCATCCATTTAAATCTATTAGAGATCAGATCTAGTTACCCCCAAATGAATTTCTTCAATGTTAATCAAAGAGCTAAAAAACCTGGCATAGTTCAAAGTATTTAGCCCTTCCATTATGACATCAGGAATCTGCATAGCCTCAACCAGTTCACGGATTTCTTTTGGTATGGCATATTCAGGGAGCTTGTATCTACTTGTTTGTGTAACTGGCCGATGTGGTCGAGAACCAGCAACATAATTGTCACACTCAAACAACTTTCTACGATGTGGAGCTCTTGAATAAGGTTTCTTACAGACCAAACCTTGTGATACTTTATCATCAGCCAACAAAAAAACAACTCGCTCAATTTTGTCAGAACCCGCATCAAAATGCACTACTGAAAAGTGTAAACCTATTTCTTTAGGTTTGCATGAAAGCCAAATAGTGAGAGTCTGCCTTGGTTGAAGCACCCTATCTTCCAAGGCATCTGACTCCACATATGCATCAATTTCTCTCTCATCAGCATTAGCAGATGGTGGTTTCATCAACGAAAGGGCATATGAATTCTCTGGGTTAGATGAAAAGATTCGAATACTCCACAGTTCAACTGGTTCATCAGTGGTGTTTTTAATTTGGATAGAATCAGATGATACTTCACCAAGAAAAGCGGATTGAGGTTTTCCAGCAATGAGAGGGAAGGGGATTGAAATCACAACAGGACCTGTCTCAAGTGGATTGAAACTACTTAGCGATTTATCATCCTCAAAATCTAAGAAACCCACATCACCCTTGTCTCCAATTTCAGAGTATTCTTCATCCCATTCCTTTTCGGCAATGGTGCTCATAGTGAATTAACCTTTAAGAGAAGTCAGGAATGACACTGCGAAAATTCAAGCAATATTACATCAATCTCCTAGAAATCATCATTGGGCTTCCAGAACTAAGATTTACCATTGGCAGCTGCAACAGCAGAAATAGATTAGTCATACTATTATAAGTAAAGATGACAGATCATAAAACTTAGCAGTAGTAGGCCACACCTAATACGCCAGCAATATAGAAATTTATGAGGGTATTCATGAAACATATATTACAAAAGGGAAGATCAAAAAGTTTGCAACAACACACTGAAATTAACAAAAACTAACAAGTATAGGAAGAAAAGAGCTCAGCTTAACAGGGAGGAACCAATTTAAAGAACAAAGGTATCAAAAACATGCCACACACATCCTAAAAATACAAGATGAGTGGATAGATAAAAATACCTAGTGAAGGAGAATGTTAAAGATAAATAATAAGCAGTTTAAGAAGATTGACAAATTGATTTTTAGAAGCCTTAACCTGGAGCATTACATAAACATTTGAGCTATTTAAGGAAAAGCACACAAGATGAGGAAAGCACGCAGGCCAATCCTAAGTTCATTCTTAGAATTAAAAAAAAAAAAAAAATCTTCACCCATGCCAGAAGTTGACAATAAATAAATAAAGTGTTTCACTATTTTGTGAAAACTATGGCAATGACAGTCTTTCAAGGTAAAACTACCCTCGCCAAATTCTAATCACCAGAATAAGATAGCTTAAATAATAAGGAAATTGTTGAACATTGAGTAATATAAAAAGATTGTACTGGAACAATTTATACAGAACTGACGATTAGAAGAATGATAGTATATCAATAAGATAGCTTAAATAATAGAATTTGACTATACAGGATACAATGCAAAAAAAGTATTTAGGTAGCCGACCCCACATAATGGGATAAAGGCTTGGGCCAATGGGGTATGGATTGCAATGCTTTTGTATCATGTCTCTTAAGAGTAAAGCCACTCATCCACCTGAGTATCCTCATCTTTGCAACACTTAACTCAATATTATGCTTCTCTTTTAAAGGCCAACCTTCTACACTATAAAGTATTGGAGGTCTCACTACCATCTCATAGAATTTTTTCTTAAGTTTGAGAGGAACTTTTCTATCACACAATAAGCTCAATGCATTCCTCCACTTCCACCATCCAACTTGAATTCTACTAATAATATCCCTATCTATTTCACCATCACTCTGAACAATAGACCCAAGATATATAAAATGTATACTCTTATTAAAGACTTGATCACCCAAAGTCACAATCCCACACTAAAACTATAATTACTAAAATTACACTCCATATATTCAATTTTAGATCTACTCAAATGAAAGCCTTTAGACTCTAAAATTGACATCCATAATTCAAGTTTACCTTCAACTCTCTTTTTAGTCTTATCAACAAGAAGAATATCATCAGAAAAAAGTATACACTAAGGTATAACCTCTTGCAAATGTCTAGTGAGAAGATCCATGATTAAAGAAAAAAAGATATGGGCTTAAGACTGATCCTTGATGTAATCCAACTAAAATAGGAAAATACTAGGTCAAACCACCTTGTGTTTGAACACAAGTAACAGCTCCTGTATATATATCCTTAATGAGTTGAATATAAGCATTATGAACACCTTTCTTATGTAGAACTCTCCATAGCACTTCTCTAGGAATTTTATCATATGCTTTCTCTAAATCAATAAAAATCATATGTAGATCCTCTTTATTCTCTCTATACTTCTCCATCAAACCTCTCAATAAATGTATAGCTTCCATAGTAAACCTACCTGGCATGAATCCAAATTGATTTGAGAAATATTAATGTCACGCCACAACCTATGCTCCATAACTCTCTCTCATATTTTTAAAGTATGACACATTAACTTGATTCCTCTATAATTCGCACAATGTTGTGCATCACCTTTCTTCTTAAAAATAGAAATCCATACACTCATTCTTCACTCATCTGACATCTTTTTACTCTTCAAAATAATATTAAAAAGCTTAGTAAGCCAAGATATTCCTTCATCTCCTAAGCATTTTCTCACCTCTATTGGGATATCATCAAGTCCAACAGCTTTTCCACACTTCATTTTCTTTAAAGCCTCTTTAACTTTGGTTTTACTAATACGCTGATAAAAACAAAAAAAAAAATTATTTAGGGTGCTAAAGTCACTATAGTCAATTGAATGCTCATAATCTTCATTAAAAAGTTTAGCAAAATATCTCATCTACCTCTATTAAATATCCTCTTCTAATAAAAGCACTTTTTTATATTCATCCATAATACACTTCCCTTGAACTAAATCATTATTATTCATATCTCTTTGTTTAGCTAACTTATAGATATATCTTTCTTCCTCCTTAATATCTAATATATTATATAAATCATTAAAAGCTAAAATCTTTGCATTGCAAATTGCATTCTTACTCTTTACAGGCATCTTTATATCTTTTCCAATTATCATAATTTTTACAGCTAAACCAATTTTAATAACAAATCTTCTATTTTTTTATTATTTCTTACATATTTTGATTCCACTACCAACTGTTTTCACTATTAGTAGTTTTTACCTTTGATACTCTAAGCACATCTTTTGCACTATTTTTAATATCACTAGCTATTTTTTTCTCATATAACATTAGTTTCCTCATGCACAGATAAAATTTCAAAATCTAGAATCTTACTCTCATAAATATTTTTGTTAATATTTTTTAAATGTCCTCATCTAATCCTAGAACAACGATTTACTTTATTTTTTATTTTATGACCCTTCATCTTAAAGTCTAAAACTAGTAAGCAATGTTGGATACATAAACTTTTACTCATAATAACTTTACAATCTTTGCAATCTAAACAATCTATTTTTCTTATAAGAAATAATTAATCAGAATTTTACTATATCCATTATTATAAGTGATGAGATGCTCATCTTCTTTCTCAAATAAGATATTAGCAATTATAAAATCATAAGCTAAAAAAATCTAATATGATCTTATCACCTTAATTAGTCACTCCAAAGTCATAGCCACCATGAATGCTTTTAAAATCATCTACCTCTCTACCAATATGTTCATTTAAATCTCCTCCAATAAAAAAACTTTTTTCGAAAGATATCTTTTGTATTAATTTTTTTAGGTCATTCCAAAATTTTTATTTTGAACTTATATTCAAACCTATTTGAGTAACATGAACTCTTATAATATTAATAATCTTAATATCAATAATCATTTTTAAAGCTATAATTTTATCTCAAATTCTATTAATTTTAATAACATTCTCCTTCAAACTTTTATCCCAACCAACATAAAATAAGCAAAATAAATAAATAATGAAACCGTAACACATAGTCCACCACTGTCCACAGCCAACCCTAAATCCTTGATTCTTGGTCCCTCTCATGAAAAGCACACAAACTGCAGAAGCTCGCAAGGTTAAGGATGTAACTGGCTCCATTCACACCAGCCCTCACCATTTGTTTTCCATCATTGATAGCCAGCTAGCCCTTTGTCGAGTCAATTATTTCCTTCCAGTCAACAATCTCCCTATTAGATAAAATTCTTAGCAGAAAAGACTTTATTTTCATATTTATATTTGGTAAATTTGAAAATAAATTGAATCTAAAATAAATGCGGAGTAGATGCTAAAACATTCATCTAATACAACCAAATAGGGTAATTAGAGATGGGAATTAAGTGGGAGAGAGAAGAGGAGAAAAGAATAACCCTATCTTTAAAAAATGAATTACATTAAAGAAATTACAATTAGTAGATTTGAATGTACATCGAATGTAAAATTTCATGATCTTGTATCATTTTTTTAAGTTGCTAATTCTTATTATAAAGATTAAGTTTGTGTTTTAATTACTAACCTAATTGTTAAATTTTGTGTTTTAATATTGTCGTTCATCATCTCTCTTGATCTCTCCCTCGAGCCTTCTCCAATTTGTTGTTATCGTATGTTTCTCTCTAGCTTTGATAAATTTTTTTAGCAGAATAACATAACTACCTAAGTTTGATGCCTAAGCTTTGATGGTGAATGAGTTGATTTTTTTTAATAACAAGTGAATGGTTAGAGCTGTCGTCGTAAGCCTCAATATATTTTTTTCATACCAACAAACTAATCGCTTCAATTTTATGAAGGGATACATTTAAAGAAAAGTTGAAGTTAATGAATTCCACGCATCAAGTACTATCATTAGTGTTGACTGTAACATAAATTCCAAATGAATCTGTTTAGAAACCAACTTAGATAACTGTCCTGCAGATCTTAAACTAAGGAAAAAAGTTTCAAAATAACATCCTAATGATCATGATGGAGTATGAAGAGCAAGCCAACCTCATGATCATGATCTCCCACAATCATATATTGGAAATAAAATGCATAAATTTAAGCCAGCAAGGTTTGATAAATTCAAATGCTCTTAGGAACATAGTATTATAAAACTATAAAAGATACAACTTGTTACTTATTTTAACACCTTTGTAGACTAGAAGCAAAAGAATATGCAAAATATGATAGTCTTGACACTAAAGGATTTCGAAATTGAAAAAAGAATGATAAACTTTAAGTTCATATTGGTCACTTTAATAGGGTTCATAAAATTGCTTGAAGAAAGTACAATAATTTAATGAATCAAGATCCACACATTAGTTTTTTCTTACAACAGACTATTTGATCAAATTCATGCAGATTATCCAATGCAATTAACTGCAACTATAGATTGTGTATGTTCTCTTTTGTAACAAGACTTAGCTTCTCATAGCCATAATGAATTTGAAGATTCTGAAAAATCTAAAAAATAAATTGAACTATTGCACTTCTTAATAACCCATAATGAAGAAATAAAAATGTTATCCAAAAAATAGTCCTAAAAATAACAAACTTATTTATCCCAACATTCAAAAAAAAATTACACATGTCGTTGATGTTGAGATTTCAAATGTTATCATTAATGAACTAGGTAATAATTTATTCAGAATTCTACTAAATGAGTCATGAGATACATCAATGAAAGAATAAGTGGCGATTGCACTTTTTTTTTTTTTTTTTGATAAAAAGAGGACGTGTCATTGAGCGTTTTATTGGGATTGTGCATAATGCGGAAACATATGTTTCAACCCTTAAACAGGCAATTAAAGCTCTTTCTACAAAGCCTAGATTAAGCATTGCACAACTACGTTGTCGATAACTTTCAAAAAAACTACATGGTAAATAATATGATGAGGCAAGCAATATGTATTGTGAGTTTAATAGTCTAAAAACTTTGATTACGAATGATAATTATTTGGCATATTATATACATTATTTTGCACATCAACTTCAATTAGAATTGGATATCATGGCTAAAAATTATATACAAATTGCATATCTTTGCAACATAATCACCAATTTGATAAAAATAGTTATGAGTTCATACAAAAAAAGAGATATTCTATGGGAGAAACAACTCAATAAACATCTTGAGCAATTAAGAAATGAAAAATTATCAACTAGTAGAGAGTTAAACAAAAAAATTGATCTTCAATGAGTTGGAGATACATGTCAAAGTTCACACTCTAGGTCACTTGTTAGCCTGCTTCTTTTATTTGAAACTATTATTTAAGTTCTAGAAATAATAATAAAAGATGATTAAGCAGCAAGCAAATAGGTAAAACATATGTGCTACTAATTTCTACATAATATTTTGAATTTATTTTTGTTTGCACTTGACAAAGTCAATATTGGGGATCATAGTTGAGTAATCTCAAGTTTTATGGAAAAATAAATGAATATAAAAAATGGTACCACTTTGGTTAAAGTTTCTAAAAAAAGACTTCAAAATAAGAGAGATGACGGGTAGAGCACTTTAATTGAATAGGTTTAATTATATTTATAATCGTTGCTGGAAACTGCAAAATATTACAAAACTCAGAACAAATGACTGAAACTTCTGCAAGCCCATAAAAGTTCATTGGGAAGAAAAGGAACTCAAAAAGAAGAAAGAGGGAATCTTGACCTGTGAAATTCATCTCATTACAATCTAATGGTAAACAGATACTACCTAGAGGAGCCAATGGATTTCTTATGATTCAGGTTTAACAGGAGAAGATCAAAAATCCTTGACTATTAGAAAAGGCAAGCAACAAGAGAGTTTATAGAAGTGGGTACGCGTTGGATTCAAATCAGTCCCACAAGCCATCTCATATTCATTAATACGCTCACAAATCATATAAAAATTTACTCAAAATGCAGCACATCAAATCTATCAAATAGATTAAATAATAAAAATTAAAAAAAAAATTCAAAAAAAAATTAAAATCTGGTCCAATTTGTATTTTACCAAAATAGTAAGGTGATGCGAGGAATAGGCTTTATGAACAACGAATAATGGCTGTCGACCTAACAAGGGGAGTGAGAAATCCTCGTGCAGAGCAATGACACTTCATTAGCAGAACATTAAAAAGCTGTAATCTCTTCCAACGAAATCGCTGCAGCGGCTAGGTTTAAGTAATCGAACTCCGTATGCTGTCCCCGTCAATAAAGATGAACTAAACCATAAAATCAAAAATCTCAGAAACCCCGATTCTCAAATCCAAGAAGAAGAAAAACAATGTCTCCGTTATTTCCAGGAAAAATAAATGAATATTAACCAACCGACCCTAAAATCAACAGATTCCTTTCTGCCAGCAATATACTTGTAACTTGTAATAAGTAAGGCATTCCCCAAAACAGTGAGCTAAAGTTTCACTCCCCTTTTTTCCCCAAAAAAAAACAAAAATGTTTCACTTCCCCTAGCCCGACTGCATCCGACGCTCAAAGGGTTAAAGGGGTTAACGAAAAGAGAAGATCAAAATGAGTTGAAAATAGAAATTATATATATAAATAGTTTAAATTTTTTTATTAAATTATGAATAATTTTGATATTAATAAAATTTAATTTAAATAAAGCTCTTCTCTCTGTTTTTTATTAGTTTTTTTAAGAGAAATAAAATCCTTGCTACAAAAAAAAAAAAATTTTATTGTTAGATTGATAATATAAAAAGATAACTTATATGCTTAAAAAACATATAATTATGAGCGCATGGTCTTGATACATATCACAAATAATTTCTCTCTCTTGTGACTTCATGTTTTGTAATCGTTATACAATCATTTTATTACCAACATTATTAAAAATATTTCTTTTTTAATATAAGCAGTAAAGTAATCATTCATCTAACAGTCTTTTATATGATCAAGTAATCGACATTTTACAATCATCGTAGCATTGAATACTTATTCAATCGTTGTTATGCAATTGATAATATCAAAACAAGCTTTTTTAAAAAATAACACCAATTAATAAATAGTATTCTCCTTTGTCAATGCAACCTGTATAATATATTTTGACCTCATAAATGCATAAGTAGTCTCATATCAATGATAAATCTAAATGTGCAAGACATTAAGGATAAATTTTCACTAAACAGCAATCATCACTTACTAAAAGTTGAACATGAATCATATGGACTCGAGCATCTTACACATAGAAGCAACTTGATATTTATATCATCAAATCTATTATTAAGTTTTGACTTTGCATATTTATATTGAGCAAATAGATAAAATTGATATAGTGTATATTTGTGATTACTTGAATATAAAGAAAAATTAAAGCATTGCATAATATTACATAGTGTATATGCTCACTTTTTTGTGCACTGTTCGATCCATATAGTATTCTTATCTCAATAACCTCAATAACATATCCAAGCAAAAGACTTATGGCCTGTTTAGGACAGTTGTAATGTTTTATAATGTTGATTGTGAAATTGTTGTGGAGAAAATAACGTCACTGTTATAGTTATTAAAATTTATAAAACAAACTGTGAGAAAATAGTAGCAAAACGAAATTATGATTATTTTATAAAAAAAAGCGGCAAAAAAATTGTCCTAAACGGACCCTTAATTTAATAATTGAGTTATACTGTGAACTGCAAAGTGTATCTCTAGCTCGTTTAAGAGTTTTTTTTTCAAACCTATATCACTAAAAAGTTTGATATTTCTTAATTATTTGATAATTTTACTATTTTGAATTTTCTCATTATATATATATATATATATATATATATATATATATATATATATATATATATATATATATATATATATATATATATATTGCTTGAACTCTAAAAATTATATTTATCATATTTATAATTCTATTGAAAAGTGAATAAAATAAAGGCTTCATTTGGGACTACTTTCTTATTACTTTCTAAAGCAGTTTTTTAGTACACAATTTTTTATTTTAAAAAATATTTATAATAAATAATTACTTTAAGAGGTGGCTAAAAAATTGTCCCAAAGAAAGCCTAAATATACATTTTTTTATCACAACTAATAGTGATGTTGAAACTAATGAGCAAAATAATATATATAATAATATAAACTATTACTTTTCATAATCTAAGTTTTTGTCTATTAAACTTATCAATTTATCAAATAGTACTTTTATAAGAAGAGGATATTCAACAAATATGGATGATATATTTTTATAAACTCTTCAATGAAGATTTTAAGAATGCGATTGACTATAGTGACCTTAGCACTCTAAACGAAAATGAATATTTTGACCAACATATTCATAAAATTGAAGTTAGAGATGCTTTAAAAAAAGTATGGAAAAGCTGTTGGACTTGATGATATCCCAATAGACATGTGAAAATGCTTAGGAGATGAAGGAATTTCTTGGTTTATTAAACTTTTTAATATTATTTTGAAAACTAACAAAGTGTCAAATGAGTGGAAAATGAGTGTGTTGATTCTTATTTTTAATAATAAAGATGATGCACGTGATTGTGCGAATTATACAGGATTTAAGTTAATGTGTCATACTTTAAAAGTATGGGAGAGAGTTATGGAGCATAGGTTGTGGCATGATACTAATGTTCTCAAAATCAAATTGGATTCATGCCATATAGGTATACTATGGAAGCTATATATTTATTGAGAGGTTTGATGGAGAAGTATAAAGAGAATAAGGAGGATATGCATATGATTTTTATTGATTTAGAGAAAGCATTTGATAAAGTTCCAAGATAAGCGCAATGGAGACTTTTACATAAGAATGGAGTTAATAATGCTTATATTCAACTCAGTAAGGATATATATGCATGAGCTGTTACTTGTGTTCAAACACAAGGTGGTTTGACCAAGTATTTTCCTATTTCAATTGAATTACATCAAAGATCATCCTTAAGCCCATATAATTTTGCTTTAGTCATGAATGTTCTCACTAGACATTTTGTAAGAGGTTGTACCCTAATGTATGTTTTTTTGTTGATAATGTTCTTCTTATTGATAAGACTAGAGAGGGACTTGAAGGTAGATCAAAAACCGAATATATGGAGTGTAATTTTAGTAGTAATAAATCTAATGGGGGGATTGTGACTTTAGACGATCAAAGTATTAATGAGAGTGCACATTTTAGATATCTTGGATCTATTTTTCATAGTGATGGTTAAATAGATGGGGATATTATTAGTAAAATTCAAGTTGAATGGTTGAGGTGCAGGATTACAACATGTTAGTTGTGTTATAAAAAAGTCCCCCTCAAACTCAAGGGGAAATTCTATCAGATGGTGGTGAGACCTGTAATGCTTTATGGTGCAGAATGTTGGCCAAAGCATAATATTAAGTTAAGTGTTGTAGAGATGACAATGCTAAGGTGGATGAATGTCTTTACTCTTAGAGACATGTTACAAGACGAGCATATAGGTGAAAAAGGTTGGAGTAGCTCAAGTGGAAGATAAGGATAGAGAGTCTCCTTAGATGGTTGTAAGATCTCGTTCCCTTACTGTTCCTCTCTTTATTGGATTTTCCTCCCAGGATCGTCCAGGACGATGTTGAAATCGTCCAGGCCGATCAGTGCGTTCAAACAGCTGATTTCTGGAGCTATTTCTGGACAAGACCGTCCAGGACGATATTGAGATCGTCCAGGACGATCGGCACTGTTCACAATATCGGCCGGATCATCGCCCTGGAGCATCGGCCAGGACGATGTTGTTTTGGTCTGATCGTCCCGGGACGATCGGGCGATCGGCCAGGCCGATCTGTGTATGATATAAGGAAATGAGCTCGTTTTGAGGAGAGAGAAATTCATTTTATAAAATCAGATATTTTGAGGAGAGAGAAAGAGAAAGGGAAAAAGAGGAAAAGCTGGTTTTCGGAGATCGCGGAGCGCTTTTCGTCCGACGCTGCTGTTGGGAAAAGTGTAGATCTCGTGGTAAGGACTCCGAACCCTGTTTCTGTTTTCAGAGATATTGTGTTTTGATCGAGTTGTGCACTATTTTGTGTTTTCGTAGTCTACTTTTAGACATGATTTTGATTTGACACGACTTTCACCGCACAACTTCTAGTATGTTATATATATGACTATTGTACACGATTTGACTGTATTCTACAAAGATTTTATCGGTCGGAATTGATTCTACGCGATTTTACTTGAATAGAAAATTATCAGGACTTGATTTGATTTGGATTCTTTACATTGATAGTCTTGTATTGATGCCGTGGATATTCGTTGGTAGTTTGAAGAAATTTGGAATTTGTATCTTTTTGCAGGATTTTTGTGTAAATTCGATACTACCGTTACTCTGCCCGATTTTCGTATGATTTCTGATTTGTCTGAAACTGATAGATTGAATCGATATGCATATGATTATTGATATGATTGCTTTAATATTGATTATTGATTGATTATTGATACTGGAACACGTATAACCTGGTTGAACATTGGTTGGAGATGATACCTGTACAGGATGGTGGGCCGACGGGCTTTCCTTTAAATCATAGATCATGGATCATGGATATAACGATGGGAGTCATAAGGAGATTATATGCCGACGGGCGGCCGACGGGCAATAGAGTGACGACTCTTTTCATAGAACCAATGTATGGATATCTACAACAGCAATATGGATTCTACAACAGCAACATGACCATTGATTATACTTGTTCAGTATTATCGTATTGATTGCATGTTTACTGTATTGACTTGCGGATTTTATGGATTTGATCGGATTTACTATATCGTACGATTTTATTGATTTCTTACCGAGCATTGATACTACTGAGCATTGATATGGACATGGATAGATATAGATACTGCATTGATAGCATGGACATGGACATTGTATAGATTAATTAATATTGTTGCCTATGGATTTTATTGATTTGACTTCGCTACTGTTTCTGCACCGTATTGACTGTTTTATAGATTCATTATTTCGTATTGCTTTTCTCGATTGATTTCATTGATTAGATCGTATTGATTTGATAGCATCAATTTGATTGACGGATATTGATTGATTGAGTTGATTTATCGATTTGCCTGCCGCTGCATTGACTGGTTTTATTGACTATTGATTTCCGGATTGCATTGACTCATTGACCATTGACTGATATGGATTTGATAGATTGACATGCATATTGATAGCATCGCCGTGCTTTGATTTCAGTTGTAGGCTTTGGTGACCTGTTGGGCTTTGTAAGCTCATTATATGTGGTTGATATTTTCAGGTCCGAGCAAGGCAACTGGAATGGAGTTCGATCAGAATGTCAGACGAATTCTTTCGCTACACGGATCTTGGGGTCGTCACAAGTTGGTATCAGAGCAAGTGTAGTGAAAGGATTTGATTGATAGTTTGATAGAATGAATTCATTCTGCATACATAGTGATTGACATTTGATTGATTGCATTGTGTGTTTGTTTGGATTTCGACGAGTTTTGATTTGGATTTGGATTTGGATTTCGATCGATTTGTTTTGCGTTGTTTGTTTTGCTTCGTACCTGTAGGGAAATGTCGGGACGACATTTTTTTAAGGTGGGGAGATTGTAAGATCTCGTTCCCTTACTGTTCCTCTCTTTATTGGATTTTCCTCCCAGGATCGTCCAGGACGATGTTGAAATCGTCTAGGCCGATCAGTGCGTTCAAACAGCTGATTTCTGGAGCTATTTCTGGACAAGATCGTCCAGGACGATCGGCACTGTTCACAATATCGGCCGGATCATCTCCCTGGAGCATCGGCCAGGACGATGTTGTTTTGGTCTGATCGTCCCGGGACGATCGGGCGATCGGCCAGGCCGATTTGTGTATGATATAAGGAAATGAGCTCGTTTTGAGGAGAGAGAAATTCATTTTATAAAATCAGATATTTTGAGGAGAGAGAAAGAGAAAGGGAAAAAGAGGAAAAGCTGGTTTTCGGAGATCGCGGAGTTCTTTTCGTCCAACGCTGCTGTTGGGAAAAGTGTAGATCTCGTGGTAAGGACTCCGAACCCTGTTTCTGTTTTCAGAGATATTGTGTTTTGATCGAGTTGTGCACTGTTTTGTATTTTCGTAGTCTACTTTTAGACATGATTTTGATTTGACAAGACTTTCACCGCACAACTTCTAGTATGTTATATATATGACTATTGTACACGATTTGACTGTATTCTACGAAGATTTTATCAGTCGGAATTGATTCTACGCGATTTTACTTGAATAGAAAATTATCAGGACTTGATTTGATTTGGATTCTTTACATTGATAGTCTTGTATTGATGCCGTGAATATTCGTTGGTAATTTGGAGAAATTTGGAATTTGTATCTTTTTGCAGGATTTTTGTGTAAATTCGATAGACTACCGTTACTCTGCCCGATTTTCGTATGATTTCTGATTTGTCTGAAACTGATAGATTGAATCGATATGCATATGATTATTAATATGATTGCTTTAATATTGATTATTGATTGATTATTGATACTGGAACACATATAACCTGGTTGAACATTGGTTGGAGATGATACCTGTACAGGATGGTAGGCCGACGGGCTTTCCTTTAAATCATAGATCATGGATCATGGATATAACGATGGGAGTCATAAGGAGATTATATGCCGACGGACGGCCGACGGGCAATAGAGTGACGACTCTTTTCATAGAACCAATGTATGGATATCTACAACAGCAATATGGATTCTACAACAGCAACATGACCATTGATTATACTTGTTCAGTATTATCGTATTGATTGCATTTTTACTGTATTGACTTGCGGATTTTATGGATTTGATCGGATTTACTGTATCATACGATTTTATTGATTTCTTACCGAGCATTGATACTACTGAGCATTGATATGGACATGGATAGATATAGATACTGCATTGATAGCATGTACATGGACATTGTATAGATTCATTGATATTGCTGTCTATGGATTTTATTGATTTGACTTCGCTACTGTTTCTGCACCGTATTGACTGTTTTATAGATTCATTATTTCGTATTGCTTTTCTCGATTGATTTCATTGATTAGATCGTATTGATTTGATAGCATCGATTTGATTGACGGATATTGATTGATTGAGTTGATTTATCGATTTGCCTGCCGCTGCATTGACTGGTTTTATTGACTATTGATTTCCGGATTGCATTGACTCATTGACCATTGACTGATATGGATTTGATAGATTGACATGCATATTGATAGCATTGCCGTGCTTTGATTTCAGTTGTAGGCTTTGGTGACCTGCTGGGCTTTGTAAGCTCATTATATGTGGTTAAAATTTTCAGGTCCGAGCAAGGCAACTGGAATGGAGTTCGATCAGAATGTCAGATGAATCCTTTCGCTACACGGATCTTGGGGTTGTTACAGTTTGGTCACAAAAAATGGCGGTCGTCTGATGGCCCGATTAGGAGAGTAGATGCACTAAATATGACTTATGTTAAGAAAGGTAAATGTAGACCTAAAAAGGCTCACTTGAAACTTTTTAGAAATGACACTTCTTTATTAGATTTAAATAAGAATATGACTTTTAATATAACATAATGGAGAAAGAATGATTCATGTAGTTGACCATATGTAATGTGATTAAGGCTTGATGTTGTTGGTTATTGGTTGTTGTTGTTGTAAACTTATAAATCTATCATAAATGTTGCAACCATACATATTTAAAAAATGACAACATCTTAGGAGCTGAGTCGAGTATAACTAAGTTCGCAACACGCATTGGGGGAGCACGACATTGACGGAGTGACAGATGTGGGGAAATATCAGGGGTTCAAATAAGTAGAACCGACTCGCATGTTGACAGAAGCTTATTTGACTCGTTAACTAGCTTGTGAGTCGAGTTTATAGAGTTTCGAGCTCAAGCTTGTGTAGAAGTTTGAGCTCAAGTTCGATCAAGATGCTACTTTGCTAGATTACTCATCGAGCGACTTGAGTATAGAAGTGAACTATGAAAGATGAAGGAGGAAGGCAGAATCGTGGGGACGGGCTTGGATGCGCTCAGACACAGAACCACAAGGGACGGGCTCAAACACGCTCTAACATGGAAGGTTTAATAACTGGATCAGGCTCGAACTCGCTAAAGCGTGGAATCACAGGCGGGCTTGGACACAGAGCTAGGGGGGCTCGAACTTGAAAGGTAGAATTGTGAAGGCGGGGTTGAACGCGAAACTGGGAGGGCGGGAGCTGGAACGTGGAAGGAAGAACCACGGGGTTGGGCTCGATGCGCTCGAATGTGTAAGGCAGAAATACAAGGGCAGGCTCGAACGTGGAAGGCATAATCGCAGGAGCGAGCTGAAACGCATAACTGCGAGGGTGGGCTTGGATGTGCTTGGACGTAGAAGGCAAAACCGTGAGGGCAGGCTTGAATGTGGAATTGCGAGGCCAGGCTCGAACACATTATGATGTGGAAGGCAGAACCGCAATACACGGGCTCAGACACGCTCAGACATGAAAGGTAGAACCAAGAGGGTGGGCTCAAACGCTCTTAAACGTGGAAGGCAGAACCGCGAGGGCGAGCTCGAATGCGGAACTATGAGGGTGGGCTCGGACGACTCAATCATGGAAGGCAGAACCACGAGGATGAGCTTGGACGCGCTCAGATGTGGAAGGAAAAACTGCTACAGCGGGCTCGGATGCGGAGCTTCGAAGTTGGGATTGGACGCCCTTGGTGTGGAAGGCTGAACCACGGGGGCGGGCTCGAATACAAAACTGCCAGGGTGGGCCCAGACAAACTTGGATGTGGAAGGTGGAAGAGCGGCGTCGGCTCGGATGTGGAATGCTGAAGTAGAAACAAGGCACAAACACGAGAATTGGTATGCCTTGAGAGTTGGCTCACGAGTCAAGGCATCCACTGCTGCAAGTTGAGCACGAGCTCAAGTTAAGTATAGCTCTAACTTAACTTGAATCATTTGCACAATTGCACCTATGAGATATAAACAACTTCAAATAACCCGACCCGGCCTGCCGATGTCTGACCCATTATGTGATTATTATTGGGTCAGGTGACCGGAGCCGAAAAATAAGTTCGGACATCCAATAAAAATTTGCCGCATCACCTTGCGCTTTAGTTGCGCTTTAGTTGCACTTTAGTTGCACTTTTTAACTTGCGCTTTACCTGCGCTTTAGTTGCGCTTTACTTACGCTAAATTTAAAATAATATTTTATTAATATCCGGACCTATCTCTGCATTCGGTCCCCTGACCCAATAATTTGCCCTGTCACTGACCAGTAGCGATTGAGACATCGAGTCATTGAGGCTTCGTTTGATTCGGTTTATGCTTATATAAAAAGGAGTTTTAGAAAATGAGGTTGAGAAAAAGCCGTTTAATAAAATGGAGTTTCAATAATGACATATGTTTGACTAATATTTTTAAAAGTGCTTATTAATACTTGAAAGTAAGTTTAAATTGTTTGTTTAGGAGTTCTGCTTGTGAGATTTTATTATAAAAGACATAATTGTCCATGAAATTTATGTATATATATATATATATATATATATATATATATATATATATATATATATATATATATATATATATATATATATATAACTTTCTAAGAAAAATTAAATTATCTAATATTTTATAAAATAAAAAGTTTTTATTTTTTACTCATAATTTTTTAACATACAACATAATTTTTACTACATATATGATAAAATTTAAATCATATTAATTTATTATTATACTTACAATATTTCGTTATTAATTCTTCTATAAAAAAAACTCAACTTAAATAAAAAAAATATTTTTATGTTTGAAAATTAATTTATTTTCTTCTCAAATAAATTTTTTTTGAAATTGAGAAAATGCAAATAATCAAACGCAAATCTGAATTGAATCCTTCGTCGCTGAGGGCTTGACACATCACATATTTAAATAAACTATGTATTTAAAAATATTACATCAATAAAATTTCAACAATTGTTCATCAAATGTGAAAACAAATAGCATTACAAATACTTTACTAAATAAATATTAATCAACCATGTCATCATGTCCTTCTCCGGATGATTACTGAATTTGATTTCTGTTACAAAAAAATTTTAAACAAAAAAATAGTTCGCATATTCATTATACATGTTCTAATTGCATAGTTCAAATGCAATTTTCTCTCTCAGTTCAATCATTTCATTCACCCCCTCGTCATCACCAAACTCTACATCAGCATATAACACATTACTTTCTTCAATTTGCTCTCCTACTCTTCATTGATATGCCTCTGGATGAATAAAATTTTCATCAACGTCACAGTCTATGAAATCTGGATCATTTCGTGATATATGTCGTCGAATATAATTATGTAAGCCCATGGTACCAACAACAATAAGACGTTGCTTCTTAAAACTATAATTAGGCATATCTCTTAATATTCCCCATTTCTTTTTCCATACACCAAAGGAACGTTCAATTACACTTCTTAGTGAGGAATGTCTACTATTAAAAAGCTCCTTATGTCCCATAATAGTTCTACTACCTCTTCTAAAATCAGGTAAGTGATATCTGGTTCCAATGTATGGCTTCAAATATCCCCTTTGTAGAGGGTAACCTGCATCAACTAAGTAAAACTTTCCTGTTCAAAAATTTGTTAATTAGTATACAATATAACCTAATTAATAAATATAACAATTTCATTCTATAAATTAGTATTACCTGGAGGTGGTGCAGGAAAATTATATTTCGGATCCATCACTGCATGTTTAAATATACGTGCATCATGTGCCGAACCCTCCCAACCAGGTGAAACAAATGTGAAGCACATGTTGAAGTCACATGCTGCCATAACATTTTGTGTCGGTGAATGATGACGTCCAATATAAGCGACCTGCTCTTCAACAGGGATGCGTGCATCAACGTGTGTGCCATCAATAGCACCAATGCAGTCTTTAAAGTATGGCATGTAACGTTTGTCATTAATAATTTTTTCAGGAATATCATGAAAAAATTTATCTACAGGTACAATGATCTCCATTGATAATCGAACTACTGCTTGCAGACCATTATAAAAAAACCTACTAATCGTCTCTGTAGAGTGTTGAAATCGTTCACATGTTGATCTAATACTCTCATTATGTCCCAAAATGTACAAAGTTATTGCAAGTACCTCTCGAGTAGTAGTTCTGCGAGATCCATGTAAACCATATGATGATTCCAACAAAGAAACTAAGTCCATAAAAATAACTTTTGACATTCTGAACATGTTATAAAATCTTTTTGGATGGCCATGCAACAACTCACACAACCATTTATCTCCTGTTTGAGCTGATGTCATGCAAGGATTCTGGCAAATATTCAATGCATTGTAATCATGAATTGCACATGCCGTTGTGAGTATTATACGAGTAAATTCTGCCACTCCTTTACGCTCATTAACTTCTGACATATCATCAAGTTCTTCGTCTTCTTCAAAATTTAACAAATCCTCTGCCATTATTAGTCTGGAACAGAGAGATGCAGATTATTTCAGCATTATCTGCAGTTGACAAAACAGAATAGATGTCCTACTAGTAGAGTAGTTACTAACAACCATCACAATATGTTAAAGTCGTATCTAAGTCCCATGATGCAGGTGCACATCCTTCTTTTTGAGTTCCCATCTACATGTTTAAAAAAAAAAATTAAGATAGCTGTATTATTTATACGAACAAAAGAATTTTATTGATTTACAAACGTCTAATTGTAGGTTAATATTTATTATTTTTAAATCATATATATTGTATCAAATTGTGCCTAATAATTAGTAACAGTTGTAATTTTTTGTAAGGGAAGAAAAAAAAGTTTCAGTTGAACCACTTCATATAGAATAAGCAATCTGAATAAAATAGGGTAAGCGAATCACTTGAAACAATGGAAGAAGCTTGACGTTGCTGATGATCGGAAGAAATAAGTTGAACCACTTGAAATACAAAGAAGAACGCCTCTTGTGAACGAGCAGCCAAGCGGGAGTACGAAGTATTGATTCTGAAATAGCAAGTAAAACTATTACATGAAAAATGTAACTGATATGAAATTTCTTATTTTCATTTTCTTCCTCATTATTAAGGATCAATACGATCTCTGTGTCATATCATGCTTTTAAGCTCTGCCTCTTTAACTAAAATGTAGAAAGAAAATGACCGTTTTAGGCTTCGTTTTGCCTTTTTAACTACTCAGTCCTCCCGACCCTTTTCCTAAATATCAACAATGGAGTTTCCGTTCGGCCACCACCACCAACATCACCACCGTGATGATGATGACGATGACGATGAAAGAAACCACCTTCGTCCCCAGTTCCCTCCGGCAGTGAACTTACCTGAAGTTTTCCAACCCCCTCCAGGCATCCACCATGTCTCCCATCAACCCGGCTCGGGATTTGCCCCTCCGCCACCGTTCTTCGAACCCCCGCCACCGCCATTCTTCGGAGTCCAGCCGGCTCCGCCGCATCGTACTTCTCATCATGCCGATGATCCTTCACAGGACGGACGCTACGAGACGCCGTATGGGCGGGAGGAGGGACACCACCGCCCGGGACACTCCGATGAGTTAGGAAAATCGTTCTGGTATCAATGTCAGCTTAATATAGGCAGGAAAATCGTTCCGGTTTCAAGAGTTAGGAAAATGTCGAATTTTGCAAAATCCTGGCAAACGGGATTTGTGCCCGTAAATCTCAAGGCGGAATGAGCAGAAGAAGAAAGGAAGAAAGTTACCTTGCAGAGCGAGCTATCTACCGTCGTTGCTTCCGATAAACCCTAAATTTTCGTGACAGAGAGGGAACGTCGTTGAAGGAGCGAAGTCGAAGAACAACGGAGCAAGAGGTACGAAATTCGGTTTCAGCTAGGAGGTAACGCGGAAAATGCCGAAAGGGATGAAACCTGAATCGATCGGGAGAAGACACAGTCTTGTTCGGGCTTTTTATTACGAATTGAGCGAGATTTCAGGATTCTATGGACAGCCTGTCTTGTTCGGGAGTCCGGATGGAAGGAGCTAAAAATACAACGACAATTTTTTTGTCTTGCCATTTGAAGAAGACGAAGGTTTCCTGGTCGAACTGAGAACGCTCCGGGTTATTTCGGGTATTTGGTGAGCGAAACTGTGTTTTCTGAACGAATAAGCGGACAGAAAAAAAATTTTGTAACCGCTCAAAATACGTGGTTTACTAAAAATTGATTACGGTTAAACTTGCCTTCCAAACATTTATCACAAACTGATTATGGCTTATTCAAACGGAAACGGAAACGGAGGAAATAAACTTAATCAAACGAGGCCTGAATCTCCACAGCCTACAGCCTACGCTTGCTCCCAAAGTTTTCCCGGATAAAACCGTCGGCCTCCTCTCCTCTTTTCCCGAATTCGCTATCACTTCAGCCCCGATCTCCGTTTTTTTGACGCCCTCAAACAAATTCAAAATAAGGAGACGCCGTGAAAACGGAAATTGGCTACCATGACTGGTTCCATACTGTGGAGCTGAAGACTTTTCTATCAGTCCATACTCGGCACCACGGTCTCTCCGAAACCCTGCTCTCTGTCTCTCCACTGATATATTCCTGCAAATGAAAATGATCATAGCAAATGAACAAGTTAATTTTATTCCATTTATTGGTCGAGGAGAAATTGAGTGAAAAAATAACATTTCTTTTTTTTTTTTGGCTAGGAGGACGAACCAAGAAATTGAACAATGAGGACAACCTATCAGCTTTTCTTCACCTTTTCACTGAGTTTTATCAGAGATTCATAAAGAGAAATATGACTATTTGTAATTTGCTTAAAAACAAACACAACCTAATAAATTTGAATTGCTGCTGTTGCAGTTTTCATTTCTTTCAGTAAACTTACCTTGTTTTGCTCCTTCTAGGAACTGAAAAAATAACATATATTTGGTTTTTTTTTTTTTTTTTTTTGCGCCCTTTCAACACTCAAATTCGTTTTGTTAGCAGTTTTGCTTCTACTTATTGTATTTATTGTGTAAATGCATGGTTGTTAGAAACCTTTAGTCTTTTTCTATTTACCTTATTGGTCTAAAACATTATAATTTATTATACTGAAGAAGTCCCTCTAAATGCCATTAAAATGATGTTTTCGATTTTTGGCACATGTCTAATGATCTTAATAAGATTAGAAGACCGTTTGGTGCAACTGCAGCTTATATGTAAATGTGGAGGTAAAGCTTTTGTGGGGAAATCAAGTTTTTTGAAACTGCTGTGGGAATTATAAATATTTTTCTTTTGAAAAATAGACAAAAAACTTTATTGTAAGTACCTTACAGGAGGAGATTTGGTTGTAAAAAGTTGCTTTAATAGCAACAACTTTTTGAAAGTAACAATAAAGGAGTAGCTAAATGAAAATGTAGCAAGGGTTTGAAAAGTATAGCAGTTAGAAAGCTGCCCCAAACATATCTTAGGACTGATGATTTACTATGAGGTTGCAATGGACAAGGGTCATTAGTATAGATTTGTGGGATCAATGCAACATTTCCTGTATCTGAATTCATCCCTTTTCTTAGTTCTATGTTGGATGCAACATTTTTTCTTAAGATTACAATTGGTCTCTCTTTATATTGTGTTTTCTTTTCACATATGTAGCCAAATAAACTCGAGAGTTGATGGCTGTTTATTGACAGTGTCTGCATTGATGACCTTATTGTCTTGCACTGAGTATCTTAATGAAATATCTATTATATTTTTTTATCTTTGAGTTGCTTCAGTTGAGTTTAACTTATTTGGATTGATTATAAAGTTGTTATAGATGATCATACGGTTTATGTGTTATGCACTGTTTTAGAAGCATTTATTAGGCGCTGCTTGGGTGTTGGTCTTGTGTGGTTTAGACCCTAAATGTCTTAGAGTACGAAGCTTGCTTTTTATGCCTTAGTGTGCTTGTAGCACTCATTTCTTATTAATAATTTTATTGGCTTTTAAATGGTCACAAGGGTAGACCTTTGGTCAAATAAGTTAATCCAAGATAATTTTACGTTAAATACCTATTTGTCTGCCCAAACGCTACGAGTCGAGTAGGATGCACTCAAACAACCTCCAAACTTTGTGTTTATAGTCAAAATATGTGCCTTGATTAGTTGTATCTAACAAGTTTAGGATAATATAATGAGTTTGTTAAGGCATTCATATGCTTAAAAATATGATAAGATGATCAATTCACATAGCCTAATTAAGTGCATAAGGTAATTCTAGATAAGACTTGGATTGTCCCCATCAAAATCCATAAATAAACATAGTTATACCCATTTTTGATCAGTATAAAGTTAGAGAGAAATTTATGATTCGTAGAGAATTTGATAACTTTTTCTGCAATCTGTTAGATCGGTCCAACCAGTCCTCACGGGACTGGCTCAGACGGAACATGCGGAAGAGTTCCGCCTCTTTCTGTACGCACGACCGAGCCGCCAAAGCCAACAAAGTGATTTAGGAAGGATTTTTTGGGGAGTTAGGAGGGAAATTTGAATGTAGGGATTGTTTAGGGATTTTCTTTTGAATTGTATGCATTAAATAGTTTGTTTTCCTAGTATTAGGGCATCTTGAATTTGGGCTAAAACTTGAGATCTCTTAGGTTTATGTTTTTTTGGGCTCTAGTAGTGTCTAGAGATTTGGGATAGATAGATCCTCCTCTCGAATTGAGGATCGACTGTATCTTGGTATTTTCCTTTTCCCTTTTATCAATAATACAAATTATATACTGTTTTTATGTTTTTTTGTGTGGATTTTTGTGGAGAATTCTCGCTGTTTTCCGAGGATTGATAGGAAATAGTTGAGATCTACAATTGTTTCCTATCACAATCATTCGTTGTCCGTCGTCGACTGATGTTTACACCAATCGTCATGTTACTCGATATTGGTCATTAACCAACATCAATGCCAATCTTTGCCTACCGTATGATATTAGTTGTCAACTAACAATAACACTCATCACCTTCTACCAATCGACATCGACTATCAATTAATATTGACACTCGCCATTATGGATGACCTGATAATAAGCATGCGGGCTTCGAATTGTCCTATATTCAGGGAGAGTTTTAACAGATTATGTTCCATGAAAAGTTTTTGGATGGCATATTGGATAGAGATAAGATACTACCCGGAGATTATGTCATATGAGTGAGGACTTTAAGATTTGAGTTCTTGTTTCCTATAGGCGTAAGGCCCTATAGTCAATTACCCCTCTCGATAATAAAAGAGCACTATCAATTAATGTTAGCTATTAAACATAAACTTAGTATCCAGCGTATAGTAGCAACTGAATTAGATATTTAAAATTTAAAATTTATCACTGCACACTTAAAGTGGATGCAGGGGGATTTATGATGGACCTGATTAAGATCCTATGGTTCAATCGTTCTGGATCATCATGATTCCTAGTCTTGTTAGTCAGAACTCAGACGAGGTAATCCACCCAACCTGACCGAATGATCCTTACTGATAGCCATGAGTTTATTCGTTCAAGGATGCCTTGTGGACTTGGGGTGAGTGTTTGTTTAAGAGACAAATTCAAGTTGACCTTAGCTTACAGAGGGCTTTGTGTCTTATTAATTATACCATATAATTCATTACTCAATGGTAGCTAGCCATTGGGGAACACCCGGACTTTTAGCCATAATTATAAGACAGTGGAGTTGTTCAACCATGCCACTAGGTCAGAGAGTCGGGATCATAATAATTTATCATATGGAACCATTTTGGCCAAGCCACGGGTTCTTTGTGGAGCCGTTTGACCACTGCATGAGCGAAAGTAAGTTTCCCCGCCACGCTTATCAGAAGCGGATGAGTACTTATTTGAGTTTAGAAATTATAACTATGCACTTGAGGCAACGATGACGACGAAATGACGAGGGATCAAATCACAAGCTCTCTCGCTCGCTCTCTCTCTCTCTCACTTTCTTTTAAATATCTTTTTTTTTCTGTTTTCTCTTTTTTTAATACTAATAATAATAATAGTAAGAATGTTCTCTGTCAGACAGAAAATCGAGAGAGTAAGCTGCTATTTGCTGGGATGAGGTAGGTGGCAGCAGTTGAGTGTAGTGGGTATGTGGATTCGGCTGGGTAGTGGAGAAGGGTGAGGCAACAGGTAGGAGGTTTAGTAGAAGGGTGAGGTTGAGCTATCGTGTTGAATGAGGAGGAGAGTATATGCTGCTATAGTTGTTGGAACTTGGAATTAAGCTCGGTCGCTTGCTGCATGCGAATCCAGACAGCAGGAAAGTGAGTTGCTTGGGAGTTTGAATAGGTGGCTGCTGTTTTGAGTGTGAAGGATCGGCAGGACGTCTTAGTGGAAGGAGTTGGGTCTTGCAGGAAACAGAGGGTGTGTAGTAAGGAGATGTGTTCGATCCAGACAATAGTGCAGGAAACTGAGGCTGAGCTGATAGGGTATACATTTTTAGTTATGAAATATATATGAATATGTATATAGGAATTAATTTAATTTAATGTAAGAATTAAAGAAATATAATTTAATCTCTCATTCATTTTTTAAAAAAATTTATCGTGCATCTCAGTTTATGTGCTTGGCCTATATTTTCCTGCCGTCTTGAAATTCATATCGTCGCCTTTAAACCATGCTGATTTTGTATTTTCAAATTGTGGTCCACCCTAGACAATATTATAGTCATTTCTAGGTATTTTCAATGTTTTGGATGCAGCGACGAAGTCCGTTTTTGTGAATGGACGATGTTCAGGCAAAGTCGCTCAACATTCCGTCTGTAGTCCATTGATTTTAGTCGCCTTCTCTAGGCTCCTTCATGAGAGTGACCTTCTTGAGTAGATTTTGTGTTTTAGACATATCGACACAATCCGTATTGGCGAGCATAAGTCGTTCAGGCATTTTTGTGTAGCATCGCGCTCACCAACCGTCGTGCTAGTCATCATTTTCAATTGAATTGTGCACAAATGACTCTTCCTTGATAAATATGGTGTCCTGAAAACACCGATGCAATCCATTTTGCATTTGGACAAAGTTTGACCTGATGTCTGACGGTTATCATTCGTGTCACATTCACTTGCTTGAATTAATTATGAACTATGCATGGAGGTCAACAAAGCATAATTCTAGTTTTGATTATTGTTCGTCGCCTTTCACTTACGCTAGTCATTTTTCGACTAACACCATCCAACATCTATAGTTAATTGTCGTTCAATGCTTGCCATCCTAGTTGATCACTTTTCCCTTCCATCAAGAGAGCAACTAAGTCAATAGGCCATCATCATGTGACTTCTGATATTCCTCACCCTCCCTCATCTAAACACCAGTAATTGCTCTTCGTCAACATCAGATGTTTGGCAAGCAATATTGCATGATGTCCACAATAGATGTTGTATGCTGAATGAAATTTGTAGTTTTTATGGAATATGATTCTAAAATTTCTTCAATTTCATTTTGTATATGTTTTCGTTCTTTATTTTCAATGAAAAATTTTTTGTATAGTTTTTTTTTTTCAAATTTATTTTAATTTTTTTTACTTTTAATCATAATTTTGTATTTAAAAATAGAAAATATGTGGGGCTTATGCCGGTTCTTGTGACATAAAAACTACATCATTCTACACTTCAACTTATTGAATATAAGGTATAAGGTTTAACATTAGTTGGCTATGATGCACCGACACGGACACGGCGACACGACACGGGACACGACAATGTTTAAAAATATAGGACACGGGTGCGGCGTGGACACGGCATAATAATTTTTTAATATAATATATAATAATTTTTAAAAATATAGGACACGGACACGGCGTGGACAGATGGCTCTTTTGAACCTTCACCTAATCCACCCCCGCTAGCAGCAGAGCTCATTTTACTAACAAACCAATCATACATATGAATACATCAAATTAAATTGATATGAAGTGAAATCAAAATATCCCAATAATAAGACAACATGAATACAACAATATACCAGCTGCTGGGAGTCCAAGGGGATGTTGCCCCCTGGCGGGGTTCGACTTGCCAGTCAGGTCTCGGGGTCAAGGGGCAGCGCCCCTACGGGGGTTTCCGAGGGCAGCGCCCCCGGAACAAAATTTTATTGTAAGAGTAATTTTGAAGTTATGCTTGTTTTTAAAGTTCGTAAGTTGTTTATATGGGAAGATACCAAGTGGTACCGAGTATGTATCTAGCAGTACCGAGCATGTACATAGCAGTACCCGAGAATGTACCTAGCAGTACCGAGCATGTACCTAGCGGTACTGAAGTAATGAGCGGTACTGAGCGGTACTGAGCGGTACCGAGCATGTACCTAGCGGTACCGAGCATGTACCAAGCGGTACCGAGCATATATTGAGCAGTACCGAGCATGTACTGAGCGGTACTGAGCATGTATTGAGTGGTATCGAGCATATATTGAGCAGTATCGAGCATGTACTGAGTGGTACCGAACATGTACTGAGTGGTACCGAGCACGTACCTAGCGGTACCGAGCATGTACCTAGCGGTACCGAGCATGTACCTAGCGATACCTCATTTAATAACCGAACACACGTGTCCGATTTTAATTTTAATTTTTTAAATTGCGACACTCCAATGCCGTGTCTAACACGTGTCCATGCTGTGTCCGAGGCGTGTCCGTATCGACACATGTTCGACACTGCATACCCTCTTTAAGTGCCATGTCGGTGCATCATAGTTAGCTGGACTGGCAGGCAGACTACAAAAATCATTTTGTTTGCATTCTTCTTCAACTTCACTTTATTTGTTTTAACTTTTGATTTCAACTCGTATGGACAGTAAGCATGCCCATTGAAACTTGAAAGTTTATGCATATTACCTGGAAATTTTTTGTTATAAGGATGGGAACATGCCATGACGTCATCCTTGGTAAAGATATTGAATGCGGGAAATAACCTTTTAGTGAGTGAATCTCAAGCCTCAAATTAGTTCTAAACCTAATTATCTCACTGCTGCCTTCTACTTGGTAATCTTCAAATGAAAAAAAAAAAAACGCTCACTTATTTCACTCTTTTGCTTGATGCATACAAAATTCAGCCTTTTGCGAAGAAGACAATCATAGTTACCCGTTTTAGTGACAGAATTTTAACACGAAGTGCTAAATATTGATCGCAGATACTATGTTCTTCTCAGTGTTCTTAAAGACAAAACTTGGCCCTCTGTTACTTTTTGGGAGCAGCATACGGTGTTTGAGTAGCTACCTCAATACAGCAAAGTTTGACTTAACAGACTTGACGTAAGTCATCAAATTTTAATACTCATCAATTACAAATCTATTGTTAAGGGTATATTTATGATTTTTTTTGTAACATTGATTTAGATTTTGTATTATCTCTAACACTCATCACTCGAGTCTTTATAATTTTGAATGGAAATTCTTCATCATCAACGTCATCATCATGATTAGCCTTCTCCTAATTATTTGGTGTCAGCTTTATAAGTCCTTATTCTACATTTGTTCATGCTGAGCACTGAATGAGCTATTAAACTTATTCTTCTCAAAAAAGTTTTCTTGCAACTTCTATCTTGTGGGGATCATATTTTTCTTAATTCTTTGACTTTAATTTTAGCTACTCGTTGCATTATTTGCCTATCTTATATGGGCATTAAATTTATTAGAGAAGGGCCAAAATGGTTCTGAACTTTTTTGAGGGACCAATTGATGTAGACACACAAGAAGAAACAGACACAATGGATAGAACTTAAAACAAACTTTATTAAAATAGAAACAGACAGCTAAGACCTGACAAACACAACAAGAAATATTAGAAGAAATAAAGGAAAATAAAAAGACGTTATCCTCAGACAACCGTCAGAGCTAGCGGGTTCTTCACATGCATCGAATAGTAGATTAAATAAAAGAAGTGCATAAGACTAGCAAACCGATGGTCCACCACTGCAAGATTGTCCCAAATGCTTCCAAATCAACCAAGACACGACACCCTAAAGTTGCTTTACTGTTGAGAAGAAGGATACAGATGGAGTGGCACTTGCGGAGAGACGAAGAGGTTAGAAGCCCGAGAAGAAAGGGTGGAAAGAGCCCGCAGGATTTCTGGAGGGGATGAGAAAAGAAGGGTGGAAAGAGCCCGTAGGATTTCCGAATAAACCCGCAGGTTAATAGCACATATGCTCACAAATATCAACTCCCATCCTTCTCATCATCATCATCTCATTTTTATAGGCAAATAAGGGGAAATCCAAGAGCCACTTTAATTAATCTTCACAAGATTCTAAGCAATATAAGTATTGAAATCTTCCCCATGTGCTTAGAAAATCACCCCAAACCAGAAATCGAAAAAGCATTCACGGGAACCAAGCCTCACGCACAGAACCAAGGAGTCACGGACTCGGGAAGAGTCCCAGGTGCGGAAAACAGCAAATGGCCGGAATACCAAGAGGTAAAGCATGGAAAAACATCACCTTTTATGCATAGAATTCAGCCATCATTAAAGAGCAAGCCACGGTTTTCCAAGAGACAAGAAGAAAGGGGAAGGGGAAGGGACAAGGCCACTCCAAAAGTAATTCTTCATAATGAGGTACCTTTTTGGCATTAATGAGCTACTAAACTCCAGCTTCAAGCAACTAAAAGAACAAGCTCAACGCCATGTGCTCCAAAACAGCCAACCCGAGAACCAACAACCAACCCGTGAACCATTAGTGGCCAAGGACCAATCGAGCTAGCAAACCAAAGGTCTACCAAGTCTTATGCACAATCTACCATGATCATTGGATGCTTTCCCATCATTGGATAGCTAAAAAAGAAAAGAAAATAAAATAGAAAACAAAATATACTATTGTTCAAATAAAATAAAAAGTACATAAATTCTTGATAACATCACCAATTTGATCCCTCAACTCTTTAAAATGAGATTTTTTAGTCCTCATATCTAATGTTGGAGTTAATGATGTTAATGTTTAGGATATTTTGGTCATTTTTAATTAAATTTTTATCAAACGTAATTTTCAAGTAATTATAATTTTTATAAAAAAAATTTATTAAACGTTTCTTTAATAAAAAAGATTAATAATAATAATTTTAGTTTTAATTTAAAAATTTTAGTCATATTTTATAAAATATGATTGGTAAAAATATGTGTGACTAAGTTAAAAATAACATCTATTTGCATTAGATTTTTCTAAATCAATAAATATCATATTTTATAAAATATAACTAAAATTATTATTAATTTTTTATTAAAAAAATGTTTAATAATTTTTTTTTCTAGAAAAATTATTCTTAATTGAAAATTACAATTAATAAATGTTTTATTAAAAAATAACAAAAATACCATTAACTTCAATATTAGATGTCAGGATAGAAAATGTACTATTTTAAAGAGTGGAGATACCACGAGAGTTGGGGATTATTTTGGTCCCTCACAAAGAGTTGAGGGTCCATTTTGGTTGTTTTCTCTTAAATTTATCTTATATTCAGCAAATGCTTCAATAAAAAAAAAATTTAAAATCAAAATCCAAGTTGTAGTGGGCATCAGCTTGTGTTCTTGCTGCTGGATCTGTTTTAGATAACTTCATTGAATTAGAAACTGTGTGAAGCTTTGCTTATTACAAACCAATAGTCAAGACACGTCCTTTGCTAAACTGAAGTAACCTTGATTTTTTCCCCTTAACTAGACAAAATTAATATGATGTGAAACAATATTCATGTGAAAATGATTTTCTTAATGAAGTTTGCACGTTTAGATTTAGAGGCAATAATAAGCAAGATCTTATGCGGAATTGAACGATAAAATAAATATTAAAGTGGTACCTAGCTTAGGTTTTTATCTCACATGCATAGAGGTTGAGATCATTAAATAATCAAATAAATCTTACTTTGCATACATGGATTGTTCCAACAGTAAATTCCAATACTAACAATAAGATTAGTCTATGAAAGATCCCTCACACAACTCTTCTAATTGCTAGGTTTTAGCGGAGAAGCATTAACATGATCGTCATGAATTTACTAGACCACAATTGAGAGTCACTACGAAGATAAAAGATCCGGGGGAAGAGTTTACCCAAAGGAAGTAGATTCGAGGCCCCGAGGTGATCGTTTAGGTGCTTGAGAGAGTGGGCAACAACTTTCAAGGCTTGGGAACCTTCTGGTTGGCGATTGGAGGTATTCTGGAAGTCGAGATAACAGCAGGAAACTGCTGGGCTTGCTGGACAACACTAGGGGTGACTGGATAGCCACTATGAGGGATTTGACATCAGTTTTGACTTCCCAGAATTCTGGACAGCAACCGAAATTGTCTGGACAGCAAATTCCTATCTTCAAATTCCTGGAAAGCAGCAGTTTTTGGTCTTGGACAGACCCTGGACAGCACCCAATCAGGGTCAGCAAGGATTAGGCTTGCTCGTGGTGCTGCTGGACACTTTGGGCAGCAACTTGTGGCTTTCCGGGAGGCAGGACAGCGAGGAAAGTTGCTGGAAAAAGAAGGGACAACATGCGGAAGTGAGGGAGGGAGAGTTAATTACCATTATAGTGGCAATTGAAAAAAGGAGAGAGATGGGGAGAGGAAATTAAGGAGTAATTAATGCTGACTCAAATTCAAATTTTGAATTTGAATTGTCATTAATTGGGAGTATTAAGTGAAAGCGGAGAGAGGAAAATTAAAAAAAAAATCTGAAATTAATTTCAGATTTTAAGTGGATTTGGCGGGATTTAATTTGAATTTTGAATTCAAATTAAAGTGGGAATTAATGGACCCTTGTTTGGAGCCATGAGTTAAGCTCCTAATTAAAGGGAGGAGTAATGGGGGGCCATAGAGAGGGAGAGAGAGAGGGAGGGATTTAGGGAGAGGATTTGTAACTTCCAAATCAATTTATGTCATTTAGGAATGAGAATGACAACTCAAATCTAATTTGAAATTCAAATAGACTTGGAGTTATACACTTTCCTAATTAAGATTTGCAAATAAGAAAAGTTTTTGAAATTTGAATTTCAAATTGAGGAAAGTGAATAATAAATCCAATTTAATTAATTTTAAAATTGAATTCATGATTGATACTTTCCTAAATTGGGATTCCCTATATGGAAAGAATTTGAATTTCAAAAGAATTCAAATTTTCCCTCTCACGCTTGAGCTAAATTAGGAAGTCATTATGGTGATTGAAATCAACATAATGAGGGGGAAATTATGAGGGGGGCCGGCGGAAAAGGGGAAGGAGGAGATGGCATCGGGTGAGGGGAAGGGGAAGGGCTTGGGTTGTCGGTGGGAGCTTGAGGTGGTGGAGCTAAGGAGGACTTGGAGAGAAAGGGGATGGCCGGTGGTGGATGGAGAAGGGGAGAAAGGAGATGAACAAAAAAATACAAATAAGATAAAAATAAACTAACGAACTCACAAAGAGATCGTAAGAACCGCGAACCTTGGACTCTTCCAAAGATTGACGGGTATTGCAAATTACCCTCCTCGGGCTTCTCCTCTCATGAATTCACTAAGAGATCAATTAAGAACAAACTCTTTTCATTCAATAATTCATCATCCCTTTCCAAGATGGAGGGGAGGGCTTAAATAGCCAAATACATGAGGGAAAATAAAAGACGCAATTGCCCCTAGGGCAAACATAAAACAAAGCCCTCAAGTGAGGGTAGAAATGGAAAAATACAAATAACAAATAAAATACATGAAAATAAATAGACACGATCGTAGCCGTTGATCTTCGATGTCCTCATCATTCTCCCCAGGTGGGAGAAAAACTCGACTCCGTCGAGTTGGTGTCTCGAAAACTCCTCGTGCATATGGGTTTATCTGTTGTAGCTCCTCGCACTCTGACCACATATCCTCTGACTTTGGTTCACCTGTTCACCTAGTCAAGTATCTTCTTCGTCCACCCTCTTTTGTGGGAATAATATCATCACTAGGAATCATGTCAACCTTCTCCGATATAGGAATTTTATGAATAATTTTGAGAGTGGAGGTAGGCTTTGGGGTTCTCACAAGGTGGGATCGCACAAGGCTTAATTTGAAGTGGATTTGGGGTTTTTAACTCCGAACCTTCAAAGTCTACTAAATCTTTTATGTTAGAAAAGGAATAAACGTTGAATTCTGCAAGCAGATCCACCACGCAAGCGTTGTTACAGATTTTACTGACTATTCCAAATGATCTGCACTTCTAGCATGTAATTTTCCGGACGAATCCGCACCATTACTGAGTTACCAACTTTAATAGATTTAAATTGTCGTTTAGAATCAGCATAAAGTTTATACTTATTATTGCTCTATTAAGTTCGGCGTGCAATTTTCTTAAGAAAGTCATGCAGATGTAATGTAAATGCAACATATGCTATGCGAATTCATATGTCTAAAACTCAAGACTCAACAAGATGAACATGAGGTGGTGCAAGAGACTTGATATGCAAGATGAATGACATATGACTTCACACAAAAATTTTAAACAAAAAAAACTATGGAAGACAACATACTACAAAACACACACAATAACATACTAACTCACACGAACACATAGCTAGTAAAGTGGACAAGTCACAAAAAGAGTGGTTTTAAAGTGTTCGGTCTAAGGGAACTGGGGTAGGGGGAGAAATGAAAACACTCTTAGCTACCAGGGCACTTCTATAGGTAGTTTAAGTTAGGGTCGACAGCAGTCTCCTAGTGAGGGTAGTGTAATCGAACAAATTCATCCAACTAGGATAGAAGTGGTCCTTATCCTGGTAGGACGAGGCTATAACGGGTAAAATGTATGAATCAGGAATGACACACTCGGCCAAATATAAATCTAATTGAGCAGCTCTAAAGTTAGACTCTAATGGAACAAGAGGGGGCTCATTGCTCAAATCAAAAACTTTCAGACTCAAAGTACTGTCTTCCGAAAGAGACTCAAGTTTGGTTGCAACCCTAAGATCCATGGGTTCCGTTCCACTTAAATCAGGTGGTAAATTCGATTGACTTACTTCCAACTCGAGATTATCTAAGTCGCCAACTAAATCAGAACTATCCAAAATTAAATCAGAATTATCAGAATTATCCGGAGTCATCTCAGTAGGTGTTACAACTAAATCAGGATCTTCCAAATTTAAATTCAAAGTGTTTGAAGTCCGATTGGCTCCTTTCGAGATCACATTACTGTCATCCAGGCATACTTTGTCCAAAGGCTTATCCTCGAGGAGACTAGGATTGGGGTGGGTTAAGGTGTCGACGTTTAAAGGTTCTAGCTCTCCTAGCATAGGATTTAAGTCATTCAGGGAGTCTGATTCAATCTCTTTAGTTTCATCCTCAAAGAATTCTTCGTTATTAGTGATATCATTAGCATCCACGAAATGGATGCACTCAGTCTCAGGTTCAGGGGGCATCTTCTTCTTAATATCTTCATTTATTATAATCATACTTGCAGGGTCAAGGATTGGGGAGGCTAAAGGTTGACTGGGATGGTTAGAAGAAGGTCTAAGTGGGGAGTCATAAGAGATTGGTCCAACAGAAGACCTATTAAAGGGTCGCTCATCAAGACTAAGTGAAGACCTACAGGGTGGGGCAGCAACCCGGATGTTACTAAGGGGTGGGTGGTCTTGACCACAGTAAGGTCTACGGGTTATCTCAACGAAAGAGGTAGGGTGATGCTCTAGATAACGGTCACTAGTAGAGGGTCGGTATTTTAGATTAAGATCTCGCCTCATGTCTTTCCAAGTAGTGTACTCACCGCGAGACTCTTTATGATCTTCCAATTTTGCCCAAAATTGAAGAGCTCGTCTTTTAAGGTGAGACCTAGCGATGCTAACCTGGTGGGATTCAGGGATATGACATGATTCAAAATAGTCATCTAGTTGTCTAGCCCATTCCCTAAAGTGGTAAGGATCCGAGGAACCATCAAAGGTTGGCAGACGATAGGGTGACTCTAAGTGAGGTCGTGGAGGCCTAGGCTCAGGTCCCGGGTGATAAGCTGAGTGGGGCCTGTATTTAGAGTGGGGATAATCAACGGGTTTCTCCGTCATAATTCTAGTCATATTGCCCACTAGGTTAACGATGTCATCTAAACTCTTTTGGAGTCTTATCGGGTCCATTGAAAAGTGTTAAGTGATACTCAACGACGATTGGGTGTAAGGGATGTCATTTAGACACTAAGTTAGGCTCACTACAAGGTGCAGAAAATGTTCGGACAGCAAGCTACAAAGGTGGTTTAAGAAATCTAGGCAGTTAGGAAGGTGATAAAGTTAAGGAAAGCACTTAAACTCGAAGAAAACAAGCTTCTAGCGCCTCTAAACGGTGCAGTTTTTGAGTGGACAGCAAACTACAACGGTGGGAGAAGTTGTCCAAGCATTTAGGTTAACTTCTAGGGTGAGGACAGCACTTATAACTAAGTTAAACTCACTAGAAAACCCTCTAAATGATGCAGGAAATGAAAGGACAGCAATCTACCACAAGGACCTAGGTTGCCTAAGTGTTACGTGTGGGTTTTATAGTGTGGACAGCAATATAACACATACTTAGACTCAAATTAAAGTGCTGGAATTTTCATGACAGAAAAGTAAAACAGAAATTAAAACTATCCAAATGATATTATGCATGCAAATGACTAAGGACAAGTCACATTAGACCCCTAGGATGCATCTAGCACATGTAAAGCATGCTAGCCATGCTCTGATACCAAGATGATGTGAAACAATATTCATGTGAAAATGATTTTCTTAATGAAGTTTGCACGTTTAGATTTAGAGGCAATAATAAGCAAGATCTTATGCGGAATTGAACGATAAAATAAATATTAAAGTGGTACCTAGCTTAGGTTTTTATCTCACATACATAGAGGTTGAGATCATTAAATAATCAAATAAATCTTACTTTGCATACATGGATTGTTCCAACAGTAAATTCCAATACTAACAATAAGATTAGTCTATGAAAGATCCCTCACACAACTCTTCTAATTGCTAGGTTTTAGCGGAGAAGCATTAACATGATCGTCATGAATTTACTAGACCACAATTGAGAGTCACTACGAAGATAAAAGATCCGGGGGAAGAGTTTACCCAAAGGAAGTAGATTCGAGGCCCCGAGGTGATCGTTTAGGTGCTTGAGAGAGTGGGCAACTACTTTCAAGGCTTGGGAACCTTCTGGTTGGCGATTGGAGGTATTCTGGAAGTCGAGATAACAGCAGGAAACTGCTGGGCTTGCTGGACAACACTAGGGGTGACTGGATAGCCACTATGAGGGATTTGACATCAGTTTTGACTTCCCAGAATTCTGGACAGCAACCGAAATTGTCTGGACAGCAAATTCCTATCTTCAAATTCCTGGAAAGCAGCAGTTTTTGGTCTTGGACAGACCCTGGACAGCACCCAATCAGGGTCAGCAAGGATTAGGCTTGCTCGTGGTGCTGCTGGACACTTTGGGCAGCAACTTGTGGCTTTCCGGGAGGCAGGAAAGCGAGGAAAGTTGCTGGAAAAGGAAGGGACAGCATGCGGAAGTGAGGGAGGGAGAGTTAATTACCATTATAGTGGCAATTAAAAAAAGGAGAGAGATGGGGAGAGGAAATTAAGGAGTAATTAATGCTGACTCAAATTCAAATTTTGAATTTGAATTGTCATTAATTGGGAGTATTAAGTGAAAGCGGAGAGAGGAAAATTAAAAAAAAAATCTGAAATTAATTTCAGATTTTAAGTGGATTTGGCGGGATTTAATTTGAATTTTGAATTCAAATTAAAGTGGGAATTAATGGACCCTTGTTTGGAGCCATGAGTTAAGCTCCTAATTAAAGGGAGGAGTAATGGGGGGCCATAGAGAGGGAGAGAGAGAGGGAGGGATTTAGGGAGAGGATTTGTAACTTCCAAATCAATTTATGTCATTTAGGAATGAGAATGACAACTCAAATCTAATTTGAAATTCAAATAGACTTGGAGTTATACACTTTCCTAATTAAGATTTGCAAATAAGGAAAGTTTTTGAAATTTGAATTTCAAATTGAGGAAAGTGAATAATAAATCCAATTTAATTTATTTTAAAATTGAATTCATGATTGATACTTTCCTAAATTGGGATTCCCTATATGGAAAGAATTTGAATTTCAAAAGAATTCAAATTTTCCCTCTCACGCTTGAGCTAAATTAGGAAGTCATTATGGTGATTGAAATCAACATAATGAGGGGGAAATTATGAGGGGGGCCGGCGGAAAAGGGGAAGGAGGAGATGGCATCGGGTGAGGGGAAGGGGAAGGGCTTGGGTTGTCGGTGGGAGCTTGAGGTGGTGGAGCTAAGGAGGACTTGGGGGGAAAGGGGATGGCCGGTGGTGGATGGAGAAGGGGAGAAAGGAGATGAACAAAAAAATACAAATAAGATAAAAATAAACTAACGAACTCACAAAGAGATCGTAAGAACCGCGAACCTTGAACTCTTCCAAAGATTGACGGGTATTGCAAATCACCCTCCTCGGGCTTCTTTTCTCATGAATTCACTAAGAGATCAATTAAGAACAAACTCTTTTCATTCAATAATTCATCATCCCTTTCCAAGATGGAGGGGAGGGCTTAAATAGCCAAATACATGAGGGAAAATAAAAGACGCAATTGCCCCTAGGGCAAACATAAAACAAAGCCCTCAAGTGAGGGTAGAAATGGAAAAATACAAATAACAAATAAAATACATGAAAATAAATAGACACGATCGTAGCCGTTGATCTTCGATGTCCTCATCATAATATTTATTCCGTTATTGTAATTTTTATTTTAAGTCTTTGTTTTGAGGTCTTCCTCTGATAAAAAGAACTGGTTATTTGTTAAAGCATATTCATGGTAGTGTCATCATTAGCCTTATCTCAACTATTTACTGTCTCATTTATGAATCCTCACAATCCCTTCATCCCTGCTTACTGCTTCATTTAGTTGAGGTAAGGCTAATGATAAGGATGATGGAGATGCAGTATTATTATGGATAATTGGTGTTGGTTTGTTTTCCAAACAAGAGCTTGACTTCTAATACAATTATATTAAAATTATATTCTAAGTTTATTCTTGTAAATCGTGGTGTCCATATTTTCCTGGGTAGGTAAGTTTCTTTATGATTTGCCATAGTGATTATAGCAGTTGAAGTGGAAGGGAGCATTGCATTAATGTTGTAATAAAATTTCAGCATTTACACGATAATTGCAGAATTTAGTATGCTGAAGTAATGTAATAATAAAATTTTAGATAGGAAATCTTATTACAAAATTGTAAATATGTTTAATATCTTTAACTTTTCATTTCAGCGCAAAAGTGAGGTTTTTAGGTGGGATTTGTCTGATAACCAGTGAAACAATTGCCATTTGAAGAATGATTTTGATGTTTTGTCCCCTTTCTTGATACCGGGGGTTATGGAGATTTATATGTGATGCACAGAATGAACCATATAAATCAAATAGTATGGAAATTGATGAAACTTTTGGCCCAAACATGGAAGAATTATGGATTTGGGATTGTAGGTTTTTTTTTTTCTATTATAATGGTTGTAAAAGCTAGATGTAAAATGCAAACATTGAGGGAAGCAAGCTCTATGCTTATACAGCAAACAGAACTACAACTTACGTTAGAAGAAATAGGAGTTAGGTCAGTCCACGATTCAGAATGGTAAAGAGCCCCGAATCTTAGAAGTGAAGAAGCTACATGAAATGTTGTTTCTTTAGTCCTTGTGGTTTTTCATAGCCAATACCAGATATAGACATCAGCAACTGTAGCCTTGTTGATGATCACTACCCCATGCAACCAAACTAAGAAAATGATCAAATCACAAGAAAGTGCAGAGAATGAAATTGAAATAACGTGATGGGGACATCGGAGCATGGAAAGTTTATCAGAGGCGTGGTCGCCGATCTACGGCCACGATCGCGTCAATATATTTTTAAGTCTTCATATGTATTTGTTTTTATTTATTTGTCTTTGTATTTGCTTTAGTTGTTTTCCCCTTTTTACCCCTCACTTAAGGTTGGTCATGTGTAAGCTCAAAGGGCGAAGTTGTCATTTATTTTTCGTCCATTGTATGAGGCTATATATAGCCCTCATGTTCTTTTTTGAAGGTTAATGAATGAATGAATGATAAAAAAATTTCTGCATTGTGAGTTCTTGTGAGAGTTTGGGAGGAGTTAGAGAGAGATCCCTTGGAGATGGAATCATATCACCCACCAACCTTGGAAGCGTCCGGTTCCGTGCCTCTTTTCTTCCCCATTCTTTTCTTTTCTCCCATCCCTTCCCTACTAGCCGTCGGCCTGTTTCTCCACTCCAAAGCCGCCAGCCACCCCTAGCAAGCCCTCCCCACCGCCGACTACAAGACCCCCACCACCTCGCCAAGCCTCCTCCCATCTATTGCCCTCATTCCTCTCTTCGGCCTCCCCTTCTTCCCCACCTCCATACCACCAAAACCACCTAACCCTAACCCTAGCCGCCGCCAACCACTTTCCCCTTCCCTCCCTCCACAATTAAGCACCATCCATACTTGCCTTTTACATAAGCCCCCTAATTTGGAAAGTCATAATTTCAGATTTCCAATCAAATTTGAAATTTGAAATACTTCCTACTTTAGAAAATTTATTTTAGGAAAGTCTTCAGATTAAACCCAAAATAATTTTTAATTGGATTGAATTTAAATTCCCCTCCCTAATTTGGGATTCCCAATCAATCAAGCATTAATAACCTTCCCCTAAACCCCCCCTTCCTTCACCATGTCACCGGTCCTCCCTCTCTTCCCCCTTCCTCTCTCCACATTAATTCCCCCACCCAATCACCTCAATTAAGTAATTAACTCTCTCAATTAAGAAGCCCCTTCCTTCTTTTCCCAAGGTTTGAAATTAAAATTACAAACCGAAAGCCATCCAAATCCAAAATTCTGAATTTAATTTCAGATTTTGTAAAATCCCTCTCTCCGACCCACCTCCCTCCCTCTTCTCCATTTAAATCCTTGAGAGAAACTTCTTTCTCTCAAGAGGAGTTCTTAAGAAAAACAAAGATCTTCATCGCCAACACTTAACTCCTACGGAATCGATGAATGGCCGATCCCGATCTTGACTCCGGCTTTGTCTACAACGAGCAAGGACACGTCGATATTCTCCTATCAACATTCTTCGACGTCAACCCGGAAATAGACACCACCGCCGAAGAATACTAGGATCGCATCATCTTCACTTTATCCTAAGCAATCGAAGAGCAACTTGCCAACGTTTAGTGGCAAATTACTTCCGGTCCTCGACAAGGGTGAACTTTTTCCCTCGTTCAAATTATTTTCTAATCCTCTACTCTTGTAGGTGGTGATTCAAACACGAGGACTCGTGCCAAGATCTCTGCCTTCACTTAGTAAATGTAGGATTTGAGTTTTGCTTTCTATGTTTCTAATCTCAATGTTAACTTAGGGATTTTATTGGATAAATACTTAATTTGCATTCTGTTGAAATTCTAAATTACTTTGGTGATTCTAGTTCCTAGCATGTGATTTGGCCTAAGTGTAGCCATCCCTCTTTAGTTTTTCTATTTTCGTTTAGTGACTAACGTTCATAATTATTAATTGCTCTTATTCGAAACATGCAAGTTCTTATTGCATTCATCTAAGCATACTTAATTAGTCCTGCATCATAACTAGTCTGAACTTGATTCCACCAATTCTTTAAGGTTCACTATTGAGAAGTTTATGACTTAACGTCCATGAGGAAGAATTTTGCTTTCATTTAACGACATTTAAGATATACCTCTATCTTATGTAGACGACCAAGAACTTGGTGATGCTCAATGCTGAACCATGTTTATATGCACCATTTGATCGATGTAAGTGCCATACTAATTGGCATCAATGAACCTTATAGTTGATAAAACTTTCCGCACTTTGGAGAGATTCTCTCCATAAACATGTGTGAGGGGAATGTAAATGCGGTGGCTGAACATAGCATATGTATAAATTAATGTATGATAAAAACAGACCATAGATTTTAAGAAAACAGTCCTATTCACAAGGTTTCAAATTACAAACCGACAGCCATCCAAATCCAAAATTCTGAATTTAATTTCAGATTTTGTAAAATCCCTCTCTCCGACCCACCTCCCTCCCTCTTCTCCATTTAAATCCTTGAGAGAAACTTCTTTCTCTCAAGAGGAGTTCTTAAGAAAAACAAAGATCTTCATCGCCAACACTTAACTCCTACGGAATCGATGAATGGCCGATCCCGATCTTGACTCTGGCTTTGTCTACAACGAGCAAGGACATGTCGATATTCTCCTATCAACATTCTTCGACGTCAACCTGGAAATAGACACCACCGCCGAAGAATACTAGGATTGCATCATCTTCACTTTATCCTAAGCAATCGAAGAGCAACTTGCCAACGTTCAGTGGCAAATTACTTCCGGTCCTCGACAAGGGTGAACTTTTTCCCTCGTTCAAATTATTTTCTAATCCTCTACTCTTGTAGGTGGTGATTCAAACACGAGGACTCGTGCCAAGATCTCTGCCTTCACTTAGTAAATGTAGGATTTGAGTTTTGCTTTCTATGTTTCTAATCTCAATGTTAACTTAAGGATTTTATTGGATAAATACTTAATTTGCATTCTGTTGAAATTCTAAATTACTTTGGTGATTCTAGTTCCTAGCATGTGATTTGGCCTAAGTGTAGCCATCCCTCTTTAGTTTTTCTATTTTCATTTAGTGACTAACGTTCATAATTATTAATTGCTCTTATTCGAAACATGCAAGTTCTTATCGCATTCATCTAAGCATACTTAATTAGTCCTGCATCATAACTAGTCTGAACTTGATTCCACCAATTCTTTAAGGTTCACTATTGAGAAGTTTATGACTTAACGTCCATGAGGAAGAATTTTGCTTTCATTTAACGACATTTAAGATATACCTCTATCTTATGTAGACGACCAAGAACTTGGTGATGCTCAATGCTGAACCATGCTTATATGCACCATTTGATCGATGTAAGTGCCATACTAATTGGCATCAATGAACCTTATAGTTGATAAAACTTTCCGCACTTTGGAGAAATTCTCTCCATAAACATGTGTGAGGGGAATTTAAATGCGGTGGCTGAACATAGCATATGTATAAATTAATGTATGATAAAAACAGACCATAGATTTTAAGAAAACAGTCCTATTCACAAGGTTTCAAGATTGATTGACCCCCCCCCCCCCCCCAAAAAAAAAAAAAAAAAAAGAAGATTGATTGAAATTCAGACACAGACAATCTGAATCTATACTTCGAAAATTCTCGTCAAATGTTCAAATTTCTGCAACTGAAATTTCATCACTCAAAAGATAAATAGTTAGATTTAAGGTCGGCTTTTGCTTGCTTTGTCTGCTGTATGTTTGGAGCTACAAATCATTTCGCCTCTTTGCACTGCCCACAATCTTTATCCTTTCCAACCACTGCTTAGATTAATGATGATTTCGCTCTCTTCTAGTAGGCTCCATCATCATTTTGCGTGGAAATGGTCTGCGTATAAAACCCTACAGTCCGGTTATCATGAATGTAGTCAACTTGGACCAAAGATCGCTCCTGTATTTACTAATGTTTAGGCCTTTTCCTGTATTAGTAAGTTCTTAATTGTCAAAATTTAGCTCATTTCAAAGACTTCCTATTGCATGCCATGGATTAAAATAACTGAGTGATATCTATTATTAGAAGGTAGTCTTTCATTTCTGTAAATTGTATGTAACATTGCTGAACACCTCTGGATTACAAGTCATAGATTGCTAATTATCTTGTAGAGAGGTGAACTCTCTTTTGATCTTCTGATAGTGTACTCAATACTAAACTATGCTTTTTCTTGCTAAAAATATCTATTCATTCTCACCTGTAGCTGTCCTCATACTTGGTACTCCAATGCTCGGAGAAAGAAGCGCAATGTATTTTTGCATGTAGGCCCCACAAATAGTGGTAAAACATATACTGCTTTAAAGCAACTAGAAGCAAGCTCTTCAGGTATCCTTTTTTACTTTTATATATGGTAAAATATTAGATAAGTTTTATTAAAGTTGCTACAAATTCTGAAAAATTATTCCCATTACGTCTGCAATTTTTTATCTTCTTCATTTACAAAGGTGTTTATTGTGGTCCATTGAGACTGCTTGCTTGGGAGGTTGCACAAAGACTGAACAAGGCAAATGTTCCCTGTAATTTGATCACTGGACAAGAAAGAGATGAAATTGATGGTGCTAAACATACTTCTCTAACTGTCGAGATAGCTGATGTGACTAGCGAATACCAGTGTGCTGTTATTGATGAAATACAGGTGTGCCCTTTGCTTTTTTATGTACACTATATTCTTTCAGAGTTGTATCACCTAGAAAACATGGGCTTTAGACAACATTGGTTAAAATAAACGCAGACTATGTAAATCTATTCATGTGAAAGCAGACATTAGAGATATCATATGTATGTTTCCAGAGGGGTGGATGTAGAACTTCTTAGAGATATCATATTCATGATTCAAACTGATGGCCTACAGTTCATGATGAAGACAATCTAACTACAATTTCAGGCAATTATAAAACTATACGGAGAGTTTTGTCTTTGAATAGAAAATCACTAAATAGAGCAGTGACACTTGAGCAGTATAAGTTCGTGCTATATTCCAGGGTTCATCTAAGCTGCTATTATGTCATGCTATACAAAATAATTGGTCCTTATCTTCTTGCATTTCAGGCAGAAAAGTTCAATCATTATTCTTATTGGCAATAGGTCTAAAAATATTACTAGCAGTTATTCTTAATTCATAATCTATGAATGTGCATCATTTGATACCTCGTTGTTCATATTTTTTCTATTCAATGCCAATCAGGTTTCTTGGATTTTTTGGATCCATTTAATATAAATATGGATGCAGAGTTGATATTTTAGGTCTCCTTAAAGTATTAGTTTTGTGTTTAAGGTGATCATTTATATAATGTATTTAATGTGGTATTGTTGTTTGCTACTGTGGCTTTGCATCTTGAACTTATAAAGTTTTTTGATATGGAAGTGTGGGGGGGGGATAGGGATAGGGAGGGCTTCTTCTTATTCCAGTTTGTTGGAAGGTTTGCTTTAGGATGATTTATGCTGTTGGAAGCCACGAAATCTCAAGTGAAGGAGGTACTTTGTTTACTCCCTTATTATACTTAAGGTGTCCTTTACAACTAAGATAAAAATATGTTATATTGCTGTTAGTATTTAGAATATTTCTTTTTTAAACAGCCTATATACCGTACTTTTGGTGTAAGTTATTTCTTTTTAGTAATTCAATTGCCTATTTTACTGAGGTAGCTATTTGCATTGTTACACTGATGCAAGTCTCGCACTCAAAATTTCGCATTTTTCTCTTTTGATCTTTTTTTGTGGTTTCATAGATGGTAGGATGTAAATCAAGGGGATTTGCATTTACACGTGCATTATTAGGGATTGCTTCTGATGAGCTTCATGTTTGTGGAGATCCAGCAGCGCTTCCACTGATTCAGAGAATACTTGAAGTAACTGGTGATGTGGTCAAGGTTTTTCTCTTGATTTACTTCTCTTTGTTAGAAACTCTTTTTGTTTTTCTAACTAAAGCTTTTTTGCCCCTAAAACGTCCTTGTGCTTAAGAACATCTCAATTTGTCTGTTTGGTCATTATTTCTGTTGTATTTTAACTTGTCCTATAAAAATCGTGTTGAAGTTGCCTTTTCCTGGAAACCCCTTCTTTGTAATCGAATGACAAATTTTCTTCTGCTCCTTAGTGGTGCCTTGTAATAAATAACATCTTTTGGCTTTCCGGCATTATGTGCAGGCTTGTTAACATTATTTATTTGCCACCATACCCTGTATATCCTTTTACTAAAACCATCATGATTCATGATTGCATAAGATAGAAATTACATCGAGTGCTGATAGGAATAATTATTATTGGTGAATGGTATTCTTCAATATTTTCCTGATTGTTCCATTCCAATGCCCTTGGACCATAAAACATTTTTTTTTTCATCTGCACTTGACTTACCTCATGATTTTATTATATCCTAATTTTAAACATTAATAATTTCTTGCTCTATTTTTTGCCTAGACCAATGATTCTAGTCTCAAATTTATGATAAAGTATAAGAGATCTCGACTGTTGACATTCTAGATAATTCTGCGGGGAGGTTAATCACACAACCTTGCTTGCTAGAGCTGTCAGCATCATGGACAGGATATGATCTCTTTGTTGATTCTAACCTTTTGCAACTTGTAATTTGACCTGTACTCAAAATCCAGGCCTGACGCACAGGTTGCATATAGTCCCAAATAGTTTTCTAGTATGTTATCTTCTTCAAAGTATTATTGATATTTCCTGTACATTTTCCTTATAGCTCAGTCAGCCTTGTTATGTATTATCTAGGATGATCTCTTTCCATAAGATAATTTATCTTCTCTTTAAATTGCTGGCTCACCTTTCTATTTAGCTATTCTATTTTAATCTACTCCTTTTTTCATCTGTGTCAGTTTTTCCAATCTATAAAAGACAATACTGGAGTTAGTTATTGATATTACAAATTGAAGGCCAGCTAACTTTGCATTGATTTTCCCGTCAAATTGAAGATCTGGCACCTATCATACAATGACCTGCACCACTTGGATACTTGAATCATATGTTTATCAAGTTTTTAAATAGCATTTCAGCATGTTTTGCTCTCTGGTATGGCATGTTTATGATAAAACACCGCCTTCCATTGGCCAATTGAACATGTACTTGTCAACTTAAATAATTTTTCTAGAAAAGGATCAAAATGATCCCTTAACTTTTTGGGACGAACCAAAATGATCCTCAACTATTTTGAGGGATCAATTTGGTCCCTCAACTCTTTAAAATGGGACCATTTTTATCTTAATATCCAAACTAATAGATGTTATACTTAATGATGTTAAAAATAGGGATGTTTTAATAATTTTTTAATTAAATTATTTATTATATATAATTTTAAAGTAATAATAAATTTTCAAAAAAATTGTTAATTGTTTGTTTGATAAAAGAAATTAATAATATTTTTAGTTATAATTTAAAATTTTTTAATCTTATTTTAATTATCTATTATAAATATTAATATTTGAATAATTATCTAATTATTATTTAGAATAATAATTATTTAATTATCTAATTAATTTTAAATTTATTAATTTATATTAATTAAATTACATAAATTAATTCCATATTAATTATAGATGATTTGAATCGGACATAGTGATGTAGCTCCTCTTTCGTGAGGGGAGGTCGCTCGCTGCGAAGGTAACTATCGTTCTCCCAAGGGTTTGGTTGCTAGGGGATCTGCTGGAGGGTTTTCACGTACTTCATTGATGTTGGATCGGACATAGCAACGTTAGTTAGTGTTTTGAATGAGTTGCTGAAGCCTTCTTTTCCTCCTCCATCGATGTTCCTTCCTATCGAATCGGAAGTCACGAAAGTTAACCGTTCTTCCTTTGGTTGCTGGGGTTTGACGCTCGTTGCTAGAGGGTTCGAAGAATGAATTCTATTTCGAGGCTATAATATTTTTTTTCTCCAATCATACCCTTGCGACATCGTTCTATCATCCAAATTTTTCGTGTTTTTTAACAACAAGACTAAAATTGTTCCATTTTAAAGAGTTGAGGGACCAAATAGGTCCCTCAAAATCGTTGGGGATTGGTCCCTCCCAAAGAGTTGAGGGACCAAATTTTGCTCATAATTTTTCATGCCAACTACAAAAACAAATCGGTTCATTTCATTAGTTTCCGCACCTTCCCTCATATTTTAACTTCTTATAAGTTTTCGTATCTAGTTTAAATCAAAATCTCGGTGGTGTTTTTTGTTTTCCGTATTTGATTTTGGTGTGGTTTGCATTGTTTTAGCATTAAGAATCATATCAAACTATTAGTTGTGGGAATGCGGATATTATTGATTATATAGGGCTGCTATAATGGTCTTATGTTTCAATTTTTATGAATAAGATCCCCGCTTAGAATTCTGATAGGAAACATTTATCGAAATTAAAATAAACTTGGCTGAATTTGAATTTCAGTAAAGTGTGAAATCAGAAATAAGAAGAACGTAGGGGAAACACAAGCGAGAAATGGTTATATCGATAGTAGATGGAAGAAAACACACAAGATACAATGGATCCTCAATTGTAGAGGATCTGGATCTCCCAATCTCTAGCCGATGGCTAGAGCCCAAAACATCCTAGGATACTCTTAAATTCAGCAAACAAGACCTCCCCTAACCCTAGGAAAAACACCATACTTAAAACATACAAAAATATCCCCAAATGCCCAAATCGCCTTTTGTGTTTGAATTCTTTCCCTCCTAGCAGCCGTCCCCCTTGATTGGCGGAAGCCATTCTGCCTAAAAAAGGAAGAATTTCCACCTTAAATAGGCGGAAGCCTGTCCGCCTAGATAGGCGGGGATATATTCCACCTCCAACTGGTCCAGGTTAGACCAGCTGGACCGGTCTAACAAATTCTTTCATTAAGTGCTGGTCCGAATTTTTTTGGTTATTATCTGATGATGATATGTATCATTGATTTATGAGTAGATTGTAGCTTATAATATCCTCATGTTTATAAATTGTTTAAGTTGTTCCTGGAAGTTGGTCTCATTGGCATTTGACTTTCCACCTTCTGTAAATTTTTAATTGAAGAAATGTCAAAAATCTCTTGTTGTTTTCAAGGATTAGAGCATCTCAACTACTTCTGCTTGTTTTTCCTTCAGGTTCAGTACTATCATAGACTTTCCCCTCTGATTCCTTTAAATCATCCACTTGGATCCTCTTCCAACATAAAAACTGGAGACTGTATAGTGACTTTCTCACGACGCGAGATATTTAAGTTGAAGGTCAGACTTTAATTTCGTGATGTGCAATTTCTAGTACTATTTTAGTAGCTTCTCTTCAAGTACTAGGAATTTTACTTTAGTATATCATTACTTATTGACAAAGTGCTTTCTCCACTTACTAAACTCTGGGTGGATTTAAGTATGCCATGCTTGCTAAAAAAACACAGATTGTTGGTCTTCTAGTCAAATTGAAAATGTGCTTTTTCCACTTGTTATAACTCTTTAGTACAAATTGCAGAAAAGTCCTCATATCTACCATAAAGATCTAAGCTACTTGTTGTTTTCATTGGTTTAATTTATGCTTGGCTCTCCTTTTGGGCTAATTGGTGAACTTTAATATCAATGCCACCCCTTGAATAATAGGGTGAATGGAGGAGAAGAGCGTGACTAGTTACCACTCCTACCACTCACGCAGCCCCTGGGTATATTTGATTAATCTAGAGTGAGATAGAGTGTGTTTTGAGGGTATATGGTAGAGGGAGCTTGTGTGTGCGTTGGGGGGGGGGGGGGGGGGGGGGGGACTCTCCTACCTTCCCAACTCAGAGTAGGTGGGGGTTAGACTAGAAGCTAGAATGACCATTGGTGTTGGGGCAAGTCTAGTAAGAGAGAGAGAGAGAGAGAGAGAGAGAGAGAGAGAGAGACGAGAGAGAGAGAGAGAGAGAGAGCTAATGATTGGTGATTGGTATGGCGACCCCAAGTAGTTAGGATAAGACTAATGATTATGATGTGAGTCTTGTGAGTGTGAGAGAGAACATAGATGCTGACAAAGCCTGTTGCATATTTTAGAAGAAATAGGTAATTAATTGTTGAATTAGAAAGGTTACTTTATCTCACCACATTGGTAGATTGAAAGGGACCTAGTTGTTTATTTGTAGAAAAAAGAAAAGGGAATCAATTGTCTGATTTTGGAACAACCAGCATTCATCCACACTTTGCCTAACGCAGCAGCTACCTTTTTTATTGTTTACTTTACTCTTTTATTGGAAATCGTGAGATGATAGTTTTGGTGTAGTATATATTTTATTATTCTATTAAAAAAAATAATATTAATTATTTGTCTCCTAGTTTTCATGGCTTCTTAGTCATCGTTATCTTGAATGTTTCTCAGTAGAATAACATGTTTGATATTTTTGTCATTATTTCTCCAAAGTGCTGTGATTTTGATGTCATTTTTATCTTAGAGTTCTGAGTCATGTTGCTAGACAACATTTCAAACATATAGATTACAACAAATGGAATGAAAACAAAAATAAAAAGCTCCACACAGACCACGATCACCCCATATTCCTTTATCTTAGATGAGATTCACCCATTCCTGTGTTCTCTTTACTATAATTGATTCTTCCTCTGCTCTCAATAAGCTTGATCTGTATCGACCACATCAAGTTCCTTGTCCCATCACCAGTCTCTATGTGATGAGGACAACAGAGATCAGCGGCTACGATCTGGAGCTTTTTTTTTTTTGTGTTTTATGTACCAGTTTATTTTATATTTCTATTTTTTCATTTTACCCATAGGGGTGGTCATGTGGTGTTGTAGCCCGAAGGGCATTTTAGTCATTGCTTCTTTTTCTTTTCATGAGGCTATTTATAGGTTGTTCTCTTGTATTATGGTTTAATGATTAATAGAATAAAAATTTCAGTTTTCTTGTTCTTGTATCTTGGTGAGTTCTTGAGAGGAGAAACCATAGGAGAGGGCCACGCATCACCCGTGAGCCGCCGGTGGATTCCGAGACTCGTGGTTAGTACTCGTAGTATTTTCTTATTGTCTCTTCCTTTCCCCTACATCTGATCACCTCTTCTTCTCCAAGCACCGCCCCGACCACTTCAAGTCCCCAAGCTGCCGGTCAACTTAACAAGATTCCTTCCACTTAACCCACACCCTTCCTCCTTAGCCAAACGCCACCTAAACCCCAAACCCTAACCGCGGCATTCCCTTCCCATGGATCCAAAATTGATTGTCTTGCCTCTTTCCAAAAGTGGAGCATGAAGATTAGGAGGGAGATCCAACTCAAAATATGATTTCAAATCAGATTTTGAATATTTCCTAAATGACATAATCCATATTAGGAAAGTGCTCAATTGTGGATCTAAGTTACTCGCCCAAGCCTTGGCCCCCGCTTGAAGCCTCCACCCGCCGGCCCCTTGCTCCACCATCTAAAGCCGCCGAGCACATCCTTCTCCCTCACAATAGCCGCCGACCACATAATTCCCTCCAAACTTTTGAATTTGAATCCACATTAAATGTTTTCTAATTTAGCCCCACTAATTTAGGACGAGAATTAAATTCAATCAAAAAATATTTGAATTTCAAAACTATTTCTTAAATCTCCTCCTTTAATTTAGGAAAACCCCCCAATTAACTTAAATCTGAAATTAATTTCAGATTTAAGTATTCAATCCCCTTAATTGCTTGGGCCCACCTCCTTAATGCCTAACCTCTTTCTCTCCTCTCTCCTTGGCCGGCCTTCCCCCCCTCTAATTAATTATGTCCCTAAATTAAGGATCTAATAATTCAATCCCATCCCCCCTTCCATCCTAATTCCCACTCATTTCAAATTCAAATTTCAAGGAAATTACTCTCTAATGATTCACTAGATCTGAAATATTTTCAGATTTAACCCTTTTCCTTCTCTCTTTGCTTAGCTGAACTACTCGATCCCTTCCCCCTCTCACTCTCTACTTTCT